>JBBDGP010004005.1:290000-597633 GCA_037952835.1 Lithobates septentrionalis | reverse complement strand
GTGCTACGTGCATAGTGCAGAGTTCAGGTGTGTGCTACGTGCATAGTGCAGTGTTCAGGTGTGTGCTACGTACATAGTGCAGAGTTCAGGTGTGTGCTACGTGCATAGTGCAGAGTTCAGGTGTGTGCTACGTGCATAGTGCAGAGTTAAGGTGTGTGCTACGTACATAGTGCAGTGTTCAGGTGTGTGCTACGTACATAATGCAGTGTTCAGGTGTGTGCTACGTACATAGTGCAGAGTTCAGGTGTGTGCTACGTACATAGTGCAGAGTTCAGGAGTGTGCTACGTACATAGTGCAGAGTTCAGGTGTGTGCTACGTGCATAGTGCAGAGTTCAGGTGTGTGCTACGTACATAGTGCAGTGTTCAGGTGTGTGCTACGTACATAGTGCAGTGTTCAGGTGTGTGCTACGTACATAGTGCAGTGTTCAGGTGTGTGCTACGTACATAGTGCAGTGTTCAGGTGTGTGCTACGTACATAGTGCAGAGTTCAGGTGTGTGCTACGTGCATAGTGCAGAGTTCAGGAGTGTGCTACGTACATAGTGCAGAGTTAAGGTGTGTGCTACGTGCATAGTGCAGAGTTCAGGTGTGTGCTACGTACATAGTGCAGTGTTCAGGTGTGTGCTACGTACATAGTGCAGTGTTCAGGAGTGTGCTACCTACATAGTGCAGAGTTCAGGAGTGTGCTACCTACATAGTGCAGAGTTCAGGAGTGTGCTACGTACATAGTGCAGAGTTCAGGTGTGTGCTACGTACATAGTGCAGAGTTCAGGTGTGTGCTACTTACATAGTGCAGAGTTCAGGAGTGTGCTACGTACATAGTGCAGAGTTTAGGTGTGTGCTACGTACATAGTGCAGAGTTCAGGTGTGTGCTACGTACATAGTGCAGAGTTCAGGTGTGTGCTACGTACATAGTGCAGAGTTCAGGAGTGTGCTACGTACATAGTGCAGAGTTCAGGAGTGTGCTACGTACATAGTGCAGAGTTCAGGTGTGTGCTACGTGCATAGTGCAGAGTTCAGGTGTGTGCTACGTACATAGTGCAGTGTTCAGGTGTGTGCTACGTACATAGTGCAGTGTTCAGGTGTGTGCTACGTACATAGTGCAGAGTTTAGCCTTCTTCCACAGCTGCTTACCTCTGCATCCCCAATTCACATCTCACCCTTCTTCAGCTCTGACCTCTGCATGCCACCCACCCCCCCTCCTTAAAAGCTCCAACATATTCCACATATCTTATTTTTGTTGCTGTATTAAGCTGAAGCACCCATCCGGCTACAGTACCTCCTTGCACACTGTAGGTGGCTCCACCTCTCTCACTTGCAGGAAGATATCTGCACCTGCATGGCACCCTGGGCACCTGCAACTCCCTTGTCCTGATCCTGCACTCATTGAGAGCCTCTCAGGAGATCAGATCCGTGGGAGCCATTGGGAGACAAGCTGTCACTTGAAAAACAGAAATGATAGTGGTGAGCAGGGAACAGAGGGCCTGAGCCAAAGGTAGTGGAACTGAGTTCCACCAAGTTCCCTCTGAAAAAAAGGGCTGGCCTTAAGTACACTTCTGAGCATTCATTGAGGAGAAGAAATAGATGTTGAAGGTGGAGATTTACCCATGAATTGAAGGAATCTGTATTTATACTATCCTTGCCTGATGACGAGACCCCTGATGTGATGGGGGAACCTCTGACATGATGACGAGACCCCTGATGTGATGGGGGAACCTCTGACATGATGGCGAGACCCCTGATGTAATTGGAGACCCACTGACAAGGTAGCAAGACCCTCGATGTGATGGGGGAACCTCTGAAATGATAGTGAGACCCCTCATGTGATGGGGGAACCTCTGACATGATGGCGAGACCCCTGATGTGATGGGGGAACCTCTGACATGATGGCGAGACCCCTGATATGATGGGTGAACCTTTGACATGATGGCGAGACCCCTGATGTGATAGTGAGACCCCTGATGTGATGGGAGAACCTCTGACATGATGGCGAGACCCCTGATGTGATGGAGGAACCTCTGACATGATGCGAGACCCCTGATGTGATTGGGGAACCTCTGACATGAGGGCAAGACCCCTGATGTGATGACGAACCCCCCTGACATGATGAGAGAACCTCTGACATTATGGCGAGCCCCCTGACGTGATGGGGGAACCTCTGACATGATGGCAAGACCCCTGATGTGATGACGAACCCCCCTGACATGATGAGAGAACCTCTGACATGATGGCGAGCCCCCTGACGTGATGGGGGAACCTCTGACATGATGGGAAGACCCCCTGATGTGATGGGGAAACCTCTAACATGATGGTGAGACCCCTGATGTGATAGGGGAAACTTCTGACATGATGGCGAGACCCGTGATGGGGGAATCTCTGATATGATGGCGAGACTCCTGATGTGATGGGGGGAACCTCTGACATGATGGCGAGACCCCTCATGTGATGGGGGAACTTCTGACATGATCACGAGACCCCTGATGTGATGGTGTAACCTCTGACACGATGGCGAGACCCCTGATGTGATGGGGAACCTCTGACATGATGGCGAGACCCCTGATGTGATGAGGGAACTTCTGACATGATGGCGAGACCCCTGGTGTGATGGGGGAACTGATGACATGATGGCAAGACCCCTGATGTGATGGGGTAACCTCTGACATCATGGCGAGACCCCTGATGTGATGGGGAACCTCTGACATGATGGCGAGATCCCTGATGTAATGGGAGATCCTCTGACATGATGGCGACACCCCTGATGTGATGGGGAAACTTCTGACATGATCGCAAGACCCCTGATGTGATGGCGTAACCTCTGACATGATGGCGAGACCCCTGATGTGATGGGGAACCTCTGACATGATGGCGAGACCCCTGATGTGATGAGGGAACTTCTGACATGATGGCGAGACCCCTGGTGTGATGGGGGAACTGATGCAATGATGGCGAGACCCCTGATGTGATGGGGGACCTTCTGATATGATGGCGAGACTCCTGATGTGATAGGGGAACTTCTGACATGATGGCGAGACCCCTGATGTGATGGGAGAACCTCTGACATGATGGCGAGATCCTTGATGTGATGGTGGAACCTCTGACATGATAGCAAGACCCCTGATGTGATGGGAGAGCCTCTGACATGATGGCGAGACCCCTGATGTGATGGGAGAACCTCTGACATGATGACGAGATCCCTGATGTGATGACGAGACCCCTGATGTGATGGGGGAACTTCTGACATGATGGCAAGACCCCTGATGTGTTGGGGAACCCCTTACATGATGATGAGACCCCTGATGTGATGGGGGAACTTCTGACATGGTGGCGAGACCCCTGATGTGATGGGGGGAACCTCTGACATGATCGCGAGACCCGTGATGGGGGAACCTCTGACATGATGGCGAGACTCCTGATGTGATGGGGTAACCTCTGACATTATGGCGAGACCCCTGATGTGATGGGGAACCTCTGACATGATGGCGAGATCCCTGATGTAATGGGAGAACCTCTGACATGATGGCAAGACCCCTGATGTGATGGGGGAACTTCTGACATGATCGCGAGACCCCTGATGTGATGGGGTAACCTCTAACACGATGGCAAGACCCCTGATGTGATGGGGAACCTCTGACATGATGGCGAGACCCCTGGTGTAATGGGGGAACTGATAACATGATGGCGAGACCCCTGATATGATGGGGGACCTTCTGACATGATGGCGAGATCTCTGATGTGATGGAGGAACTTCTGACATGATGGCGAGACCCCTGATGTGACGGGAGAGCCTCTAACATGATGGCAAGACCCCTGATGTGTTGGGGGAACCCTTTACATGATAATGAGACCCCTGATGTGATGGGGGAACCTATGACATGATGGTGAGACCCCTGATGTGATGGAGGAACCTCTGACATGATGCGAGACCCCTGATGTGATTGGGGAACCTCTGACATGAGGGCAAGACCCCTGATGTGATGACGAAACCCCCTGACATGATGAGAGAACCTCTGACATTATGGCGAGCCCCCTGACGTGATGGGGGAACCTCTGACATGATGGCAAGACCCCTGATGTGATGACGAACCCCCCTGACATGATGAGAGAACCTCTGACATGATGGCGAGCCCCCTGATGTGATGGGGGAACCTCTGACATGATGGGAAGACCCCCTGATGTGATGGGGAAACCTCTGACATGATGGTGAGACCCCTGATGTGATAGGGGAAACTTCTGACATGATGGCGAGACCCGTGATGGGGGAATCTCTGATATGATGGCGAGACTCCTGATGTGATGGGGGGAACCTCTGACATGATGGCGAGACCCCTCATGTGATGGGGGAACTTCTGACATGATCACGAGACCCCTGATGTGATGGTGTAACCTCTGACACGATGGCGAGACCCCTGATGTGATGGGGAACCTCTGACATGATGGCGAGACCCCTGATGTGATGAGGAACTTCTGACATGATGGCGAGACCCCTGGTGTGATGGGGAACTGATGACATGATGGCAAGACCCCTGATGTGATGGGGTAACCTCTGACATCATGGCAAGACCCCTGATGTGATGGGGAACCTCTGACATGATGGCGAGATCCCTGATGTAATGGGAGATCCTCTGACATGATGGCGACACCCCTGATGTGATGGGGAAACTTCTGACATGATCGCAAGACCCCTGATGTGATGGCGTAACCTCTGACATGATGGCGAGACCCCTGATGTGATGGGGAACCTCTGACATGATGGCGAGACCCCTGATGTGATGAGGGAACTTCTGACATGATGGCGAGACCCCTGGTGTGATGGGGGAACTGATGCAATGATGGCGAGACCCCTGATGTGATGGGGGACCTTCTGATATGATGGCGAGACTCCTGATGTGATAGGGGAACTTCTGACATGATGGCGAGACCCCTGATGTGATGGGAGAACCTCTGACATGATGGCGAGATCCTTGATGTGATGGTGGAACCTCTGACATGATAGCAAGACCCCTGATGTGATGGGAGAGCCTCTGACATGATGGCGAGACCCCTGATGTGATGGGAGAACCTCTGACATGATGACGAGATCCCTGATGTGATGACGAGACCCCTGATGTGATGGGGGAACTTCTGACATGATGGCAAGACCCCTGATGTGTTGGGGAACCCCTTACATGATGATGAGACCCCTGATGTGATGGGGGAACTTCTGACATGGTGGCGAGACCCCTGATGTGATGGGGGGAACCTCTGACATGATCGCGAGACCCGTGATGGGGGAACCTCTGACATGATGGCGAGACTCCTGATGTGATGGGGTAACCTCTGACATTATGGCGAGACCCCTGATGTGATGGGGAACCTCTGACATGATGGCGAGATCCCTGATGTAATGGGAGAACCTCTGAAATGATGGCAAGACCCCTGATGTGATGGGGGAACGTCTGACATGATCGCGAGACCCCTGATGTGATGGGGTAACCTCTAACACGATGGCAAGACCCCTGATGTGATGGGGAACCTCTGACATGATGGCGAGACCCCTGGTGTAATGGGGGAACTGATAACATGATGGCGAGACCCCTGATATGATGGGGGACCTTCTGACATGATGGCGAGATCTCTGATGTGATGGAGGAACTTCTGACATGATGGCGAGACCCCTGATGTGACGGGAGAGCCTCTAACATGATGGCAAGACCCCTGATGTGTTGGGGGAACGCTTTACATGATAATGAGACCCCTGATGTGATGGGGGAACCTATGACATGATGGCGAGACCCCTGATGTGATGAGGGAACTTCTGACATGATGGCGAGACCCCTGGTATGATGGGGGAACTGATGCCATGATGGCGAGACCCCTGATGTGATGGGGGACCTTCTGACATGATGGGGAGACCTCTGATGTGATGGGGGAACTTCTGACATGATGGCGAGACTCCTGATGTGATGGGGGAACCTCTGACATGATGGCGAGACCCCTAATGTGATGGGGGAACCTCTGACATGATAGTGAGACCCCTGATGTGATGACAAGACCCTGATGTAATGGGGGAACTTCTGACATGATGGCAAGACCCCTGATGTGTTGGGGGAACCCCTTACATGATGATGAGACCCCTGATATGATGGGGGAACCTCTGACATAATGGCGAGACTCCTGATGTGATGGGGGAACCTCTGACATGATGGCAAGACTCCTGATGTGATGTGGGGACCTCTGACATGATGGTAAGACCCCTGATGTGATAGGGGAACTTCTGACATGATGGCGAGACCCCTGATGTGATGAGGGAACCTCTGACATGATGGCGAGACCCATGATGGGGGAACCTCTGACATGATGGCGAGACTCCTGATGTGATGGGGGGAACCTCTGACATGATGGTGAGACCCCTAATGTGATGGGGGAACTTCTGACATGATGGCGAGACCCCTGATGTGATAGGGGAACTTCTGATATGATGGTGAAACCCCTGATGTGATGGGAGAACCTCTGACATGATAGCGAGACCCCTGATGTGATGGGTGAACCTCTGACATAATGGCGAGACCCCTGATGTGACGGGAGAACCTCTGACATGATGGCGAGACCCCTGATGTGATGGGGCAACCCCTGACATAATGGCAAGACCCCTGATGTGATGGGGGAACCTCTGACATGATGGCGAGACCCCTGATGTGTTGGGGGAACCCTTTACATGATGATGAGACCCCTGATGTGATGGGGGAACCTCTGACATGATGGCGAGACTCCTGTTGTGATGGGAGAACCACTGACATGATGGTAAGACCCCTGATGTGATGGGGGAACTTCTGACATGATGGCGAGACCCCTGATGTGATGGGGGAACCTCTGACATGATGGCGAGACCCATGATGGGGGAACTTCTGACATGATGGCGAGACTCCTGATGTGATGGGGGAACCTCTGACATGATGGCGAGAACCCTAATGTGATGGGGGAACTTCTGACATGATGGCGAGACCCCTGATGTGATGGGGTAACCTCTGACATTATGGCGAGACCCCTGATGTGATGGGGAACCTCTGACATGATGGCGAGATCCCTGATGTATTGGGAGAACCTCTGACATGATGGCGAGACCCCTGATGTGATGGGGGAACTTCTGACATGATTGTGAGACCCCTGATGTGATGGGGTAACCTCTGACACGATGTCGAGACCCCTGATGTGATGGGGAACCTCTGACATGATGGCGAGACCCCTGATGTGATGAGGGAACTTCTGACATGATGGCGAGACCCCTGGTGTGATGGGGGAACTGATGACATGATGGCGAGACCCCTGATGTGATGGGGGACCTTCTCACATGATGGCGAGACCTCTGATGTGATGGAGGAACTTCTGACATGATGGCGAGACTCCTGATGTGATGGGGAACCTATGACATGATGGCGAGACCCCTGATGTGATGAGGGAACTTCTGACATGATGGTGAGACCCCTGGTGTGATGGGGGAACTGATGCCATGATGGGGAGACCCCTGATGTGATGGGGGGACCTTCTGACATGATGGGGAGACCTCTGATGTGATGGGGGAACCTATGGCATGATGGCGAGACCCCTGATGTAATGAGGGAACTTCTGACATGATGGTGAGGCCCCTGGTGTGATGGGGGAACTGATGCCATGATGGCGAGACCCCTGATGTGATGGGGGGACCTTCTGACATGATGGGGAGACCTCTGATGTGATGGGGGAACTTCTGACATGATGGCGAGACTCCTGATGTGATAGGGGAACTACTGATATGATGGCGAGACCCCTGATGTGATGGGAGAACCTCTGACATGATGGCGAGACCCCTGATGTGATGAGGGAACCTCTGACATGATGGCAAGACCCCTGATGTGTTGGGGGAACCCTTTACATGATGATGAGACCCCTGATGTGATGGGGGAACCTCTAACATGATGGCGAGACTCCTGTTGTTATGGGGGGAACCACTGACATGATAGTAAGACCCCTGATGTGATGGAGGAACTTCTGACATGATGGCGAGACCCCTTATGTGATGGGGGAACCTCTGACATGATGGCGAGACCCATGATGGGGTAACCTCTGACATTATGGCAAGACCCCTGATGTGATGGGGAACCTCTGACATGATGGCGAGATCCCTGATGTATTGGGAGAACCTCTGACATGATGGCGAGACCCCTGATGTGATGGGGTAACCTCTGGCACGATGGCGAGACCCCTGATGTGATGGGGAACCTCTGACATGATAGCGAGACCCCTGGTGTAATGGGGGAACTGATGACATGATGGCGAGACCCCTGATATCATAGGGGACCTTCTCACATGATGGCGAGACCTCTGATGTGATGGAGGAACTTCTGACATGATGGCGAGACTCCTGATGTGATAGGGGAACTACTGATATAATGGCGAGACCCCTGATGTGATGGGGGAACCTATGACATGATGGCGAGACCCCTGATGTGATGAGGGAACTTCTGACATGATGGTGAGACCCCTGGTGTGATGGGGGAACTAATGCCATGATGGCGAGACCCCTGATGTGATGGGGGGACCTTCTGACATGATGGGGAGACCTCTGATGTGATGGGGGAACTTCTGACATGATGGCGAGACTCCTGATGTGATAGGGGAACTACTGATATGATGGCGAGACCCCTGATCTGATGGGAGAACCTCTGACATGATGGCGAGACCCCTGATGTGATGGAGGAACCTCTGACATGATAGCAAGACCCATGATGTGATGGGAGAACCTCTGACATGATGGCGAGACCCCTGATGTGATGGAAGAACCTCTGACATGATGACGAGACCCCTGATGTGATGGGGGAACTTCTGACATCATGGCAAGACCCCTGATGTGTTGGGGGAACCCTTTACATGATGATGAGACCCCTGATGTGATGGGGGAACCTCTGACATGATGGCAAGACTCCTGTTGTGATGGGGGAACCACTGACATGATGGTAAGACCCCATATGTGATCGGGGAACTTCTGACATGATGGCGAGACCCCCTGATGTGATGGGGGAACCTCTGACATGATGGCGAGACCCATGATGGGGGAACTTCTGACATGATGGCGAGACTCCTGATGTGATGGGGGGAACCTCTGACATGATGGCGAGAACCCTAATGTGATAGGGGGAACTTCTGACATGATGGCGAGACCCCTGATGTGATGGGGTAACCTCTGACATTATGGCGAGACCCCTGATGTGATGGGGAACCTCTGACATGATGGCGAGATCCCTGATTTATTGGGAGAACCTCTGACATGATGGAGAGACCCCTGATGTGATGGGGGAACTTCTGACATAATTGTGAGACCCCTGATGTGATGGGGTAACCTCTGACACGATGGCGAGACCCCTGATGTGATGGGGAACCTCTGACATGATGGCGAGACCCCTGATGTGATGAGGGAACTTCTGACATGATGGCGAGACCCCTGGTGTGATGGGGGAACTGATGACATGATGGCGGGACCCCTGATATGATGGGGGACCTTCTCACATGATGGCGAGACCTCTGATGTGATGGAGGAACTTCTGACATGATGGCGAGACCCCTGATGTGATAGGGAAACTTCTGACATGATGGCGAGACCCCTGATGTGATGGGAGAACCTCTGACATGATGGCGAGACCCTTGATGTGATGAGGGAACTTCTGACATGATGGCGAGACCCCTGGTGTGATGGTGGAACTGATGACATGATGGCGAGACCCCTGATATGATGGGGGACCTTCTGACATGATGGCGAGACCTCTGATGTGATGGAGGAACTTCTGACATGACGGCGAGACCCCTGATGTGATAGGGAAACTTCTGACATGATGGCGAGACCCCTGATGTGATGAGGGAACTTCTGACATGATGGCGAGACCCCTGGTGTGATGGGGGAACTGATGGCATGATGGCGAGACTCCTGATATGATGGGGGACCTTCTGACATGATGGCAAGACCTCTGATGTGATGGAAGAACTTCTGACAAGATGGCGAGACCCCTGATGTGATGGGGGAACCTCTGACATGATGGCGAGACTAATGATCTGATGGGGGAACCTCTGACATGATGGCAAGACTCCTGATGTGATGTGGGGACCTCTGACATGATGGTAAGACCCCTGATGTGATGGGGGAACTTCTGACATGATGGCAAGACTCCTAATGTGATGGGGGAACTTCTGACATGATGGCGAGACCCCTGATGTGATGAGGGAACCTCTGACATGATGGCGAGACCCATGATGAGGGGACCTCTGACATGATGGCGAGACTCCTGATGTGATGGGGGGAACCTCTGACATGATGGCGAGACCCCTAATGTGATGGGGGAACTTCTGACATGATGGCGAGGCCCCTGATGTAATAGGGGAACTTCTGACATGATGGGGAAACCCCTGATGTGATAGGAGAACCTCTGACATGATAACGAGACCCCTGATGTGATGGGGGAACCTCTGACATAATGGCGAGACCCCTGATGTGACGGGAGAACCTCTGACATGATGGCAAGACTCCTGATGTGATGACGAGACCCCTGATCTGATGGGGGAACTTATGACATGATGGCAAGACCCCTGATGTGTTGGAGGAACCCCTTACTTGATGATGAGACCTTCGATGTGATGGGGAACCTATGACATGATGGCGAGACCCCTGATGTGATGAGGGAACTTCTGACATGATGGTGAGACCCCTGGTGTGATGGGGGAACTGATGCCATGATGGCGAAACCCCTCATGTGATGGGGGACCTTCTGACATGATGGCGAGACCCCTGATGTGATGGAGGAACCTCTGACATGATGGCGAGACCCCTGATGTGATGGAGGAATCTCTAAAATGATAGCAAGACCCATGATGTGATGGGAGAACCTCTGACATGATGGCGAGACCCCTGATGTGATGGAAGAACCTCTGACATGATGGCGAGACCCCTGATGTGATGACGAGATCCCTGATGTGATGGGGGAACTTCTGACATGATGGCAAGACCTCTGATTTGTTGGGGGAACCCTTTACATGATGATGAGACCTCTGATGTGATGGGGGAACCTCTGACATGAAGGTGAGACTCCTGATGTGATGGAGGAACCTCTGACATGATGGCAAGACTCCTGATGTGATGTGGGGACCTCTGACATGATGGTAAGACCCTTGATGTGATGGGGGAACTTCTGACATGATGGTGAGACCCCTGATGTGATGGGGGAACCTCTGACATGATGGCGAGACCCATGATGGGGGAACTTCTGACATGATGGCGAGACTCCTGATGTGATGGGGGGAACCTCTGACATGATGACAAGAACCCTAATGTGATGGGGGAACTTCTGACATGATGGCGAGACCCCTGATGTGATGGGGTAACCTCTGACATTATGGTGAGACCCCTGATGTGATGGGGAACCTCTGACATGATGGCGAGATCCCTGATGTATTGGGAGAACCTCTGACATGATGGCAAGACCCCTGATGTGATGGGGGAACTTCTGACCTGATTGCGAGACCCCTGATGTGATGGGGTAACCTCTGACACGATGGCGAGACCCCTGATGTGATGGGGAACCTCTGACATGATGGCGAGACCCCTGATGTGATGGGGAACCTCTGACATGATGGCGAGACCCCTGATGTGATGAGGGAACTTCTGACATGATGGTGAGATCCCTGGTGTGATGGGGGAACTGATGACATGATGGCGAGACCCCTGATATGATGGGGGACCTTCTGACATGATGGCGAGATCTCTGATGTGATGGAGGAACTTCTGACATGATGGCGAGACCCCTGATGTGATGGGGGAACCTCTGACATGATAGCGAGACCCCTGATATGATGGGAGAACCTCTGACATGATGACGAGACCCCTGATGTGATGGGGGAACCTCTGACATGATGGCGAGACCCCTGATGTAATGGGGGAACCTCTGACATGATGGCGAGACCCCTGATGTGATGAGAGAACCTCTGACATGATTGCAAGACCCCTGATGTGATGGGGAACCTCTGACATGATAGCGAGATCCATGATGTGATGGGAGAACCTCTGACATGATGACGAGACCCCTGATGTGATGGGAGAACCTCTGACATGATGACAAGACCCCTGATGTGATGGGGGAACTTCTGACATGATTGCAAGACCCCTGATGTGTTAGGGGAACCCCTTACATGATGACGAGACCCCTGATGTGATGGGGGAACCTCTGACATGATGGTGGCAAGACTCCTGATGTGATGGGGGAACCTGACATGATGGTGGCAAGACTCCTGATGTGATGGGGGAACCTCTGACATGATGGCAAGACCCCTGATGTGATGGGGGAACTTCTGACATGATGGCGAGAGCCCTGATGTGTTGGGGGAACCTCTGACATGATGGCAAGACTCCTGATGTAATGGGGGAACCTCTGACATGATGGCGAGACCCCTGATGTGGTGTGGGATCGCTTGTGTGATGGAGACTCTTTGACATGAAGGGGACCTCTGATGTGAAGAGGGGACTCTAATGTGAAGAGGGCTCTGATGTGAAGCGGGGTTCTGATGTGATGGGGGAATCTCTGACATGATTAAGGCCCTCTGATGTGCTGGGGGGGACCTTTGATGTAAATAAGGGACTCTCATGTGAAAGAGGGCTGATATGGTGGGGGACCTCTGATTTGGTGGGGGAGGGGGGGATTTCATATATAGGAGGGCCCTGATGTGATGGGGGGACTCTTATATGATGGAGGGACCTCTGATGTGATGGAGGGACCTCTGATGTAAAGAGGGGACTTTGCATTTCTGTGGGAGACTATAGTGAATGCAGGGTCCTGGATTTAGGAACACTAAGCCCAACACAAATGCTAGGGGTTATTACCGCATCCACTGACAGCAATAGGGGGACATTATTACCGACACCAATGCCCGGAGGCTATTGTTACATCCCTTGACCTCAATGCCGGGGACTCATTTTACAGCCACCAACCCTAATGAGGTTAATTTTAAGGCCAATAACACCAACACAATAAATATTGGAGAAAATCCTTGTCCCTTTCTTCAGGGATGCACATGCTTTGCTGAACAGGGACAAAACCAATTAATCTCAGAACTGTGTTCTGGATTAAAAAAAAAAAAAAAAAAAAAAGCCAAAGCTTTTTAGGAGCAGTCAACTTGTGGGTTTCACAGAGGTGCACTTATTGTTGTGACCAAGGTCCCTTCCACAAAGCTGACCCGCGCTGAGCAGGCACAATTGGCTGGTCCTTGTTGGCTCCGCTTACGTAGAGCGGACAGAGCCCTCTATGGGCGTTCTGATGTAAACGGACTACCTGTCCATTTAGACCTGATCCGATAGACCAGGGGTAGGCAACCTGGGGCCCTCCAGCTGTTGCAGAACTACAAGTCCTATCATGCTTCTGGGAGTAATTGTAACTGCCAGCCTTGCAATGCCTCATGGGAAATGTGTTTCCACAACAGCTGGAGGGCCCCAGGTTGCCTACCCCTGCGATAGACAGAAGGGTAACGGTTTCGTGTGTTTTTAGTGGATTGGATCAGTTAGGTGCGTGTAAACAGACACGTAAGGACAATGTGGTCCAATTGGGTCCATCTGAAAAACTGACATGCAGACCCGATCGGTCCACTTGTGTGAAAAGGGGCCCAACAGTCTCTGCTCAGAGCAGACCAAGAACTGAGTGATCAGCAGTTATGCAATTGCTCATTCCTAAAAGTAGGGATGGGCTGAACACCTCTCGGTTCGGTTCGCACCAGAACATGCGAACAGGCAAAAAATTTGTTCTGACACCATTAAAGTCTATGGGACACGAACATGAAAAATCAAAAGTGCTCATTTTTTTTAAAAAAGTGTTTACGGACCCGGGTCCTGCCCCAGGGAACATGTATCAATGCAAAAAAAGTTTCAAAAACGGCTGTTTTTTCGGGAGCAGTGATTTTAAAGTGGGGTTCCACCCAAAAAAAAAAAAACATGAAAAATCCTAAAAAAAATAAAAATAAAAAATACAAAAAAAATTTGGATATTTTTTTTTTTTACTCACCTCTAAATGCCTGTTGCTAGGGGGTCGTAGTCTGCCTCTTTCAGTGCCTGGGCTGGTGACATCACTTCCGCTCCCTCCCTCCTGTCAATCATCTGGGACCCATTACAGGTCCCAGGTGACTGAGCGGCCAATCACGGCGCTCAGCGCTGCTCGCGCATGCGCAGTGGGTGCCAGGCTGTGAAGCCACAGCCCAGCGCCCACAGTTGCAATGCCGGCGCCGCCGAACGGAGGGAGAGATGAGCGGGGCTTCGATCCCCCACATCGCTGGACCCAGGGACAGGTAAGTGTCCAATTAGAAGTCAGCAGCTGCAGTATTTGTAGCTACTGACTTTTAATTTTCTTTTTTTTTGACTGGCCCTCTTTATTAATGCTTAAAGTGAAACAATAAAAGTGTAATATTCCTTTAAATTTCATACCTTGAGGGTGTCTATAGTATGCCTGTAAAGTGGCGCATGTTTCCCGTGTTTACAACAGTTTGAGAGCAAAATGACATTTCTAAAGGAAAAAAAGTCATTTAAAAAGAAGTAGTCGCGGCTATAATGAATTGTTGGTCCCAGCAATACACATAAAAGTTCATTGATAAAAAAAGGCATTGGATTCCCCCACAGGGGAACCCCGAACCAAAACAAAAAAAAAAAAAAGGCGTGGGGTCCCCCCCAAAATCCATACCAGACCCTTATCCGAGCACGCAACCTGGCAGGCCGCAGGAAAAGAGGGGGGGGGACAAGAGAGCGCCCCCCCTCCTGAACCGTACCAGGCCACATGCCCTCAACATTGGGAGGGTGCTTTGCACCTTGTGCCCATGTTGATGGGGAGAAGGGCCACATCCCCACAACCCTTGCCCGATGGTTGTGGGGGTCTGTGGGCGGGGGGGGGCTTATTGGAATCTGGAAGCCCCCTTTAACAAAGGGACCCCCAGATCCCCACCCCCCCGTGTGAAATGGTAAAGGGGTACAAACGCACCCCTACTATTTCACAAAAAACATGTGAAAATGGTAAAAAAAACAAACAAACAAAAAAAAAAAAAACAAACAAACAAACAAACAAAACACAATACATGCCTTGGGACAAGTCCTTTATTAAAAAAAATAAAACTGTCCCACAGAGTCTTCTTGCGCTCTGACGGACCGAAAAAGAAAGGAAAAAAAAAAGCTGCACGTCGCCTACGATCTGCATGGGAGGCACCCGCCGTAATGACCGGCTGCTCTCAGGTGACAGCTCTTTTATAACTGAGGGTGGGGCCACACGATGTCGCCAGGTGACTGCGCCCCGACGCACGGGGACATCCCTATGGCGTCAGGGGAGAGGGTGCGGCTTTTTTTTTTTCCTTTTGCAGTCCGTCAGAGCGTGAGAAGACTCCGTGGGACAGTTTTATTTTTTTAATAAAACGACTTGTCTCAAGGAGTATTTTTTTTTTTACCATCCTCACATTTTTTGTGTAAAATGGTAGGGGTACATTTGTACCCCGTTACCATTTCACACGGGGCAGGATCTGGGGGTCCCCTTGTTAAAGGAGGCTTCCAGACTCAGATAAGCCCCCTGCCCACAGACCCAGACAACCACTGGGCAAGGGTTGTGTGGATGAGGCCCTTCTCCCCAACAACTTGGGGACAAGGTGCTTTGGGGGCTACCCCAAAGCACCCTCCTAATAGTGAGGGCATATGGCCTGGTACGGTTCAGGGGGGGCACTCTCGTCCCCACCTCTTTCTGCGGCCTGCCAGGTTGCATACTCGAATAAGGGTCTGGCATGGATTTTTGGGGGGACCCCACGCCATTTTTTTTTAAATTGGCGCGGAGTTCCCCTTAATATCCATACCACACCTGAAGGGCCTGGTATGGAATTTGGGTGGACCCCCACGCAATTTTTTTTTACATTTTGGTTCGGGGTTCACCTGTGGGGGAATCCCATGCAGTTTTTAAATCAATGAACTTTTAAGTGTATTCCCGGAACTGACAATTCATTACAGCCGCGAGTACTTTTAAATTACTTTTTTTCCCTTTAGAAAGGTCATTTTGCTCTCGGACTGTTGTAAACACGGGAAACATACGCCACTTTACAGGCATACTATAGACACCCCCCAGTTACGAAATTTAAAGGAATATTACACTTTTTTGTTTCACTTTAAAGCATTATTAAAATCACTGCTCCCGATAAAACGGACATTTTTAAAACTTTTTTTGCATTGATATATGTCCCCTGGAGGAGGACCCAGGTCCCCAAACTTTTTATTACAATACCATGCATATAAGCCTTTAAAATTAGCACTTTTGATTTCTCCCATAGACTTTTAAAGGGTGTTCCGCGGCTTTCGAATTTGCCGCGAACACCCCAAATTGTTCGCTATTCGGCGAACAGCCGATGTTCGAGTCGAACGGAAGCAGAAGTAAACCCATATATACAACAGATTCATAAACAGTTACATTTCGTGCACATGCCAGGAATGTAACTCACATTGGATGAGTTCTCAACCATTTAAACCATCCAATGGCTGGCATCATAACTGATCACATACACAGCATCAAGTTGATGAACAGAGGCCAAGATGGCAGCTTCCTAGGCTGAAAATGATAGAAGGGTTTACTTCCACTTTTAAGAGTTGGTGTAAGCAGGAAGACAGGATTTCTTTGCCCATTTTTCAGGAAGACCCGATCATTGCCTTCATTCTCCTCTATCGGATGCAAAAGAAAAAAAAAAAAAAAAAAAAAAAAAAAAAAAAAAAGAAGGGGGCCCCAGTTTACACCCAGCTACCTACAATCCAGCAAAAACAGAAGGGGGTCCGTACCTCTCAGTCCAGCCAGATCAGATGGCTGTGTCCATGTCTGCCTAAGGTAATCAACAGCATCCCAGTCTACTGTTTACAATTGGAATTGGTGGGCATAACTCCCGAACATGTGGCAGCTAAAGAGAAGCAAAATATCAGCAGTCCCATGATCAGGAACTCTGCCCATCTTCCAGCAAACCAATGGGGTCAGCCTGTCACTTTTATTTTTAGGAGAATCTGATCAGACCATCTATTGTCCTCTGTAGCAGCAGATGTAAACAGACGTGTCAGTTACATCTGCGAACAGCCGATCCTATCCCCAGCTGTCTGGCAGATTGGGTGTAAATGGACAGGGCGGTCGTTTACATCTAACCGCCCATAGTGCAAAGCGGCTGGGTCCGTGTCCGCTCTGCATAGGGGAGTGTAGATGGACCTGCCATCCACCTGCTCAGCGGGCATCAGAGGCCATAACACCCCCCCCCGCTGAGCAGGTGGATCTGCCTGTGCGAAAGCACCCCAAAGGGACAACAGGAGCTGGTGCCCAGGGGTTAAAATTACAGTTCCTCACAACAGCAACTCCAGCCACCAAACACTGAAATAAAAAAACAAAAAAACAAATACAAGCATAGTTCGGTTCAATGTGTTTTATTATTTATTAACCTTAACAGTTTTATACTTTGCATCTAATGCACTTTAAAGTAGAACACTGAAAAAATAAAAACAAAACGGGGTGAAAAAAAAATTCAGTCACTCATCCAGATCCTTGAAAGTAGAAGCTTTTTTGAAATATATATATGTACAGATGTGTTCAACTTAAAGGTCTCCTCCAAGTATTGATGTGCTTTGTCCTGGGCACAATCACTTCCATTTTTTAGTAATTTACCTGGATCTTATTAGTGAGTTTGTTTATAAACTGTATTAAAAAGAAAAAAAAAAAAAAAAAAAAAAACACTTTAAACCAACCAGTTATTAGTCCAACATGTAATATAGGAAAACCAAAATGGCAGAATCAGCTTTGTTGTCAAACTCAAAAAACGTTTTCAGAAAGATACATACGTCAACCACAGAAAGCAAAGCACTTTATTCTCAAAACCTCTGTATGGTGTGCAGAAACCTCACACGCCAGGTATAGCAAAAATATTTTTATTTATAATTTACAGCCATGTGGAAACTTTTTTATACAACAGCTTTTATTGTACAAAGTCATTCTGCTCTGTGCACATCTCTCAAAAATTACACATTAAACTGTGTGTCGGCATATGGAAATACAAATACAAAAATGTATTCAGTAACAAAAAGAACCAGAGGCCCCGCCCCCAGTTCACATTTAGTAGATATTTCTAAACTACAACAGAAAAAAAGTCTTATGGCAGCAGCTTCTTCTCTGGATCGGTGGGTTCCACTTTGATCTCCGTCAACAGAGGTATGATTTCACCCTTACTACAGGGTCTGTCCTCTGTAGGCTCTTCCTTCACTTTAAGTGCAATGTCGGTAGTGTCGGGCTCTTCCTCCTTAACCAAACTTAGCATAGCACTCAGTGGATTTTCCAGGAGTGCTTTACTCGGGGATGGTGTGGAGTCCAAAAAGGAAGAAGTCTAAGAAAAAAAACAAAATACAAAAACAGAAAATGAATGTCGTCGTACAGCTGCAGTATTTAAAGCATATGTAACACACAATACAAGCACCTCTTGTACCTTTGCTGTTTTGTATGGCAGTCATGTGATTGCAGAGCAGTCTTGTATAGACAGGGAGTGTGCATTTCATGGCATCATACACAGAGGGGAATATTTCCACAATAGTGTACTGCCTTTGAACTGCTTCAGTATAAAGCTGCCCATAGAAGACGCTTCAATCAGCCAGTGGGCTGGTTGAAAAGAAAAGCAAAGAGATTCCTCAATCCACACAAGTGAGGTGGATGGAGGAATGCTCACAGCTGGAACAATGTATGTCGATGGTGGAACTCCTCCGGTGTCTGAATACACTGATTAATGGCTGCAGCTGCCAATGCAGAAAGATTTTCCAGTAAGTCTCCATTCACACTTGTGCGACTTTGAAGGGGGGGGACGGGGGGAGTACTCGCCTTACACCTGTGCCCTGCCTGCTCTGCATGGAGAACTAAGCAATCAAAGAGCACTGATCGGTCAGTTCTGCCCTCAGATCTGAGCAGGATAGATGGCTGTCAGTCACTGGCTCTCTACTTTACCCCTCCAGTGCTTACTGGGTTGCTGGGCAGTGCAAGGAGCAGGAGCGACTGACTCAGTCCCCCAGCGGGTCGCTGAGAGGCTGCCGGTATATGTATAGTGGAACCTCGGTTTTGCGAGTAACACAGTTAACGAGTGTTTCGCAAACCAAGCACTGTATTTCTAAAATTAGTAACTCTGTTTGCGAGTGTTGTCTCGCAAAACGAGCAGGATTCAGGCCAAAAGCGGTGTGCAGTACCACTTTTGGCCTGAGGTAGGTGGCGCCGGAGCCAAGCCGAAAGTCGCCGCTCGGAAATGCGCGGAAAGGCCTGAGGACAGTTCGGCTGACCTCGGAAAGGCTCGATAACGGAGTCTTTCCGAGGTTTGCCGAAGAGTCCCTTGGGCCTTTTCGGCCGTTGCCGAGGCTCTCCAGGCGCCCCCCGCCTCTGGCCGCATGCGGCATTGCATTCCACTGAAGTCAATGTGGAACAAATTATTTTCATTTCCATTGACTTCAATCGGAAAATTCGCTTTGATATGAAAGTACATTAGATTATGAGCATACTCATGCAACGGATTATGCTCGTAATCCGAGGTTCCACTGTAGGTGGATTCCAACTGTGAAGTCGGGATCTTTCCAGAGCCTGAACTGGCTGACTGACAACAGCCGACGTCGGGGAGAGGAAAAGCAGAACTTTTAGGTGAAGTTCTGCATTAAAGCCTCCGGTTTTAGAGCTCACAAAAATTACTTTTCTTACTCTGTTAACGCTAAAACCAACTGTATGCCTATATGTTACAGCACGAATGTAGACCATTTAATATACAGTTCGCATCTTATCTCCTCAGGTGCACACGAACATGCACCCTCATCACTGTGACCGTGTTGTCACCAACGGCTCCTGGTCACACAGTGATAAGGAGCGCATCCTACAGGCTCCTATCATGTGATCACTGACCGCTAATCACAAGAACACACAGGGAGCCCATGTATTGCCTTCGACATTTTTTTTAGAGGGTCAACAGAAAGGAGTTCTACTCAGCACTAACTGGAATGCAAATATAATAGGACATACAGAGCAACAACAATCTGCGTAGCACTTTAAAATATAAAAAAGGGAGACACTACAGTTAAACAATTGAAGAAAAGTGGGTTAGGTGTGCCCTGCTTCTGATCTTGCTTACAATCTAAGGATTTCAGACATCACTGAATACTTACATTTTTATAATCTTCATAACAGGAAGGGTGATAAATCTGCAAAACAGAAACAGAGTCAGAACCACTACATAATGAAAATATGCTGCTCTTACACAAAAGCTGCACTGTCTGCCTCCTTTCTTCCCCCTTGTACATTGACATAATATAAAACATTCTGATTGGACAAGATGAGAGCCAGCTGCTGTTGCAAGTCCCCCATTGAAGAGTATAGCAAAAGCTATACTCATGGCACTCAATAAGAGTGTAAATAGTAAAAGGCAGCAATCTAGGAGGTGGCATATACCTCCTGAGATATGGCACCCTGTTTTTTCCTGAAAGTAAACTAAAGAATAAACTGAAGATGCACTTTGCAATGGGTACTAGCATTCATCTTAAATGAACTGTCAGGAGAACTCTGTCAACACGCCTTAGCAAAGGGGAGAGTGCTGTATTTAGCACAAACACACAAACATTGGCTGATGTGGCAAGTTCTATATTTGCCCTTGCCATATTTACTTGCATATTGTGAAGTTCTTGGTGATTTTTTTATCTTTATTAGCACAAACAACATGCAGCCTATTGTACAAAAAAAAACGAAATTCCCTCCCTCCTACATTGAAAAGACCGCAAGGTAACTCAAGAGTAAAGTCAATACCACCTGATGTGCAAATTCACAACGCAAGGAGATATGGGTCTCATGTCGATGGGTGTTCTTGTTAAAGCGGTTTCCATTCGAGTGCAGCTCTGGTTTAACCACTTGAAGACCAGGCTTTTTCTGGCACTTTGTGTACAACTTTCAATCAGTATTTTGCTAGAAAATAACGCCTAACCCCCAAACATAATTTTTTTTTTGGAAGCAGAGAATAAAATGGTGATCGTTGCAGTTTTTTTTTGTGTCAGACATTATTTGCGCAGCAGTTTTACAAAATAAAAATTTGGGGGAAAATACAGTTTGATGAAAAAAAAAAAATATATAAACATTTATCTTCTTCATTATACACACACTTATGTATATTATATACACACCAATTTTTTTGTAGAATGTAAAAGATGTTACACAGAGTAAATGGATACCAAACATGTCACACTTTAAAATTGCATGGAATGACGACAAACTACAGTACTTAAAGATCTTCATAGAAGTCGCTTTAAAAGCCTTTACAGGTTAATTCTTTCGAGTTAAAGAGGTCTAGCGCTAGAATTATTGCTCCAACGTTCGCAGTGATACCTCATGTGTGGTGTGAATACACTTTACATGTGTGTACGACTTACGTATGTGTTTGCTTCTGCACGCATATACGGAGGGATGGGGTGCTTCAAATATTTTTGCTTTCCTATTTTACTTTATTTTTACACTGCTCCTTGTGTCAAAAATTAGAGACCCCCAAAACTTTTACCTTCAAGCTGGTTCACACTGGAACCGGCTGCGGATCGCACAGGAGCGCTGTCCATCCCTGTTCCCAGTTTCAGGGAAACATCAGGGCCGAATCTATGCCTGAATTCGGCCCTGAAACGGAGCAAAAGACGCACAGTGTTTGTGCAGTGCACTCCGCAGCCGCAACGGTGGTATGTGAACCGGCTCCATAGGGAGGCAATCACATTCTCCTGCTATGCGAACCCGGCCTTAAAAGCAAAAGATAACATAATTATTTCTATATATAGATTTAAAAAAAAATTTAAAAAAAAAAAACTCTTGGAAGTGGTTAATTCATGCTCCCAAATTGAGAACGCTGCATTTGCCAAAAAGATTTTGGCCTTCTTCAGTTCAAATCTACCTCAGTACGACATGTTATGTCCTGCAAAAAGGCCAAATGCAGCCTTTGAACAGTCATATACACTACTATAATAATAATGGTGTGCATCAGGCTTTAAAGGCAGCTTGTATTGTTTAGAATAGCTTGCAGTAAAGGGACAGGAATTTTATTTTAAATCACATTAACATACACGCCAACCAAGCTCTCAACCCTTTAGCCACTGTTTTAAAAGCTATACAATGGATAAGAGCTGCCAGCACAGTACAGACATGGACAATCATGGCAAACAACCCCCAGCCACCTCCTCAGAGGAAACACGTTTTTATTAGGATTTTTTTGCAAGTGAAAAAAGGTTAGCAGCATTTTTAAAATCTAATTTAAAAGTAGGTATGCAATAAGAATGGGTAACATGTAACAAAGTAGTGTTTTCTTAATTTAGCTGCAAAGTGAAAATGCACTTTAACCACTTCAGCCCCGGAAGGTCCACATCCCCCCTCCTTTAATGACCAGGCCATTTATTTGCGATATGGCACTGCGTTACTTTAGCTGACAATTGCGATTGTGCGACGCAGTACCCAAATAAAATTGATGTCCCGTAGAAGTGTAGATTAATCTAACCATGGTCTTTAAAAGCGTAGGTAAAGCACCAGTGAAAATGCCAAATTTGGGCTCCATAATATGCACCTGTACATGTATACCCAGCTTTACCTTAACCCTTCATCATTCTGATGTAGTTAGAAAATGCAGCACTATCCACAATGAGATCCGATTTTGAGTTCATTAAAAACCAAAAGTCTAGGACGCCAACGGTGGCTTTTAAGTCTGGCATACCTTGTCATTAACACGCATAGCATTTTTCAGATGCCACTCCTCCTCTTCCTCATCCCAATACTGTTCAAACTGCTCCTGGCATATTTCACAAATCTGAAAGACGAAGAACAAAACAGTTAGGGTTGCGTTAACAGAACTTGTATACCCCAATACCTGAACACACTACAGAGACAGCCTCTGTTATCCCTAGTAGCAGAGGGCTGTAAAAAGAATTTGGGGTGGTAGACCCTAAAGAACACATCACAGAGAAACAAAATAAATATAGTTCCCCAGTGAGAACATTATGACTATCTATATAAAAAAAACATCTACTACCACAACCCAGCAAGCTTACCTCGTCAGCTCCTGCAGGACCAGCCGGCACGCTCTGAAATTCTTTCTCCTTGGCAGCTTCCTGAGTTTTCAATATGACCTCCTCATGGACTTTTTCAAAAAACTGGCTTTTAGCCCTTTCCTCCAAATCTGCAATTTCCTCAAACTCTATCCAATCCTAGAAATGAACATAAAATGAGAAAGTCACACCTTGATCAAGTCCATATTAGCTCAAGTCAATATTAATCATGTTCTTACTGGCTTAACCACTTTAACCTCCAGGCCAACGTTGGCACTTATTACATACATGTAAAAAAAAATTTGCTTTATTTTTTTCTAGAACATTACTTTGAACACCCAAACATTTTATATTTTTTGAGAGCAGAGATCCTGAAGAATAAAATGGTGGCTATGGCAATGCTGTACGATATTTGCACAACTATTTTTGAAACGCAAATACTCTAATGAATTTTAGCCCACACAAAATATAAGATAAGTAAATATATACCCAACGTTTTAAATTATGCTCCTGGAACGGCAACAAACTAAGGAACCTAAAAATCTCCATAGGATGACTGTCAGATCCCATCTCTCCTTTGCCATGAAAGCATTTGATCAAATCGAGATTGATGCTTTACAAAATCAGTGAAATGGATTGTAACTATCAAACTGAAAGTGGTGAAATTTACATTGCTTTCAGTTTCTTAAATCACAGAGGAGAGGTGGGTACAGATGTACCTTCTTCCCCTCTAAGAGCAGAAAGACACTGAGTGGTGGGGGTACCGGCTTCCCTAGAAGAGCCGAAGAAAGGCAGCAGTGGCAGGAGGGGGGCCCCTTCCACACACAGTAAAAGTGAACAAGCGTCTGGATAGCTCAAGTTACTTCTACATGAAAGCCCATCACCAGCTGAAATTTTTGATACAGGGATGATGCCTGCATCCCGGTTATAACCACTTCAATCAGAGGATGTACGGGGTACATCTTAAGGGATTGAAGTGGTTAACGCAGAACTAAACTCACAAATTTAACATTTTCCTAAATGTATGCTTCATTTAGAAGAAAGGTTCAATAAAAGGTCATTAAATCCCTAAAAACGTGCCAATATTTTCTGCAGCATTTTATAATTTACATTCAGCCTACTAGTGCATGCTACATTCAAGGCAAGTCTCTGGTAATAGGTTATCAGGGTGCTTATGTCAGCTCTTTCAAGCCCTCCAAACGCTTCATATGTGCAACGGCGGAGCTAAATAGAGGCTAAGATGGCACCATCCTCAGCAAATAAGAGGGTTTAGTTTTACTTTAAATATCAATTTTTTTCTAAATCCTAGCCAAACTCTAGATAAAATCAATCACTTGAGGCCTAAAAAGGTTTAAATAAAACAATTCACTACTACAAACACTACCAAGGTCAGATTATATTCAGACTATGGCTTACCGTTAAGCTGTAGTACCATCTCCTGTGTGTTATTTTCCTGCTCACATCTTTTTCTGTCCTGTTTTGCCGGTAATGCCAATCTAAATGGTCTGCATATACGTCGGTTTGTGACTTTGTAAACCTCATCCCACATGAATAGCACTGGATGCCAGTGTACAGGCGGGTTATAACACAATCAAAGCGTCTGAAAAGAGAATTATCATTAAATACAAAAATGATTCAACACGCACATACATTCACAGAGAGACTATTATGTTTCAGACACCTGCAGTGTCTCCCTTTTCAAAAAACAGATCCCATACTGAAAACCAAACTCCAGGTTATATATCTGACTCTGGAAAGATTTGCCTTCATTTCCAGCCCCTGTGATGCCCCTACAAGACCTGGGGAACTGTGCAGCATTAGGAAAAAAAAAAAAAAAAAATTCTTAAAAGCGCACTCCCACTGCATAGAAGTAGCCCCAGTGATCAGCCAACCACAACGCCTACATATTTGTTTTCTATACACTTCTATATTTTAACGGACTCGGCTGCAAAGTACATTTAAGTAAGACAGCCAATTTTTGGGATGTTGGGAAAAATTAAAACCGATTTCGAGTTTTAACTCTGACCTCTTTTGGGAGCTTTTCCTTAACTTCCTGTTAGGTCACCAGAACCCTACTGTACAAACAGATTCTTTACACAGGCAACTGTGGGACTGTCATTCTCTCTTCTCTAATCAATTAAGCAGCCAGCAAAGTTTACATTTCCCACCTGCATACCCAAGATCAGGGACTCTCCAAGTGATGAAACAGGAAAACACAAGAGCTTGCACCTTTAAGAATTAAGTCTGCAATTTTAGTTTACCTTTAAATATAATCAATACTTTCACATTCATGATCAATACATCAAATTTAAAGTTAGACGCACTGTTTAGTCTAATTGCAGAGCTATATCTAGGTTATTCAGTAATTTTTGTTTTGATTCTTTTTTGGGCTGCCAGTTTCCTACACTGCCTTTTTGATGCAACTTGAATATTCAATAAAAATCAAATTTATATAAAGTTAGACGTACTGTTTCATATCTTCCAAGACAAAGCTGGTAAGATCAGGAATCTCGTGTTCAACAGGTTCCTCTTCCTCCTCCTCGGTTGCAGGCTGACTGGGTGTTTCAGTTTCTAATTAGAGAAAATCAAGGATAAAGACAATGACCCTAGCACAATCTAAATATACCTTAAATCTCTAACATTAAAGCAGAACTAAGGCACTTAACACAAGAGGGAAATTTATAACTTCTGACTCCTGGTAACAGTTTCCTATGTAAAACTATATAGCGCATGTACAGTGCTGTGTACAGCCCAACACCATTATTGGCATGTAAAGAATAGAGCTGGGTGTCAGACAACTAATTGCCTGTGACTATGTTGGCCAAAAGCCCAAGCTGATCGCATCGAGACCCAGAAAAGTCAGAAACAAAGATGGCAGGGGACGCAGCAGAGAGAAGGATCCATCGAAGGACAGCACAGCAGGAGGTAGGCACGTGCCATAACTTGCAAGCTTTTGATGCACATTTGCATATTACTGCAAAATCTCTCCCCTATCGAGTTTACTTCCATTTTGACTATATTAAACACCAGTTAGCACATTTACCCAACCAAGTAAAACAGCTAACTTAAAAGCAGCAGTAAACTGCTGCAAAATAAAAAAAAAAAAAAAAAAAACTTGTAAGACAATGGCATAATGTGCTAGTATGCATTGCATGCTAGCAAATTACGAAATGCTTACCTAGGAACAAAGCCCTTCCAGCGCAGGGCAGTCCCCATCTTGCAGGCTCCGACGCTGTGAGTGGCCAGAGCTGAAGTCATCCCTGTGCAAGAAGCTCTGAATGTCTGGTACTGTATGCCGGACCTGCAGAGCGCATGCGATGCTGATGTCAACAGGTGCATGTAGGGCGATTATCACCTAAACGGTGCACCTTTAGGAGATATTCATTTTACCTACAGGTAAGCCTTCTCGTAGGCTTACCTGCAGGTAAAAATAAAGCAGCTTTACGGCAACTTTAATTTACTGGTAAAATTAAAACCATTTTACAAAAACAGCAAACCTATATTAAAAGAATACCATGACTGTTTGGGGCGTCAATTTTATTAAAAAAAAATTAAACATACATACATATATATATATATATATTACACATACATACACACACACACACAATTTTTTAAATCTTCATGCAAACATTAAAAGGCAAATCACCACCTTTATCTGTAGCCATTGTTTGACTGAAGATTTGTTAGCCCGACCAGATATTTTGAAAAATGAAATAAAGTACCATAAGGTGTACTTTTTCACATGATAGTATATATAGTTACTGTTGTGCCTTAGAAACTCTGCTCATCTGGCACAATAGAAATCACTACTCAGATGATCAGGCACACAATCCTATACTAGTCTAGGCCCAGTTTTAATTTAAATCAGCCAACTTAGATTTTAAATTTCTTGCATCTATGAAAGTGAGGGAAGGAAAAGCAACTTATCGAGAGGCATGCAACTCGTTTTGTAAACTTACGGGAGGAAGATGGCTCAGACTTTGCCTCTTTAAGGATTCCAGTTGAAAGCAGCTTTGAAAATAATTCATTAACATCCAACTGACCCAAGTGATTTTCAGGGTTAGGAAAAGAGGGAGCTAAAAAAAAAAAAAAAAAAAAAAAAAAATGAAACATACATAACACCATACATCGTCATGTGCATAACTAGCCAGGCCACAAGGAGAGTAATGTCAAACTCAGGTAAACCAATTAAATGCAATACACAACTGCCAAGAAAAAAAAAAAAAAACAGTTTACATATTTTTACAGAAAAACTGTCTGGGCTTTTGGCTCGGTTCACATCGGTGCTATGCAGGAACCCTGCAAATCCACCGAGGGTTCCCTCGTCGCACCTGAAATCGCAGGCAGTTCACACTGCCTTATGCAAACCACTGGGAATGTCAATACAAAGTTAATGACGACGCTATTCAAGTACCTGAAAAATAATAATGACACCCCTAGATCGCTTCACATATTGCAATGCAAACGGTCAATTCGGACAGAAATCGGTTCGCATGAATGTTAACACCCATGCAATCAGATTCTGGTGCGGACCAAAAAAAAAGTCCTTCACAACTTTGGTCAGAATGCAGCGATGCAAATTCAGCCATACAATGGCTGAATTTGCATCGCAGACGTCGCATGTGATTTGCACAGCAGTGCAAATCACATGCGATGTCGCACCAATGTCAACCCAGCCTTGTTGGGCAGCAATGCCCAAAGCAGTCCCAACAAAGTCAGACTTGCTTTCTAGAAGGCCTTGTTCACATCACCACACTTCATTGTGTGTGTTACAATCATTCATTTATCACAGCACCACATGTCTGGGCACGTGACACTGCTGTGATAAATGAATGCCTGCATCAAATTATCGCAACACACCCAACGAAGGCCGGTGGGGGGGGGGGGGGGGGCGCAAATTATATATATAAACTTCTTTTTTTTTTTTTTTTTTTTTTACACATAGTAAGCCACTTACCTGGTTGGGGCGGTATAAATGATACAGGATTCTGAGCTTGTGCTGTGCCCATCATTGGCTCTGGATTAAAAGGTGTAGGTTGCGTTTGAGCCATAGCACCCATAGCTGGAAACTTAAGAAAAAAAAAAGCGATTAGAAAAACTGTACTGATAAAATATATAAATATATGTATAAATAAAAACTTGCTAAAATTGTACAGGCTGTCAAGCAAAACCATATATTGCAACCTAGTTTGTTACAAAAGCAATTTAAAAAGCTGATGTCCATCCTTCATGTCACTTTAAAAACAGTTTGGACCATGATGGTGGAAATGAACCATTTCCTTCACCAAGTGCTCCGGAGTATCTAAGCTCTGTATGTTCTGCATTTAAAACTTCAGCTACATACAGTACTGGCTAATGACTTTGAGACACTTCCCCACTTGAAGCAAAACAGCTTCTGGCTTAGCAGTGCTCAGCCATTCATAGGCAATTTTATATTCTGTGAAGAAATACAAAGCTTTCTCCCCCCCCCCCCCCGATTGGCCAAGTCCAAGAGCGTGCCATCACCTGCTCCCTCACTCAACCAGAGGAAGCTTTATATTCAATCACAGAATACAAAACTGCCTATGAATGCCTGAGCGCCGCTTGGCCAGATTTGGTTTTGTTGCAGGTGAGAGACGAAAGGGTCTCAGAGCTGACACCCAGCACTGTGTACTGTATATAGCTGAAGTTACATGTAGTACATACAGCACTTAAAGACACTGCAACACTTAATAAAGCAAAGAGTATGTTTGGACCAGCTTTAAAGTGATCCTAAACTGGTCCAAAAAAATAAAAATAAATGACTAAGGACTATGGTATTTCTAATATGCATACAGTAGTGCACAAGTAACGTGCATCACTTGCTCCAAACAAATGGTACAGGAGTTCACAGACATTACAGGGCAGCACGAAAACACAATTTGCGAGAGAACAAAAAAGTAAAATAAAAAACAAAAAAAAAACACTCCCACATACTATTGGGTAGCCCAGGACAATGAATGCCTTCAGGGTGGTGATTGGGAGCAGATCAGGGAACATCAGATGTTCTGCTGTGTATGAAGCTGGAAGCTTAGCGTCCAGTTGTGCAACACAAATGTTTGTTTTTGGGGGGGGGGGGTCCCCTCCCATGCCTGGTCCCCTGCCGTGCTTTGATCTGTCGGGTCCCAAGTCACTAGGGTTGCTTATGATGTAGGGACAGGAGAACCACAGTGTATTGGGGGAGCACACTCACACATTCCCAGTTATGATTATTTAATACAGCACGAATCGGCAGAGCAAGTAATGAGAGGGGTAGGAATAAACTATTTTCTTTGCAAGGTATTTTTTTTAGCGACAGCTACTTTGATTTAGAGACAAATGTTACACAAAGTACTTACTGGAGGGGTTTGCTGCATACTTGCAACAGGTAGGTTGAAGTTCCCAAAAGGAGGTGCCTGTGGATTTTTGTCATCGAAATAAGGTCCTGATGGTCTGGGGAGCTGGTTAGGAAACATCTGCATTCCAGGGGCCGGGGGCCCAGTAAATCTCGGTCCTTGAGGCAGTTCATATCTTTGTTCTGGCCTTTGAAATGGCATACCTTGCGACTGTCCATGAAACACATTTTGGGGATCAACAAAAGGAGCAGTCTGGGCAAAGGGTGGAGGAGGAGTCTGTCCAATGGGTGGAGGATTCTGTCCAATAGGAGGATTTATATTTTCAAATCGTGGTACTTGGGGACCAAGAGGCATATCAAATCTAGGCTGTATATTGGGGCCATCAAATCTTTGTGGCATAGGTGCATCAAACCGAGGCTGCATATGTACTGGGCCATCAAATCTAGGAGGCGTTTGGTGTCCAGGAGGGCCATCAAACCTTGTGCACGGTTGTCCAGGAACACCGTCATACCTTGGCAAATGGGGAGGGTGATTGTCAAATCTGTTTACAGGAACATTGTCAAATCTGGGCCCAGCCTGTCCCATAGGGCCATCAAATCTCATTAAACCTTGTGGGCCAGGACCATGATCAAACCTGGGACCTTGACTTGCAGCAAATCGTGGACCTTGGGGAGGACCGTCAAACATTGAACCTGGTGGCCCCTCAAACCTAGGACCTAGGGGACCATCAAACCTAGGACCATGTGGTCTGTCAAACCTAGGACCTGGAGGACCATCAAACCGTGGACCATGAGGAACTTCAAACCTCACATTGCCCATTGGTTGCCCAGCACCGTCAAACATAACCGGCTGAGGCATTGGTTGCTCAAATCTCATGGGAGGACCCTGTGGACCATCAAACCTCTGCTGGAGTAGTTGCGGCCTGGGTGGTCCTTCAAATCTATGAGGTCCATCAAACCTTTGAGGCCCTGAATTACCATCAAACCTTTGGGGCCCATCAAATCTTTTTGGGCCTACTCCATCGAATCTCTGAGGTCTGTCAAATCTCTGTGCACCGTCAAATCTTTGAGGTCCATCAAAATTTTGTGGTACAGGCCCGCCATCAAATCTCTGTGGGTCATCAAACCTTTGTGGTCCTGGTCCTAAACCACCTTCAAACCTCTGCGGTCCCACTGGCTGCACTCCATCAAATCGTGGTGGGCCTATGGGTTGTCCAGGAATTCCATCAAACATCTGAGATCCCAACTGCTGTCCTTGTGATCCATCAAATCTTGTAGGAACAAGAGGTGGACCTGGAGAAGCCTCTATTCTTTGACTACACATCGGTGAATTAATAACCATTTGATTTTGCACACCTTCAAATCTTTGCAATGTCTGGCTTTGTGCGTTATTTGGCTGTCCAGAAATATTGTCAAACCTTGGAGCGTCTACTAAATTGCTTCCCATAGGATCAAAATCCATCGGTTGTACTTTCAAGTTTTCGAAAGGTTGACCTCCAGCTTGATTGACTAAAGGACCATCAAATCTCTTGACTGGTGAGCTCTCTCTACTGTCCATAATGTCCATGTCTTCAAAACCCTGACTGCCAGCATCTTCACTTCTATTAGGCAACAGTGACGGCAGGTCATGCAGTGGTGGCAGGTCATGCAGTGGTGGTCTTCTCTCCTCAAGTAAACCAACATGTTTTGAGTCCTCTTCGCTGACTGGGTCTATACTGTCTACAAAAGCCATCTGCTCTTTTTCATCATATCTGAGTCGTTCGAGTGTATATTCTTCACTGTATAAAGATTCATCTCTCAAACCTAGATGGGAAGAAAAATTAAAATTCTAAAAAATTTACCAAAACCTAAAAAAAATAATAAAAAAAAGGAAAATTCAAGATGACATTTTTCAAAGTAAATTCAAGCCAATCCAATACCTTTGGGCAGTTCTCGATCAACAAGTCTATGATCTTCATGAGGGAGGTCTTCCTCAGGGAGTAGCGTTCCAGGCATAGGAGAAGGACGACGCACTCTTTCTGGGAACTGCTCACTTCTTTCAGACAAGCTACTGGGTATTCTGTCATTGTGCTCACCTTCTCCATCAATAGAGGCCATTTCATCCATGGGCAAATCCATAAAGTCTTGATCCATAAAGTTATGCTGTACCTGAGTTCTCTTTAACTTAGCTTTATGCTGGTAGTACGTCAATTCTGCATTAGAAAGAAGTGGCTTCTTTCGCACTCCACTGCTGCTGGATTCTTCTGTGGGACTGCTATACACACATCTCTGCTTATCCTCTTGGTACTGAAAAAGCTGCCTGATTTGATGCGCAACGACAAGGAATTCATCTTGTGTAATTTCACCAGATGATAAGCGTTCATTAGCCTTAAAAAAAAAAAGAAGAAAAAAATAAACACCCCCTCAGAAGAACATATGAAATCCAGACAACAAAATAAGGGTATGACCTTTATATTAGTAGGTAATAAGTTAAACAAAAAAACAAAAACAAAAAAACACATACGGTACTTGGCATCTGCAAAATAGCAACCTATATTTTCTCTTGAGAAAAAGAAATGGCTACACATCCAAAAAGGTTCCAAAACAAAATGCCCTTTTTTGAAAACGACCAGGATATACCAGGTATTAGTCATGTAGACGCGTTTCACACATTTGACCTGTGCCTAATCATTACTGCTGATTAAGCACAGGTCAGATGTGTGAAACGCGTCTACGTGACTAATACCTGGGCGTTTTTAATAAAAGGAATTTTGTTTTGGAACCTTTTGGATGTGCAGCCATTTCTTTTTTCTCAAGTTTTCTCAGAGGCGGGCCGGGGCTAGCACTCCTACTTGGTTCCAATTGAGGTATTGCACACACGTGGAGCAGCAGCGGATCCCTTTTCTCTTGATCCTATATTTTCTTTTAGTATGTTTTAACCTTTCCTGACCAAAAGTTTTATTTACATTTTATATAGGCTGACAAAAAAGGTTTTATTTTATATTACACTGCAACTTAATATGACAATTACAGTAACAGATGAACACTGCTGACTTCTGGCTGCAGTGGGATCTGCAGACAGAAGGCATACTTTGTCAATGAAACGTCCAGACTCCATGTGATCAATATGTTTTTAGCTGACATAGTCCATGGACTTGGCAGGTGACATTCAGGGGAAGGAAATTTAATGTTCTCCAGCACAATGCTTTGTGCTGGGAATTTTATACTGTATACAGAATGTCGGGAAGGAAAGGGGTTGACCATGTTAACTAAAGTGATCAGCAATGGGATGCATCATGCATCTAATGATTGGGAAACATGCTTGCATTTATAGGCATAGAGGTTGATTTACTAAATCTGGAGTGTGCAAAATATGAGTATGGTAACCTATCAGCTTCTACCTACAGCTTAGACAACCACCCCCCCCCCCCCCCCCCACACACACACACACACTTGGAAGTCGATTTGCTTCTATGCAGAACCGCACCAGATTTTGCTCTCTCCAGTAAATCAACCCCTACGCCTATAAATGCAAGCATGTTGTTTTCCCAAACATTAGATGCATGAGATATCCCATTGCCTTTAGATCAGTTTTCCAAGAGGTATCCAAAACAAAAAAGGACCTTTGATAATGGTGTAAAGTATAGTAAAAGATAAACCAAGAACAAGGTTTCATAGTATAACAACTACAACTGGAGCATGTTGATTTGACACTTACCTTCTGAAGCAGTTCTCCTTTGCTTGCACTTGTTAATTCTTTTGGGATTTTTAGGTTAGGATCCACACTTAGCCACGGTTGTTGCTTGGGAGTGCGGGGGGAAATGATTCCTTTACTATTAGGCCAGCTGTCCCGATGTCTTGGATAAGGGGTTCTATTACCGTGGTGGTGATCATCATTTTGAGAACTATAATACAAAAAAAAAAAAAAAAGACAAACCAGTCATAAAAAAAAAAAAACCAAAAAAAAAAAACCCCACACCCTACATGTGTACTGCCTACAAATTAAGGCAGTTTTATAGCAAACCTCTCGAGTATATATTGGGGGCGGCCTCCTAAAAAATACAAGTTACATGGCCATCGCTGGCATCAATACTCTGAGGGTCATTTCACACTATACAAGGTGGCAAAATCAGAGCAGCCAGATTGCATTGCTCAGCGCACTGCTTTTTTTTGTACAAGTTTTATTTGAAGTGTACAAGACGAACACTCAACTTACTGCAAAGTCAGATAGCATGCTGCCTAACATTGCAGTGTGCTGCAATAAAATGCAAGTCTGCATTTTAGCGCAGCGCTAGGCTATTGCAGTGTGAATGGGACACTTAAGAAAACAATTGTTTCCCTGAGTGTCTCTGCGGTGACAGGCGTTTTACCATGCGGTAAAACGTCTGTCACCGAACATAGTGTGAATTGGTCCTCAGCCAATGACCTGCAACAAGTGTACAGATTAGAAAGTCAGAATTTCTGCAAACTGGCTCAAAAGGCCTAGATCATGACTGCAAGGCAACAAGCGTTTTTTTAAAAACAGAGGTAGCAAAATATTCTAAGTACAGGTTCCCATTAAACAAAATAAAACGTATAAAAAGGAGGGAATTCACACTCACGTCTTGTTTTCCTCCCATCCAGGTCGCCATCTTTTCCCGGTCTTAGATCCTTGCCAGTTCTCCACATTTTCTTTTGGGTCTGAACCAGTTTTACTAAACACTGGTGTTGCTGCATCTTGCTGCCTTTCCTCTGAGGGTCTCTTCTGCCTTTCCTCCGAAGGTCTCTTCTGTCTTTCCTCTGAAGGCCTTTTCTGTCTCCTGCTATCTCTAGGATCTAATTTGGGAATCCTTTTCATTCTGTCATCTCTTGCACTTGATGAAAAGTCACTCGTATGAGGTGGTTTACTTCCAGGTTGACGCAGCTTGCTGTTTTTGGGGACAGGAGGGATAATAGGAGAGCGGCTCCTTTGAGGAACTGGAGATTGGCTTCTTTGTCTTCTCTTTAACGGAGAGCGTCTGTCTCTCCTGGACTTAGGAGAACGTGATCGGGACCTTTTTCGGTTACTACTTCTCCCAGGTTTTTGGATTAGTTTGTCGGAGTCATTTACACCCAAATCGTTTTTCGGCAAAATACCATTTACAGGCTTAGTCCTATTTCCAGATAGTCGATGCTCAGATGATTTGTGGTCCTCCTTTTTCTCGGTGCTTTTTCGTTTTTCCTTAATTTCTTCTGGTTTATCAGACGATTTGTCCCTTGCGTGCTTCCGTAACCTTGGATCCCTTCTATTTACATCAGAGTCTCTTGTACCAGAATCTCTGGTGCCATCGGCAACTGGGGGCTTGCCATCCTTTGCATGGGGTAACTTGGGTATCAACGGTAAAGGTGATTTGGACTTACATTTAAGGTCCAAGGGTACAGGTTCCTTCTTGGGTAACTTTTCTGCTGGCTTATTTTTTTCCGGCTTAGACAAGCTAGGTTTGTCTGATGGAACAGGTTTTAAGGGTTTAGAGTCTGGTAGTGCAGGTGTATTGGTCTTCATTTCCTTTTTATGGGGTTGTTCTTTTGTATGTGATGAATGCTGGTTTCCCCTGTTAAGTCTAGGGTCTCTGGTTGATGCTGGAGCCTTGTCAGACTGAGAGGGTACGGGAATTTTGTTCTTCTCAGAATGTGTAGTAGAGGTCGGGTGCACAGCCTTAGCAGGCATGTGTGGAATTTCTGGGACAACATTGGGTTTTGCGGGTACTGAACTAGCCTACAAGTAAAGATGCACATTAATGAAGAAATAAAATTTCACACAATCGAAATCCCAAACATTCAGACAAACTGCAAAAAAAAAAAAAAAAAAAAAAAACCAACACCCCAGAACGAGTACAGGAGTATTTGCAAAACTCAAAAGGTCATTTAAAAAGAGCAAACCCACCCACAAAAGGGGAAGTTTTGCTCTCCTCCCCTCAATCTGGGACAATTTTTTTTGAAGGGGAGTCAGGTACCTGGTTTTGACAGGTAAGCGCACCCCCCCCCCCCCCCCCCCCCACCTTCAGGGACATGTCACTAATCCCAGAATGCTGCAAGACTCACAGTGAGCAGTCATAGCCGGCTGCCAACAGATAGTATGCCTGCACCAGGAACCGAAGCCTGGTAAAGAAATTGGCTGGGTTAGGGCAGCGCTGGATCATGGGATAGGCTAGTGTGTTTAACCACTTTCCCTCCTAAAGATTTACCCTTTTCATGACCAGGCAATTTTTTGAGATACAGCACTGCATTACTTTGACAATTGCTGGTGCGGTACCCAAATAAAATAGTTTTTATCCCCAAATAGAGCTCTCTTTTGGTGGAATTTGATCACCTATGGGTTTGTGCTCAAGAAACACCCCCCCTTGTATATAAAATTTCTTCATCAATTTAGGCCAATATGTATTCTGCTACAGATTTGTGGTAAAAAAAATTACCAAGCATATATTGCCTATATGTATACAAGTCTGTCATAATACGCTAGTATACGTGCCAGTACATAATGGCATAACGCTGCAGAGGGGGGGGGGGCGTTTACTACCACTTTAAGTTGCCCATAGCACAATTTCTCAGATCCAAGAAATATTTAGTCAACTACCACAATCTCTTTATTCAAACTGATTTTCCAACACTATGAAAAATTATTCTTGGCAGACCCCATATCCAGAGCTAAAAATGTGACTTTTAAAGTGTGCAAAAGCAGAAGGAATGCTGTGGTAGACAAGTGATTAATGACAGATTACCAATGTGGATAATCACACAGAGGGTAGAGAGTAAAGTTCCAACTGTTTAAACAATTTCACTAAAGTGATTGCATATTTGAGCATCAAGATTTTTATTTTTGATGATCAGATTTTCATTGGATAAGAGAAATTGTTACGCTGTTCCTTCTATAACCAGACTTAAAGTGATACTAAAACAGTGTTTAATTTAAATTGTCCCCTCCATTTCTGTATATGGATAAGGGCACCATTTTTTTTAAAGCCTTTGGGATACAGAGAAAAAACAATATCAATAAACTGTTTAAAATAGAGATGCACTGAAATTTCAGCAGCTTAGACATAAAATGATGTTAAGTGCCGATAACACGATTTTACTGCGCTTTTGGGGTTTTTCATAGGTCAGGTGAATCAAAGACCGCAAAACAGGTGTATCATTGATGCGCTTTCAATGCTTTTCAAACAGGGAGATTTTTTTTTTTTTTTTTTTTTTTTTTTTTAACTGACCAAAAATGCAGGAAGCACAATTTTAAACACAAATGGAAGCCCAGTGGGAAGACCTACATAGAATTTAAAAGGGGATACATTTTTCTTGAGCAAGATAAAAAAGAAAGTAAATAATGGGCGACAAATTCATACTCATTTAAAATTATGATATTAAAAAGAGATATCTATATTTTAATCTGTAATTTTTGGTTTTCTGCACCAAACTTTCCACTTTTAATTTGAAATCAAATCTTTATTTTGGCAATCACATGGGGTGGGCAGATTTCTGCCAGTCACTGCTCGTGTCACACCCCTCCAGCCCGTTGTCTTAGAATTAAGGTGAAGCCTCCATCAATCTACATGCAATATCCTGCTCCCATTGTGTTTAGCTGGTTAGTGGGCATGGAGGGAGCGGGCTGTCATTTACCACCGTGTATACACCCCCGTGTGTGACTAGTCACATGGGCTGCTCAGATGTGATATGGAAGCAATGCTCAACATAGTCAGTTGCTAAAAACTGAGCATGTGCAGAGTTGCCAACACTGCTCTGCAAAACCCCTAGCTGCATTGGGGACATGGACAGAAGGGGGAGACAGTAGCAGGATCAACCAGGTTTTTTTTTTGCAGAATACAGAAAAAACAAACCTCAGTGACCAAGTATGAACAGCATTTAGTACACCATTTAGCAAGTGGTTTTTATGATGTGGGTTTAGGTGACAAAAAAAAAAAAAAAAAAAATTACATAAATTCAACCATTTTACTCAGGGAGCATCATTTAAATGAACTTGTAAACATTACTTACCAGTTGCGCTTTAGTCTGCTCTAATTCTAACTCCAACTTCTTTTGCTGAAGTTCTAACAATTGTTTTTGCTTCATAAGTAACTGCTGCCTTATAAGCTGCTCTTGTGAAAGATGAGACTTTGGTACCTCAGGTTTCATAGTGCGAGACGGGACAGGTTTTGGCACCGGTATAACAGGTGTGGTAGGCTCCTCTGGCTATTGAAGAGAGAAAAAAAAAAAAAAAGGGGGGGGCTTTTAAAATTAAAAAAAAAAAAAAGTTGCTAAAATGCAACATCCATCGAAAAAAGAAAATGGTTTCTGTTCAAGATAAACACAAGAGTTATGCAAAGCTTCTTGCAGCAAGTATCAATTCACAGAAAACTTGAAAATTACCAAAAGGGTATCCTCTGAGGTATTAAGACAGATAAACAGAAATATAATCTGTGTTAGCTAGGGAGGTGCTGGCAAAATATTACACTTTGTATTTGGGACAAAAAAAAATAAAAAATGCACATCTTTTAATACTTACTTTGTTCAGGAATTTAGGATTCACATGGATACTAGCTGTGTTCACATTAGGGGGTAAAGGCTTGATGGGCCATGCTGGGTCTACCTGGTTGACCCTCACATCAAGTGCATAGAGTTTCTTTGAAGTAAAAATGTCTTCCCATGTGGAACGTAACTTATACAAACTTTTTCTAGTGTTTTCATCCACCTGGAAAACGACAGAACAAGTTTGCATCTTGACAGTTCATCCAGCTACATCTCGAACAGACATTTAAAAATCTAATTTACATTTAAAAAAATAAAATTGGATGCAGAAGCAGCCGAAGAGTACATTTTAAATGTGACAACAGGTTTGACTTTACTAGAAGAGAACACATTTGGTATGACATGTGGCACAATCGTGGTTTGCTAAAAAAAAAAAAAAAAACACACAACAGGTGTTCTGAAAAGGATTTTAATGGCAATTTACCTGTTTTTGTCATTCGCTAAAAAAACAAGAAGAAAAAAAAAAAAAAACCAAAAAAAAAACAGAAATGCATGCATTTTATCACACGGCAACATGAATGAACCCCTGAACCGGTATTATATCATCAAGGTAGATTACATTTTAAAGTTGTTTAGGGAATGCAAAGAAAAAAAGTAGTGACTACTGGCCAACTAAACTATGTAATTATCTTAAAGCAGAACTAAACCTATCAATTTAACAGTTGCATAAACCATAAATTCACAGCATGCTGTCACATTTGGTTGTGCTTTCAGACTATCAAATGGCTGGTGTCATAACTGATCACATGTGCAGCCTCATGTCAGTTGTAGATCAAAAACAGGCCAAGATGGCAACTTCCTAGACTGAAAAGAATAGGAGGGTTTAGCTCAGTTTTAGGCCTCATTCACACCATGGTGCAGAGACGTTGTCAAGGTTTTCTGCAAAGGCACAAAAAATAAAAATTACAAAAAAAAATACAAAAAACAAACAATTGTTCTCTATGTGCCCTGTTCACACCACAACACTGGCATCACACGCAGGTTTTTTTTTTCTGCACGGGGAAAAAAAAAAAAAAAATTTGACATGACCTTAACATTGGTTTGAATAGGCTACACAACTGACATGAATGAAAAAGGCGAAACTGATGTCGGTTTTCCCATCACTTTTCATGCACATATGGTGCGAACGAGCCCTTAAAGTGGAAGTCCACACAAAATCCCTGCATCTATAGACACCAGGGATCTAACTCTAACCTTGCTATCCCTGTAAAGAAAAGATTATAAATACCTTTATGTAAGCCGATCTGACTCTCTCCGGCCCAATCTCCAGCGCCGGAAGCTCTGCAGAACACACAGGCTGTGAAATGACAGGGAAGTGACATCCCCCATAGACTTACTTGTCCTCCGTCTCCTCTGCACCCGCCTCAACAGTGAAGCTGCGGCTGACAGCTCAGCGTGGGATCCGATCAGAGCGGGTCAGATCGGTTTCCAAAAAGGTATGTATACTCGTTTCTTTACAGGGATAGAGAGGTTGGCGTTAGTTCCCCGGTGTCTTCAGATGCACGGATTTTAGATTTTGCATTGACTTCCACTTTAAGGATAACAAAAGCTTTATTGTCAACCACAGGTGTTTTGTTGAGGTGTGCTAAAACCAGAACCTTACATTAACCTGCCAGGAAAAACAATTTATGCAATGCTTCTGAATTAGAGCCCAATGTCCAGAAACTGCTCATTTATTCTAGTAAAAGCACTTACCCGAACCCTCAGCTTCCCCAGCAGAGGGCACTTCCCTATGTTCCAACGGTGGACTGTTCCTCAGCGTCATTATGCCCAATGCAGTAGTGTTGTGGACCCTGCATTGGTCTTGACAACATCAGGACCTTCGACCGCTAAAGCATGGGGGGAGAAGATGCTGCGGGCAGTACTGAAGACCAAGTAAATCATTTCTATGCACGCTAGACCCCTTTCAGTGTAGGAGCATCCACATTGCAAATATCGAGAATTTAATAGGATGTTCACCTTTTGTAACAAGTTACACGCTGAAATTTAACATGTTACAGATTTGCCCCCCACCTGATGTGAGAGCAATGGTTTAAAAGTAGGGATCTCCAAACTACGTCCCTCCAGCTGTTGTGGAACTACACGTCCCACAGAGGGATTGTAAAAAAAAAAAAAAAAAACTCTTGACAGAGACATTGGGCATGATGAGAATTGTAGTTCCGGAATACCTGGAGGGCCATAGTTTGGAGACCCCTGCTTTAAAGCATGGGTGCTCAACCTGTGGACCTCCAAATGTTGCAAAACTACAAGTTCCATTACGCCTTTGGGAGTCATGCTTGTACCAGTTAGCCTTGCAATGCCTCATGGAACTTGTAGTTCCGCAACAGCTGGAGGGCCATGGGCTGAGCGCCTATTCTTTAAAAGGGTCCTAAAAAAAGATTTAAAAAAAAAACAAAACAAAAAATAAAACGTGCTTTTTTTTTTACCTGCAAAATTATACAATATATTTTTTGCAAAAAGTTAAAATTATCCTTTAAATTAGTTCTCCCCGAGTTGGACTTTAAATTCCCTGCCATAATTCTAAAACCATTATTTGTTCAGAGATTTTAGTTCTTAGACAATATTCAGTACCCGCCAGAACACACAAATGCAAAAACAAGTTATACTCACTTTGGGTACTCCGTTCAAAAATTAAAAAAAAAAAAAAAAAAAAAAAAAAATAAGGGTCAGTTTTTCATGGAAGTTTCATATTAATAAAATCCTTGAAAGGAGATTATATCCTACCTTTTATATTTTTGTATAGCAGTAAGAACATGAACAGCTCATTGGTTGCTACCAAGATCAAACAAATCCTTACTTTCCCCTTTCACACTGAGGCGCTTGTAAACTGCCAGTAAGGCCCCTTTCACACTGGGCGGTAGGGGGCATCTGCGTTAAAACATCGCCATTTTTAGCGCTGTTTTACCGCGGTATTCGGCCGCTAGCGGTGCGGTTTTAACCCCCCGCTGGCGGCCGAAAAAGGGTTAAAACCACTCGTACAGCGCGGCTATAGCCACGCTGTCCCATTGATTTCAATAGGCAGGAACGGTGAAGGAGCGGTGAATACACCGCCCCTTCACCGCTCCAAAGATGCAGCTTGCAGGAGATTTTTTCCGCCCTCGGGCTTTCACACTGAACAGCGGAGGCTGTTTAGGGGCGGTTTGCAGGCGGTATTTTTAGCGCAATAACGCCTGCAAACCACCCCAGTGTGAAAGGGGCCTAAAACACGGAGCACTTTTGAAGAGCTTTTCAGGTGCTTTTGAAGCGCTTTCCATTCATTTCAATGGAGAGGGGCGTCATGTCACTACCCTGCCAGCGCACTGCCCCAGTGTGAACACATTCATTGATTTTAATGAAAATATAAAATATTCGTAAGCTTTTTAGGCGTTTTTTTTTTTTAGCGTGAAAGCGCCTCAGTGTGAAAGGTGTCTCAGGCCTCGTTCACACGAGTCTCCTGCATTTGCAAGAGAAATTAATCTGGATGTATAAGCATTCTACTTCCCAGATCACCTTCTCCTGCATATTCAATGTGTACACACATCTGGGTATCTGACCTGCCCCTTCTAAAATGCACCAGAATGTAGGTAAACGGAGTATAAATGATACCATTTAAAATCAGTACATGCATTTAGAATTGTCCTACAAATCCATATGACTTTAAAGCCCCATGTGAATGAGGTCTAATAAAGTGGCACATAGTTAAGCTGGATTAAAAACACACTACATACAATTCAAGCTATTGCAATACAGAAGAAGTTTCAAGAATTTTGAATCTATACCTTGTCAAACACAATAACAAACGTGGAAACTATGTTTTTAGCAAACGCAGCAACGTAGTCTCTTCCAACATTTTTAACAATGGAATCCATAAGATACATGACTGGAAGCTTCTCTGAGCTAGGTGCCTAAATAAAAAAAAACTGATAAGTTTAATACGACAAGACCGTCAGCCCAGTTTACTGATCCCATTTCTATACAAACCAAAAAAAGAGCAGAACATGGCTTTAAGATTAACTGATTCCCACGTGCAATGGAAGAGAAAATGTTTTCTTTTTTATAAAAAAAAATTATTCTTGACATCTCCACAAGTAAATAGCAAAATATTAGGGTTCCCATTTTAATTTAGCCACTTGATTTAAGATTTATCCGTTTTGGTTTTAAAACTGAACGCTTTTAAAAAATTTTCAACAATTAGGAGTTGCATTCGCTTAAGGATCTCCAGGCCCGATGACCAGAGGAAACATTTCTCCATGCTCGAAGGCGTTATATACATTCCACTCCATCTGGCAACTGCCGAAGATTTTTTTTTCCGATTTTTTTTTTTTTTTGAACAGCCAAGTATGCTGCATCTTCCACATAATTTCCCAGATGTGTTCAGCATGAAGGACTCAGAGGTAAAGCAAGCAGTTAACCTGTGAATGTTTCCACCTGTTTAAATATCTGCTCAGGAAAAGTGAGAGTGACCCGCAGGTGTCACCTGTTCAGTTTCTGCCACATTAGTCACCCTTTAAAGTAGCGTGTTTGTCCAGTCCCCCCCCCCCCCCCCCCCCCCACAGGGTACAGAACCAATAGTATTCAGATACTGTTCAGACAAGTACATAAATATATACCCTTTAGGTTTCGGCCTCCTTCAGACAGGCAATTAGGCTGCTGCAGCTGAATGATAAATGCCCCCATCTGACTGCAGCAGCACTCTGTCCTATGGCTGCATAGAGACTGGACAATTATTATGTTTCTAGAGAATGTCAGGCCTGCGTCCTGAGGCGGTACATGTGAATAGTGGCAGCGCTAGCCATTTATTTATATATATTGTGAATGGGTTCAAAGTTTCTCTGCCAGCAGGAAATGCAGAATCTTACTGGCAGAGAAGCTAATCAGCTGTCTGAATGAGGCCTTAAACTCCTGGTGTGTGTGTGTGTGTGTGTGTGTGTGTGTGTGTGTGTATAACCTGTAACACAGTCACTGAACATTTAAATGCCAAAAGTAAGAATGTTGATGTAAATATTGTATACGGTATGTGAAAAGGGAGCTGTGTGTCTGCAGACGGCACTAGAAGTTACCTTATGCAACATGTAAAGACTATTGTGCAACTTTCCCCAACAACCCAAAGAACTAGTTGCAACATCCCACAGAGTAGCTTAGTTATCGAATGAAACTATTGCTATGTGACGGACTTTACATGCACCCAGAAACCTACATATAGCCACATCATGACTGCATTTACAAACTATGTTGGCCTTTAAAATGTATGCATGTTTATCGCTTTAAAATGATACCACACTTTAAAAATGTGTCTATGTGTTACTGCAATTATTAAATACCACTGGAATACATTTCATAACCACCTCCCACCACAATGTGTCAAACCCCTTTCTTTAATGCAGTTCAACCTTTCAATAAAACAGATGCAATAAACAGCAGTAAATAAAAAAAGACAAATAACAAATTTCATTACATTTTATTTACATATTATATAGCATACCAATCACACATTTCAAAGCCATTTATTCAAATAGAGAATGTGCACTAAAACTCAAAAGACAATGGTGGAAATAACATGGTTAAAGTATGTCAGAGGGAAACTGGCAAAGACTGCTTAGCTGATATGGAGGCTCATGGGAGATGAAAATTACAGCAAGACTGTCCACTAATCCCGCTCTAATCTGAGTTTTCACATCTACATATTCTGCCAAGGAATACCAAAACATATGTAGGGGATGGAACCTACTCTACAAAGCATAGCACTCCAATTACCTACTAGATTTACATGAACTGAAAAATAAAAAACATTTAGGGGGATATATTGTAAAACTCCCTAAAGCTATTTTTTTTTGATAGAAAAAAAAAGTAAAAAAAAAAATACACAGCAGGGACCATCAATATACTGCTAAATGCAAAAGATTTTAACTGCCTGTGTAATTTTCTGCAAAACCCAGCTGGCTCTTTTAAACTAAAACAACATTTTCCCCCATGGACAGACAGCCTTTTAATTCCTATGTTCTGTCTCTAACAAATGGTCAAATAATCAAAGATGCAGACAGCAAAAAAAAAAAAAAAAAAAAAAAAAAGGGTTTTAAAGATTCCCTACTCTGTCCAAAAAAACAAAACTGTACTCCAGAAAAATAGTGTGGACATTTGCCATGTAAAAATAAAATACTTTGATGGGTGTCCAATGTGTGGATGGTGCTGCTGCTTTAGGTAAAATAACTGGGATTCATTCATCCTAGACCAGTGATGGTGAACCTTGGCACCCCAGATGTTTTAGAACTACATTTCCCATGATGCTCAACTACACTGCAGAGTGCATAAGCATCAAATGTAGTTCCAAAACATCTGGGGTGCCAAGGTTGGCCATCACTGTCCTAGATAAGACTGTAAGCACCCAAACTCTCATACGCGAAGGATCAAATACTGTCCTGTAATTGGATGAGAGGAGAATGGTGGATAAACGCCACGATTTCCCCTTGTCAATTCATATAATGGATTGTTTTATGTGAAAATGTTACAAGAGGTTATATAACTATAGAGGAGAGGAAGGTGGAGGCTGAGCAAACACACAAGTACGAGTTCACACTGCCCAATGCGAACCACTGTGGGTGTCAATACAAAGTTAATGACACCCCCAGATCGGTTCGCATATCACAGTGCGAACTGTGAATTCAGGCAGGAATCAGATCGCATGGGTGTGAACACCTACCTATGCGATCTGATTCTGGTGCAGAAAAATAAATAAAAAGGTCCTGCACAATTCTGGTCCAAATACGATGAAAATTCAGTCATACAAGGTGTATGAATTTGCATCACACAGATATCGCATGTGATCCGCACAGCAGTGCAATGGGACTCACATGCGATGTCTGACATCACGCTGGTGTGCAGCGGCACTGAAGAAAAGCAATATCAGTACCTAATGCAGCACAATCCATACATGGGACACATAACTAGAGGTACCTTCACATAGCAAGTGTAAGGCCAGCCATAGACAGTTCAAATCTCTGTCCAAAATTCAAACCGTGTATGGGCAGGCTGAACGTACTACGTTTAAAAATCGCTCAACTTGGGAACAACCAGCCTGCCGTATTTTACGTGATTGTTGCTAGCGGCTGCTATAGCTGCAGTAATAATCACTGTCTTATCCTGGTTTAGGAGGGGGGAGGGGGTTGGGGTGTATGGATTCTGTTGTCAGCACTGTCCGTTTTAAAGGGGATATCGTGCAAGTTTCTTTCCAGCAACCACTGGTTGCAGGAAAGAAATTCGCACCATCTAAGGCCTGCCTAAGTTTTTACCTCCAGCGTTCACTTTAAAGTATATATCTAATGTCAAAACCTTTGAGTGGAACAAGCACTTCCATTGAATAAAAAAGCTGCAATGTGTGGCCAACTACATGTTTTTCCCCCCTCACACGCCTAAACAACCATAGCTAAATTAAATAGGGTGTATGTAGACTAAAAATTAGCTCCTCTTATCTGCTCCCTTTTGGTCTGTTATATACAACTTTGGAAGCATTTTGTTCCGATAAAGAAAAAAGTGTTGATCTTGTCAGAAATTTAGAGCCCTCCTGTGTCCTCTGCATACATCCCATTATCTGTTTATTCTTCCTGGCTCTTATCTTGGAGTACAGATAACTAGACTTTTATGTTGTAGGGACATGAGAGTGGTTGGCACCACTCAGTCCTTAATGTTACATTGATGGACACAAAGACCACCCATTACCATTATCTGTCAGCTACTGCCTGCTTTGGTTTTGAGGGAGTGGACCTGCTCAGCGAAACATCAACCGCGAGCATGTGCCAATTTTGTATGTCAAAAAAGGCAGCCTTACTTTCATGCTAAAGGTGGCAAATAAGAGAAGGATAAAGATGCATTAAAAAAAAAAAAAAAAAAAGTTTCTGTTATCAATATAGGCTATAAGCAGTGTGCTACCTGCCCACAAAAGAACATAGGAGCCGAGCGCATTTCAGAAAGATCAACAGGTATTTATCTGTACTAGCATGGTCTCTAATGGGATACACGTGTATTGCAGAAATGTGCTGCATCTCTTCCCCCACCCCTCCCCCCATCATAAGCAATGGACTCGTGTTCCCCATCTGTGAACATGTAGTACAGACACATTTCAAGGGTATCATTGGGCAAGAGCAGGGATAGGGGCTTCTTGTATTACATACAAGTCCACTTACTGACAAACACTGCAAGGCAGGAAAGGGAAAAAAAATCAACACTCCTAGCCATCAGTTATATCTTTTCACAGAATAAAAGATGTATCCTGATGGCCAGCTAAAATCAATCACCATGGAGTACAACAGAAGGAAAAAAATGGATTGAGAACAATACAAAAGCATATAATACAATTTACATCACTGATCTTTTCACTTCCCTGCATTACATTTTGTTGTACCATCTAATCTGCCATCTTTGGAAAGCAGAGACTAAGGACCTTAGCGTGTAAAGCCAAAACTGTTCTTGGTTTGAATAGAAGAGAGCATGGTTAAAACCGCAATGAGATTATTTTGGGTGTCTGTGTCCCGCTGGGGAGATTTCCTGGATCACATACTTTCCTGAAGATACAACAGGAAATGAGAAGATGCCCCCAATGTGGAGTACTCTCACCCCCCCCACTGGATGATTTCCCCTCATCTTGCATTGAACATAAAGCTTGCCTTTCCCCTCACTTCATAATGGTCAGCAGAAAGAGGGTTTTCTAACATGGGTAAAAACAGCAACAGAAAGCTGAAAGGTCTAACCTACCCCACTCAAATAAAAAAAAAAAACCCGACGACAATGTTTTATGCTGGCTATACTTTATATCATTTTCTTGTTCAATTCCCTTTAAAATGTACCCTCAACTGTGTAGTACAAGGGCCTGCCTGATTGCACACAAATTAAAAAAGTGTTTAGGTTTGACCTCATATGTTTTTACGGTCAGCCTTGTGACCCAATCAAAATTTACAGGAGCCGCCCAAGGCTCCACCGATTCAGTGCTTAGAGTGCAGACAAGGACAGAGCTCGTCCCAACTCTAGACACCCAAGGCCCCTTTCACACAGGCGCCTCCACTAGATCAGCGGGGGAATCGCTCCACTGACCCCCACTGAGCAGACAGATGACAGGTCCTTCTCATATTACTGTACAGAGCAGAGACTGACCCAGTCCCGCTCTTCTCTATAGGGAAATCAGGTGAAAATGGACCACCTGCCCGTTTTTATGCGTTCCGCCAGATGGAAGGAAAATAGGAGCACCATCCGTCTGGAGTTTGTGGACAGGATCGGATAGCAGTGGGTGTCAGTAGACATATCACCGCTCCATAGGAGTGAATGGAGGGTCCGATAAGGTCCGCCTGAAAAACTGATAGGAGGACCCGATCGGACAGCCCATGTGAAAGGGCACTAATGGAAAAGTACTGGAAGTCACATCTTTGCAAAATCCCATAAGGTGCTGTATGACAATGTTTCTCAACTCCTCAAGTACCCCCAACAGGTCATGTTTTCAGAATTTCCCTCAGATGAAACAGCTGTGGTAATAACTAATGCTGCGTACACACGGTCGGACTTTTCGTCTACAAAAGTCCAACGGACGCTGACGGACTAAAGCTGGCTGGTAATCCGATCGTGTGTGGGCTTCTCCGGACTTTCAACATACTTTTTTAGCCTCAAATCCGACGTACTTTAGATTTGAAACATGCTTCAAATCTTTACTTCGTAACTACGACGGACCCCGAAATCCGCTCGTCTGTGTGCTAGTCCGACGGACAAAAAGCCACGCTAGGGCACCTATTGGCTACTGGCTATGAACTTCCTTATTTTAGTCTGGTGTACGTCATCACGTAAGAATTCGACGGACTTTTGTGTGATCGTGTGTAGGCAAGTCTGTTCGTTAGAAAGTCCGCAGGCTGCCGGACAGGCTGCCGGACAGGCTGCCGGACAGGCTGCCGGACAGGCTGCCTGACTTTTGTAGACGAAAAGTCCGACCGTGTGTACGCGGCATAAGGCAGTAAAACTGATCAAATCACCTGTACAAAATAATGGAAATCCTGAAAACATGACCTGTTGGGGGTACTTGAGGACTGGAGTAGAAAAACATTGGTGTATGAGCCTGAGCCCAGGCTAGGATCGCCACCTCATCCCTCTAAAATTGAACACATTACACAGATTCTGTGCCTGATTAATTAAACTCACTTAGTGTCTTATCTGCATTAAATTCGCCCCAGAACCTGTGTAAGGGCCCTTTCAGACTGGGGCGGTTTGCAGGCGCTATTGCGCTAATGATAGCGCCTGCAAACCGACCCGAAAGTGCCGCTGCTTTCATTCCAGTGTGAAAGCCCCGAGGGCTTTCACACTGGAGCGATGCGCTGGCAGGACGATAAAAAAAAAGTACTCCTAGCAGCATCTTCGGAGCGGTGAAGGAGCGGAGTGTATACACCGCTCCTGCCAATTGAAATCAATGGGACGGCGCAGCTATACCGCCAGCAAAGCGCCTGTGCAGAGGCGCTTTGCGTGGTTTTAACCATTTCTCGGCCGCATACCAACGGTAAAGCTCAAGCGGAGCTTTACCGCTGACAACGCCCCCGCCCCAGTGTGAAAGGACCCCAATTCATATGTGTTCAGTTTTAAAGGGATGAAGTGGCAACCCTAGCCCAGGCTTCAACTAGGTCACACCCCCAATTCATTTCAAGCCGCCCACAGAGCTTAATCATTGGGGTGACCAAGCTCCGTGGGTGGAGTCCAGGCTGAGCCTGTCTTATGGGATTTTGCAGAGATGTGCGACTTCCAAGACTCTCCCCTCTATAATTTTAAAGCTGTTGTAAACCCCGCCTGGCAATTTGTACCTACAGGTAAGCCTATCGAAACCTGTAGTAGAGCTGCACGATTCTGGCCAAAATGAGAATCACAATTTTTGCTTAGAAGATCACGATTCTCAGGAGTAAAATCTTTCACATTATACAAAAAAAAAAATTTGGCTAACTTTACCGTTTTTAAATTAAAACTTGCATTTGAAAGACTGCTGCGCTAATACAGTGTGACAAAATATTGCAGCAACCGTCATTTTATTCTTTAGGGTCTCTGCTAAAAATATATTTGGGGTTCCAAGTAATTTTCTAGCAAAAAAAAAATTATGATTTTTAACTTGAAACCAACAAATGTCAGAAAAAGGTTTAGTGGTTAAACTTCCCTCATTTACACAGATGTATTCCTTTGATCTAAAAAAACAAATAGTTACAATGTTTATACTTCGTTCCCAGGCTAAAGAATTTTGTGACACTTGGCAGACTGCCCCGCTGTCAGCTGCAGCAGAGGAGAGAATTCTCAGCATAGAAAGAAAAATCAGGAAATTACTTTAAGATCAAGGGGGGCATAAAAAAATTGCGATAACGATTCTTAACGATTAATCGTGCAGCTCTAAACTGTAGGTACAATTAATATCTCCTAGACCTGCACGGTCAAGGAGATTTTCACCCTGCATGCACTGCTGATGTCAGCAGTGCATGCTCTCTGAAGGTCCGGCATATCGTGGCGGAACGCAGGGCTCCCGCAAGGGAGGGAGGTAAACGTGGCTCCGGCTACTCACATCGCTGGAGCCCACGAACCTGGGAGAAAGGTCGAGGGAACAGGTCAGCCCCCACAGTGCCAATGCGGGGGGCTCCATTGTTAAGGTTAGCATTTCATAACGTGCTAGGGGATGCGACGCATCCTAGCACATTCTGCAGGCCCCCCCACACAGGGGTTTTCTAACGCTTTACGTTACCACCAGAAAACTTCCAATGGAGACACGTTTTACTGTGACACCGGTCTCAAAGGTATTTCCTTTACACTGGAAAGATATCTTCTCCCTTCCAGCTGAGTCAATAAAACTAGAAGTAAAGGGAAAACTCCCCGAGACACAGATTGAAAATGAAAAAAAAAAAAAAAAAAAAAATCTGACAGCAGCTTTCTCTATACAAAATAAAACAAGTTTTGGCTTTAAAGCATTCAATAAGTTGAAAAGAGGGCATTACTATTACAGACATGGACCTAAAATATGTATAAGTGATGCCCTCCAGGTGAAAGAATGGGGACCAAAAATGCTGAGTTTCAATCTACAGGCTGTGCACCCCTATTCTAGTAAATGACCAAGGCCCTTGCTTTATGGGTGGGGAGCAGAGTGTAGGGGTGAATATAGTTAAAAGAGGGGCAGCAGGGCCTAATACCATCCCATCTGAAGTAGGAATAGGCTCGGGTGTGTTTGGGATCCCACCTGTCTGATCCCACCAGGAAGCCGACACCGCTGATCACAGACAGCGAGACATTTCCCGGGCTGTGCAGCTGCAAACCTCACTGTCTGATTAGCGGTATGCAGTGTCGGCTTCCTGGTGAGATTGGGCAGATGGGATTCCAAATACACCCGAGCCCATCTCTAATCTGAAGTAACAGAGCTAGGAAAGACAGAAGGGCTCTAAACTAAGTGTCCAGAGATATATAACTGGCACCTTCACCTGGGAACCCAATATCTTTGCCTTAGGGGTGTGAAGAGGGTTGTAACCTAAGGGTGTGTAAGATAATACACTATTCCACACACAATGGGAGACTCTTCATAGAAGATGTGAGCAAAAGCAGGAAGGAGCCAAAATGGCTTAAAGAGGGGCGAATGTGTTTTGGGGCTCAGCTATCAGTAGGGTGTAATGGCCTACCAGGACAGGCAGGGCGGCTCTGACCTCATAGGGTCCAGAGATAATTCTGTCCTAGGTGGAAGATTAATATCTTGGCTTCAGGGACATGAGACGGGTGAGGATAGGGCAGGAGTCCAAAAGGGTGTCATCCTATCTGTAAGCAGTGCCCCATACAATCTATATAAAGCCCAGCCTTCCCAGTATAGAAGGTATGGGGCACAGCATGTGCAGTATACAGCCTAGTCTTCCCAGTATAATCTATACTGGGAAGTGAAATCTATATACGCAGCTCTGATGGGTAAAGTGCTATTTGCGAATAGAAATGCTTAACAATAAAGTGTCTCTGTGTATTCATTCTAAGGAAAAGTGCTCAAATCCATAAAGTTCTTATGAATACAATAGGAGTCACACAAAAAGTAAAGTACAAAAAATAAAAATAAAGTGCGACTCCTATTGTATTCATAAGAACTTTATGGATTTGAGCACGTTTCCTTAGAATGAATACACAGAGACACTTTATTGTTAAGCACTTTAGGAAAAGTGTCAGATTGTTCAGTTTGTGTTCATCCATCAGCAATGCCAATATACATCTCACTTTTTAATTGTATTTGACACCAAAAAATGTAGCAGCTTGTCATTGGCATCCATATTATATACTGGGAAGGGACAGGCTCTATACCACCTACACTGTGCTGCTTACAATCTATACTGGGAAGGATGGGGCCCATACAATTAAACTGGGAACGCTGGCACTACATGAAAGTTATACTGGGATTTATACAATCTATACAGAAAAGGCGTAGGCTTGTGTACTGCGTAAGCTGTACCTCAAACAACTTATACTGGGAAAGGATGGGCCCACCATACAATTAAACTGGGAACGCTGCACTACATGAAAGCTATACGGGGAAGACAGGCTGTACACCATACAATCTATACTGGGAACACTGCACTACATTAAAGCTATACTGGGATTTATACAGTCTACACTGGGAAGGCACTGGCTCTAGTACAATCTACAGTGGGAAAGTTAGGCTATGCACACTATCTATAATGGCATGGACTCTACTCTGTGCTGCATACAATCTATACTGGGACAACTGGGCTTTATACAACCTACACTGTGCTGCATACAATCTATACTGGGCTTTATATAGTCATTACTAAGCCTCGTACAATCTACACTGGGCTTTATACACACAACCTATACTGGGAAGGTGTGTGCTCTATACAAGTATACTAGGCCGGGCTTTATATAATTATGCCGGGCCTCGCACAAGCTATACTGGGATGGCCGGGCCTCGCACAAGCTATACTGGGATGACTGGGCCTCGTACAAGCTATACTGGGCTTTATACCAGTGTACTGGGTCTCCGGACCTGTACATTTAAACTGGGAAAACGAGGACTACATGAAAGCTATACTGGAAAGTCACTGGCTCTAATAAAACATATACCGGGAAGACTGGGCTTTATATAATTATGCTGGGCCTCGCACAAGCTATACTGGGATGACTGGGCCTCGCACAAGTGTACTGGGATGACTGGACCTCGTACAATCTATACTGGGATGACTGGGCTTTATTATACTGGGTCTCGTACAACCTATACTGGGGTGACTGGCCTTCATACAAGCCATACTGGGAACGTTAGGTACTATAAAATCTATACTGGGAAGGATAAGGACCTGTACATTTAAACTGGGAAAACTAGGATTACATAAAAGCTATATTGGGAAGTCACTGGCTCTAATAAAATCTATACTGAGATGACTGGCCTTCATACCAGTATACTGGGCCTCGGGACATGTACATTTAAACTGGGAAAACTAGGACTACATGAAAGCTATACTGGGCCTCGTACAATCTATACTGGGCCTCGTACAATCTATACTGGGATGACTGGGCCTCGTACAATCTATACTGGGCCTCGTACAATCTATACTGGGCTGACTGGGCCTCGCACAATCTATACTGGGCCTCGTACAATCTATACTGGGCCTCGTACAATCTATACTGGGATGACTGGCCTTCATACCAGTATACTGGGCCTCGGGACATGTACATTTAAACTGGGAAAACAAGGACTACATGAAAGCTATAGTGGACCTTGTACAATCTATACTGGGATGACTGGGCCTCGTACAATCTATACTGGGCTGACTGGGCCTCGTACAATCTATACTGGGCTTTATTCCAGTATACTGGGCCTCGTACAACCTATACTGGGGTGACTGGCCTTCATACAAGTATACTGGGCCTCGTACAACCCATACTGGGAATATTAGGTATTACAAAATCTATACTGGGAAGGATGGGGGCCTGTACATTTAAACTGGGAAAACTAGGACTACATGAAAGCTATACTGGGAAGTCACTGGGCCTCGCACAAGTGTACTGGGATGGCTGGACCTCGTACAATCTATACTGGGATGACTGGGCTTTATATAATTATACTGGGTCTCGTACAACCTATACTGGGGTGACTGGCCTTCATACAAGTATACTGGGCCTTGTACAAGCCATACTGGGAACGTTAGGTACTATAAAATCTATACTGGGAAGGATAAGGACCTGTACATTTAAACTGGGAAAACTAGGATTACATAAAAGCTATATTGAGAAGTCACTGGCTCTAATAAAATTTCTACTGAGATGACTGGCCTTTATACCAGTATACTGGGACTCGTACAACCTATACTGGGATGACTGGTCTTCATACCAGTATACTGGGCCTCGGGACATGTACATTTAAACTGGGAAAACTAGGACTACATGAAAGCTATAGTGGACCTTGTACAATCTATACTGGGATGACTGGGCCTCGCACAATCTATACTGTGCCTCGCACAATCTATACTGTGCCTCGCACAATCTATACTGTGCCTCGCACAATCTATACTGTGCCTCGCACAATCTATACTGTGCCTCGTACAATCTATACTGTGCCTCGTACAATCTATACTGTGCCTCGTACAATCTATACTGTGCCTCGTACAATCTATACTGTGCCTCGTACAATCTATACTGTGCCTCGTACAATCTATACTGTGCCTCGTACAATCTATACTGTGCCTCGTACAATCTATACTGTGCCTCGTACAATCTATACTGTGCCTCGTACAATCTATACTGTGCCTCGTACAATCTATACTGTGCCTCGTACAATCTATACTGTGCCTCGTACAATCTATACTGTGCCTCGTACAATCTATACTGTGCCTCGTACAATCTATACTGTGCCTCGTACAATCTATACTGTGCCTCGTACAATCTATACTGTGCCTCGTACAATCTATACTGTGCCTCGTACAATCTATACTGTGCCTCGTACAATCTATACTGGGCTGACTGGGCCTTGCACAATCTATACTGGGCCTCGTACAATCTATACTGGGATGACTGGCCTTCATACCAGTATACTGGGCCTCGGGACATGTACATTTAAACTGGGAAAACGAGGACTACATGAAAGCTATACTGGGCCTCGTACAATCTATACTGGGATGACTGGGCCTCGTACAATCTATACTGGGATGACTGGGCCTCGTACAATCTATACTGGGCCTCGTACAATCTATACTGGGCTTTATTCCAGTATACTGGGCCTCGTACAACCCATACTGGGAAGGATGGGGGCCTGTACATTTAAACTGGGAAAACTAGGACTACATGAAAGCTATACTGGGAAGTCACTGGGCCTCGCACAAGTGTACTGGGATGGCTGGACCTCGTACAATCTATACTGGGATGACTGGGCTTTATATAAGTATACTGGGTCTCGTACAACCTATACTGGGGTGACTGGCCTTCATACAAGTATACTGGGCCTTGTACAAGCCATACTGGGAACGTTAGGTACTATAAAATCTATACTGGGAAGGATGGGGGCCTGTACATTTAAACTGGAAAAACTAGGACTACATGAAAGCTATACTGGGAAGTCACTGGCTCTAAAAAAAAAAAAAAATATATAAACCACACAAAACACTATACTGGGCTTTATATAAAATTATACTGGTAACCCTAGGCACTATATAATCAGTAGTGGAAAGGATGGGCCCCGTACAATCTATACCGGGAAGACTGGCCGGTACACCGCTCTCCTCTATGGGAGGAGAAGAAGATGGCGGCGGTGGAGGGGGAGGGGAGGACGGGGCGCCATCTTGCCATGTGAGGAGATGATGTGACAGGGATGGGGGAGGGGGTTGTAGTGCATATTGGGGGGGCTCCTATCTCTGCCCCCTGTGTGTGGGGGATGGGGGGGTGTAGCCTATATTTGGGGGGGGGGACCCTTAGAGTAAAATAAAAGGCTTTAGTCATAAAAACCTTAGCGATTTGCGCTTCGATAAGAGTGACGATATCCTTGGCGAACTGCAAGTTCTCCTCGGCCAGGATGGTGAGCATGTTGATGTGCGGCTTGCTGTTGAAGGTCAGGTCCTCCAAGGACGACTGGTACTCCCGGCAGGCGTCTTCTCGGGCCTCGTCCCCCGCCATGGTGAAGGAGAAGGGTGAGGAGGGGACGGTGACCGGCTGAGGAGGGAGGGAGGGAGGACTAACAAGAACCGGCCTCCAGCATCGTGCGAACGACTCCTCGGGCTCTCCCCGGACGGGCTCTCACGGACAAAATGGCGCCTAAGCGTCACTCACACACAGGAGGCGTTTGAATAGCAGCTGCGAACGAAGATTCCCGAGCTCGGCTCTCATTGGTCCGTGGGCGCTGCCTGCGTCAGCGAAAGGAGGCGGGGAGGGAAGAAGGAGGCGGGGCCCGTGCGGTGAAATCATTCCCGGGCGTGCGCCGCGATTGGTTGCTAGGGTAGGCTGATTTGCCTAGCGACTGAGCGTGTGGCATTGAGGCGGTGGTCACGTGATGTTTACCAGCCTGTTTACCAGTCTGCGGATGACTCGGCTCTGAGCACGTGGTCTGCGTCAGGGCTGAGGCCTGGGCACATGTCTGTTGCCATGGCACACAGGCAGGCCCCATAGGTGTGCACCCCAAATCACACACGTCTATATAAATAAATAAATCTATCTATCTATAGATCTAGATCGATAGATCTCGATCGATCTATATAGATCTATCTATCTATCTATCTATCTATCTATCTATCTATCTATCTATCTATCTATATATACAGGGGCGTCACTAGGGGGTGGCTTTTGGGACTATAGCCCCAAATCTGGGGCCAATTGCCCCGAGTCTCTGCAGGGGTCCCCAAGGGGAGGGGGGGCTCTCTGGGGACCCTGATGCAAGCTAGAGGCTCTCTGGGGACCCTGATTTTAAGGTAGAGGCTCTCTAGGGACCCAGATTTAAGGGGGAGGCTCTCTGGGGACCCTAATGTAAGGGGGGCTCTCTGGGAACCCTGATGTAAGTGGGGGGGCCCTCTGCGTACCCTGATGAAAGGGGGAGGCTCTCTGAGGACTCTGATGTAAGGAGGAGGCTCTCTGTGGACCCTGATGTAAGGGGGGCTCTCTGTGGACCCTGATGTAAGGGGGGGCTCTCTGGGGACCCTGATGTAAAGGGGGGCTCTCTGGGAACCCTGTTGTAAGTGGGGGGGCCCTCTGGGTACCCTGATGAAAGGGGGGGGGCTCTCTGGGGACCCTGATGTAAGGGGGGCTCTCTGGGGACCCTGATGTAAGGGGGCTCTCTGGGGACCCTGATGTAAGTGGGGGGCTCTCTGGGGATATATATACACACACACGTGTATTACTGTATATACATATGTATGCCCGCCCAAGCGTATGACTTTCTTTACTACGCTGCTATGGGCTCTAGCCCCAGATCTTTTGTAGACCTAGCGACGCCCCTGTGTATATATATATATATATATATATATATATATATATTACACACACTCAGCCCATAGATTGTACAATTTTCTTCCAGCACAAGTGGAAGGAAAGAAAATCGCTCGATTCCCCTATCATCACAGTCAGTGTTTATGGGGGAACCAGTCCCACTGCGCTATTGTGTTCTACCAGATGGAGGTTTCCTCGCCGTCACAATCCAATGATCACTGCTGGCAACTATAGTCACCAACAGCGATCACCCCCCAAAAAAAAAAAAAAACCTGACAGGCGGGTGGTAATGTAGTCGATCCATCGACTGAGATCTGTACAACCAGCCAGGGTTGCCAACCACCAGTAAATTTACCGACAGTTTGTAAAAATCTGTGATTTTTTTTTTTTTTTTTACAACTGCTAGTAAATATCAGGGGCTGATAATTTAATGCAGTGTTGACTTTTTAACTAGTTGCCGCCCGCCCACGATTAAATGACGACGGGGCGTCCCAGAACCGGTGGGACTCTCGAGTGGCAATCGCGGCTGTGCCGTGTTCAGACATCCCAACCTGCAAAAACTCATTTCAGGGAGATGGTGCTTCGCGCCCGCAAACACAAACCCCCCCCCCCCGCGGCAAAATATTATTTAAATCACTTTCTCAATATTTTTTCGCAGTGCTTCTGGGGAAGTGGGTGGCAGTGGACGGTGTCAGTAGTTTTTTTTACTTTTAATCATTGATTTTTTTACATTTTAATTTGTTTTGAATTTTTTTTCACAATGTGTTTTTTTTTTTTACACTTTTTCATTTTTTAGATTTTTTTTTTTAACAATATTTTTTTTTTTTTTTGGGGGGGGGGGGGGGGCTTTGGTGAGATGTCTGGGATCTAAACAGACCCCTGACATCTCCCCTTTGAGACAAACAAAGGGACTGAGGACACAGATTCCCTAGTCCTTTTCTCAGCACTAAAGATGAATGAACAGGAGACAGAGGCTCCTCTCCATTCATAAACACAGTTTACTCTGCTCATTTATTACAGGCGCGATCTCACTCACTGTGTCCTATTACTAGTTCCCCCCACTGCCTGTGGGAGAGGAGAGGAGCCAGTTGCGGGGGATGAGGGGGGCGAGAGAAGGACACGGATGGGGACGGGGGAGGAGTACACAGAGAAGCAGGGGATGATCAGTGCGCAGCAGGAGGGACAGCCGACGCACCGATCATTCCCGGGAGATGGGGAGGCACTTGCGTCTCCTCACAGAGGACATCTATACATGTAATGAGAGCAATGATCATCAGTGCCCTGATTACAATAGCAACATCAGTGCCACAAATCAGTGCCAGCAATGAGTGTAGGGTTGCCATGTGCAGTCCCCGAACAAAAGCGAGGCCTGGTTTGCGCATGAGGATCGCGGGCCTGACGCGGCCGTGATGTCACATGGCGCCAATTTTAAAAAAGCCTGGGGAGGCTTGCAGATCTCGGGAATGATCGTGGGCATAGCAGCGACTTCCCTGAGCACCTGCAAAGCCTACCCCAGGTAAGTGCAATTCAGATGGGTCTGAATTTTTTGCATTTTCGTTTTCCTGCTGTGTCTGATGCATTCTCTGTTCACCTGCAATGATTCCAAGTATCAGTCATGGACTCTTCACTGCCTCCTGGTGGCCTGTCCTCTTGCAGCAGGTAGGATTGTAAAAGTGTTTTTTCTCTACTTGCCTGCTGGGGGGTGGGGGGGTGGGGGGGGGAGTGGAGTGTAGGCATTATTCCTGACTTTGTGCCTTTTTCTCTCTCTGTTTCTGTCTTTCCCTCTTTCTCAGTTCTTCTAGGTCTGATCAAAGACAAAGTAGTTCCCGCAGAAGGAGTGGGTCTTCTAAATCACACCACCGGCATTCCTCCTCTGGCTCTAGACACCATGGTTCATCCTCTAAGTCTAAAGACCACAGTAGAGGCTCTCCTCACCCCCCCTCATCTCTTAGTAGGGGACCGGAGAAATCATGTTGGGGATGCAGGGCCCCAGTTCCTGCCAGCGAGTCTCTCTGTGACCGCTGTTTCTCTAAAGCAGCTAATGAGAGAGAAGGTGCAAACCAACACCTGGAAACACTAATCAAGCGAGTTGTGAAAGAGTTGCTACAGGAGAAGGACGCTGCAAAGCCTTGTGATTCTCCTCCAGATCCACTGATTCCCCTGTCAGAAGAGGGTCCAGTCCATGAGACGTGGGAGTCTTCTCAACCTAGTCACCAGTCAGCTCCCCCTTCAGATAGCGGGTGTCAGACTTCCACGTAGCAGACAGGCGAGCCCGATGTAGCAGGGGAAGGCCTCCCTTACGTATCTGGTTCCCGGCCCCTGGTAGTATGGACAGGAGGCACGGGAGCACAGAATGGTATGAGAGCCTGGCGGTTAGCTGCAGAAGGATCCCGGTAAAGGTGGTTATGGAGATCTCCAGTAACTGAAGCACAGGCAGCAGATGCAGAGCAGGAGTGGAGCAGGCAGGTCGGGTCACAGGCAGAGGTCGGCAACAGGCAGGCAGCGTAGTACAAAGGAGCAGGCAGATTCGTAGTCAGGACAGTCCGGGATCAGTGGCAGGCAGCAAGCAAGGAGGAATCAAAGACAGGCCGGTGGTCAGGAGATCAGGTTCAACAGGAAGCAGGTGCAGGGATACAGGGAGCTGAAGATCGGACAGAACCGAGCCCCCTGTGCAGACGGCCTAAATAGGCAGGTTGGCGCCAAACACCGGACGCGCGTGCACGCCGACGCGCGCCAACGCACCGCGATGCCCACCAACAGCGCGTCTGCCCAAGGGAGCTCTCTGACAGTGCCCCCCCCTCAAGGGCAGCCTCCGGATGTCCAACTGTGCCAATCTGGCGGCATGAGTACTCCTGAAAGTCCTCAGAAGCTCTTCGGCATGTAAGTTGCCCTCTGGCTTCCAGCAGTTATCCTCCGGTCCGTACCCCCTCCATTTGATCAGATACTGCAACTGGTTGCGTCTCCTCGTACAATCCAATATAGCCTCCACTTCAAATTCTTCTCTGTTATCAACAATTATGGGCTCCGGTGGGTCAGTACTTCGGCCAGCAAAGGTGTTGGGTATAACAGGCTTCAACAATGAGATGTGAAAGACCGGATGAATCTTCAGAGTACTGGGTAAGTTGAGTTCATAGGCCACATTGTTAATTCTCTTCCTGACTGAGAACTGGCCCATGAATTTGGGACCCAATTTCCTTGAAGGACAGGCCATTCTTACATTGGTCGTGGACAACCAAACCTGGTTGCCAGGTTCCAGGATGAGCTCTCCCCGCCTCTTCCTGTCAAACATCCTCTTATTATACTCTTGGGTCTTGGTCATGGTTTCCTGCAAGAGTTTGTTGTTTGAAAGAAAAAAGTCCATAGTGTCAGAAACTGCAGGGATCGTACATTCGGGTAAAGACCTGGGCAGGAAGGACGGGTAGAAGCCGTAGTTGGCAAAAAAGGGTGTTTGCTTAATGGCCGAATGTAGAGAGTTGTTATAAGAGAACTCCGCAATTGGCAGAAGAGAGACCCAGTCGTCCTGTGAGAAAGATGAAAAACAGCGGAGGTATTGCTCCAGAGTTTGATTAGTCCTCTCCGTCTGCCCATTAGTCTGGGGATGGTAAGCAGAGGAGAGTGCCAGCTCGATTTCCAGGGAATCACAGAGAGCCTTCCAGAACCAAGAGGTGAACTGAACACCACGATCCGATATAATATCGACGATTTCTTTAATGAAGACCCTTGCTGTCTCCATGGCCGAAGGCGTGCCCTTCATAGGCAGAAAGTGAGCCATCTTGGTTAACCTGTCTACAACGACAAAAATGGTAGAGAAGCCTTCTGCCTGAGGAAGCTCTACAATAAAATCCATTGATATCATCTTCCATGGTCTTTCCGGGACGGGTAACGGTTTTAGCAGACCCCAGGCTCTAGTTCGGCTATTTTTGCTTCGAGCACAGGTAGTACAAGATTCGACATAGTTCTTGCAATCGTTTGCCAACAGAGGCCACCAAAAAGGGCACTGCACTAATTCGGTTGTCTTTAGCACACCAAAATGTCCAGCCATCTTGTGATCATGGCAGAGCTCTAGCACTGCCACCCTCAAATCTTCAGGGACCACGATTTTACCCTTGTGCCAAAAAAGACCATCCTGGGTCCTCACTTCCTCTCCAGAACTTGGGGTCCAATTTGCAGAGGCTTGTTTTATGCGGGATAGTAGATCTTCTTGGAGTAACAGAAAATTTCCGGATGGAAGGATGGTGTCCGGATGCACAGGTCTGCCGGAATCAGGGAACATACGGGACAGAGCATCGGGCTTGGTGTTTTTGGAACCAGGTCTGTATGTTATATGGAACTGAAATCTGGAGAAAAATAGGGCCCACCTCGCTTGCCGAGGTTTCAGTCTCTTGGCTGTTCGGAGATACTCCAGATTTTTATGGTCCGTATAGACCATAATAGGATATGCTGCACCCTCCAGTAAATAACGCCACTCCTCCAAGGCGGATTTGATGGGCAGAAGCTCCCAATCACCCACATCGTAATTTCTCTCCGCAGAAGAGAGCTTGCGGGAGAAAAAGGCCGCTGGGTAGAGAAGGGTCTTTGGACCTTGCCGTTGGGACAGAACAGCTCCGACTGCAACCTCTGAAGCGTCCACTTCCAGGACGAATGGTAGGGCAGGATCTGGGTGTTTCAAGATTGAAGCAGAAGTGAACAGCTCCTTGAGTTTTTCAAAGGCGGATTGTGCCTTGGGGGACCACTGGAATCGGTTCCCTTGTTTGGTTATTTCAGTGATGGGGGCAATTATTGCAGAAAAGCCCCTAATGAACTTCCTATAAAAGTTCGAGAAGCCAATGAACCTTTGAACCCCTTTCTTATCGGAGGGAGCGGGCCACTCCAGAATGGCTGATACCTTCTGCGGATCCATTTTTATACCTTCAACGGAAATGATTAGGCCTAAAAACTGGATGCTTTGAAGTTCAAACTGGCATTTTTCTGGTTTAGCGTAAAGTCCATGCTGCCTGAGACGAGCCAACACATTTCTGACGTGTCTGCGATGATCTGAGACTGAGGAGGAGAAGATCAAAATATCGTCTAAGTAGACAATAACATATAGATCCAAGAAGTCACGAAAAATGTCATTAACAAAGTGTTGGAACGTAGCAGGTGCGTTGCACAGGCCGAAGGGCATAACAAGGTATTCGTAATGCCCAAATCTGGTGCGAAAAGCTGTCTTCCACTCATCTCCTTCATGAATACGGATCAAGTTGTAGGCACCACGGAGATCTAGCTTGGAAAAGATCACTGCGGATCCCAATCTCTGGAAAAGTTCAGGCACTAAAGGCAAAGGGTAACGATTCTTGATTGTTACTTTGTTCAGCTCCCGATAATCAATACAAGGACGTAAGGAATGGTCCTTTTTCTCCACAAAGAATATACCAGCCCCGGCCGGAGAGGTAGATGGACGGATAAATCTCTTCTTCAGGTTCTCATCGATATATATTTTTAAGGTGTCCAACTCCTGCTCTGTTAGTGGGAAAATCCTCCCAAAGGGAACTTCTGCTCCAGGTAATAGCTCGATTGGGCAATCGTAAGGCCTGTGGGGAGGTAGAGTCTCTGCTCCTTTCTTACTGAAAACGTCCAGAAAGTCCCAGTAGGGTGCAGGGACCAACTGTTGTAACTCGGACTCAGCGTCTAAACAGAGTAGTCGGGTAGTCTCAGCAGGACTGGTATGAAGACAGTGTTGCCGGCAGTAGTCAGAAAGGAACTTGACTTCTCCACTAGACCAGTCAATGCTGGGGTTATGGGCCTGTAACCATGGCATCCCAAGTATGATGGGGAAAAGAGGAGAGGAGATGGCATCCAGGCGCAGGAGTTCTTGATGGTTAGAGCCCATGGTGGCTAACAAAGGGATGGTTTCCTGCGTGACGGGACCGGAACGAAGAGAGGAGCCATCAGCGAGGTGTACAGAAAGTCCCCGAACTTTAGACTGGAGAGGGATGTGATGGTTGGCAGTGAAGGTTAGGTCAATGAAACAGCTGCAGGCTCCTGAATCAATTATGACTGTAGCTGGCATAGTCTTTCCTGGGAGCTGTAGGGTGATAGAGATAGCAAGATGATTAGCAGGTTTAGAGAGAGCAGAAGCACAAATTGAAGATATTGGCAGCGACTTAGGTGACTTACGTGTCTTGTTTGGACAAGACCTCACATAGTGTCCAGGCTCCCCGCAGTACATGCAGAGGTTGTTAACTCTTCGGCGTTGGCGTTCTTCTGGATTGAGAGAGGGACGGAACAGACCGAGTTGCATTGGCTCAGAGGTATCAAGAACCGATGCGGCCGGTGCCGGGAAGGACTGGCTGGGAGAGCTTGGAACCTTGGGTAACATCCAGGTAGGGCGGAATTGGCTGGAAGACCTCTCGGAGCGACGCTCTCTGAGGCGTCGGTCGATCTGGATAGACAGGTTGATGAGTTCATCCAGGGTTTGGGGTACACCGACCCGTGCTAACTCATCCTTCAGAGGATCAGACAATCCCATGCGGAATTGGTAACGTAAGGCCGCATCATTCCAACCTGTGTCGGAGCTCCACCGCCTAAATTCCACCACATAGTCCTCTGCGGCTCTACGCCCTTGTTGAAGGGCGTGCAAGGCGGCTTCAGCAGTCGCTGTCACCTGGGGATCCTCATACAACTGGGACATGATGGTAAAGAAAGCATCAAGGTTGTCCAGAGCTCCAGATTTCTGCTCCAGGAGGCGATGAGCCCAGGTCTGTGGTTCACCTGATAAGAGGGAGATTACGAAGCCCACCTTGGTTGCCTCCAGGGAGAAGGTGCGGGGTTGCAGGGCAAAGTATAGTTCGCAGGCATTGCGAAAGGCCCGGAATTTACTGCGGTCACCGGTAAACCTCTCGGGTATGGGTACCCTAGGCTCCGGGGGTAGCATAACTACTGAGGGTGCGGATGTTGCTCCGGCCGATGAGGAGGCTTGCGGACGGGTTGGAGCCGACAGGACTTGGACTTGTTCTTCCAACCTTGTGTAGCCTTCCTGGAGGCTCTTCACGGCTTGTGTAAGACCCGCCAGGTGTCTACACAGTTCCTCCATGGGGGAGGTCCCCTGCTCGGACATGGCTGTCCGATACTGTCAGACTTCCACGTAGCAGACAGGCAAGCCCGATGTAGCAAGGGAAGGCCTCCCTTACGTATCTGGTTCCCGGCCCCTGGTAGTATGGACAGGAGGCACGGGAGCACAGAATGGTATGAGAGCCTGGCGGTTAGCTGCAGAAGGATCCCGGTAAAGGTGGTTATGGAGATCTCCAGTAACTGAAGCACAGGCAGCAGATGCAGAGCAGGAGTGGAGCAGGCAGGTCGGGTCACAGGCAGAGGTCGGCAACAGGCAGACAGCGTAGTACAAAGGAGCAGGCAGATTCGTAGTCAGGACAGTCCGGGATCAGTGGCAGGCAGCAAGCAAGGAGGAATCAAAGACAGGCCGGTGGTCAGGAGATCAGGTTCAACAGGAAACAGGAAACAGGAAGCAGGTGCAGGGATACAGGGAGCTGAAGATCGGACAGCACCGAGCCCCCTGTGCAGACGGCCTAAATAGGCAGGTTGGCGGCAAACATCGGACGCGCGTGCACGCCGACGCGCGCCAACGCACCGCGATGCCCACCAACAGCGCGTCTGCCCAAGGGAGCTCTCTGACAGCGGGTCAGAAGCAGATGATCCTGGGATGGGCTTTGAATACGCCCTGGTTCCTTCTCTGGTGAAAGCTGTTAAAGACGCTTTGAATTGGGAAGACCCAGTAATTTCTCCTCCTAAAAAGAGGAAGTTTTTCAAACAGCTCAGCAAGGAGCGTCATTATTTTCCTCAAGGAGCATCATTATTTTCCTTTTCTCATTGAAGTAGGAGCCATAATATCTGAAGAATGGGGCAAGATGGATAGAAAAAGTTCTATGCAGTCTAAAATCTCAAAACTATACCCTTTCAAGGAAGAAGAGGTTAAACACCTTGAGTCAGCTCCCTTGGTGGATTCTGCATTAATGAGACTTGTGAGGTATGTGACTCTCCCTCTCGAAGATACAGTCTCATTTAAAGATCCTCTGGAGAGACGGATTGATTCCGACCTAAAAAGGATTTGTTTGACAGCAGGCACAGTGTGCAAACCTGCCCTGGCCTTAGCAGCTGTCTCTAAAGCGTTAGAGGCATGGTCAGACAATGTGAATGATTCTCTTAGAGGTATCTCTGAAGAAGCAGCCAAGAGCTCCCCTATTCAGGAAATCAGGCTAGCCTCCACCTTTCTGGGGGAGGTCTCTATTGATGTTATTTGCCCTAGTAGCTCGGGTGATGTTGTCAGCTGTTGTGGCTCCGACCCTGGTTGGCGGATCCAGCTGCTAAGCAAGCTTGGTGCCGTATTCCCTTTGAAGGCTCGTCTCTCTTCGGCAACAAACTTGATAGCGCCATTACCCGGGCTACAGGTGGTAAGTCGGAATTCCTCCCTCAAGATAGGCGTCTACAGAACCAGAAACGCACCTTTTCAAGGATGCAGAACACCGACCGTGCAAGGGAAGCACGCAGCTACAGACCTGGTCGGGAATTTTCAAGATCTTGGAAATCCAGGCAGTCCTCTTTTAAAAAACACACAAAAGGGGCTTCTTCGAGGTATCAGGACTCCACTAAGTCCTTTTGAAGTTGGGCCCGCTCAAACATGCCAGGTGGGGGCTCGCCTTCTCCACTTCCGGCATGTTTTGGCGGCCTTAATTCGGGATTTCTGGACCGTCAAGACGGTCTCGTCAGGCCACACCTGGGTTTTCAACAGCACTCCCAGACTAAGAGTTATGCCAACAAATCTTCCAAGTTCAGAGGAGAAGAAACAAGTTCTTTTAGCTTACGTAAGCTCTTTATTGGCTCAAGGCGCAGCCATTCCTGTTCCAGATGGTGAACGAGGCAAAGGCATGTATTCCCCTCTATTCTTGGTGCAGAAAAAGAACGGCTCATGGAGGCCAGTGATAGACCTGACTCATCTCACCTGGTTTATCTGAAAGGAAAAATTCAAGATAGAATCACTATTAGCGATTCAACAGTCGGTTCATCTAGGGGACTGGTTGGTGTCAATAGACTTAAAAGATGCCTACTTTCACGTTCCAGTAGCGGCAGACTTCCAAAAGTTCCTTCGTTTTGCAGTGGGCGATCAACACTTACAGTTTACCTGCCTTCCTTTTGGTCTCATGACATCACCTCGGGTGTTCTCCAAGGTTCTGTTAGCTGTTGTTGCGCTGCTCCAAGTCAAAGGAGTTCGTCTTCACCACTATCTAGACGACCTCCTCCTTCTAGCCCAGGACAAGGGTCAACTTCTAGAGCACAGGGGCCTAGTAATTGCCACTCTCCAAGAGTTTGGGTGGCTCCTGAATTTGGAGAAAAGTCACCTGAATCCATCTCAGTTTCTCATATTTCTAGGTGCCCATTTCAACACACTAGAAGGCACCATCTCGCTACCTGAGGAGAAGATTGTGGTGATCCGGGACAGGATCCTCTCAACACTTGCTTCATCTCACCTGTCCACTCTTCGATGTCTGAAGTTGATTGGCACAATGGCAGCCACCATTCCTATGGAGAAGTGGGCGCAATGGCACACTCGCCCATTCCAGAAAGGGTTTCTCCAACAATGGGATTCCCCCAACAAGAGTCAGCGCATCCTCCTCACTCCATCCATGAGAGAGTCTCTCCTTTGGTGGCTCCAAGGGAAAAATCTCCGCAACTGCCACTTGATTCTCCCCATTACATGGGTTACAGTAACCTCAGATGCCAGCAGTCGGGGCTGGGGCACTCATTGCCTGTCGGAAGTGGCTCAGGGCAGATGGAATTCACCATCTCAAGGGATTGTATCCAATATACTGGAATTACGAGCAGCCTTTCAGGCGCTCAGATCCTTCCACCATCTGATAGAAAACTCCTCAGTGATGCTCCGGTTTGACAATACAACTGCGATGGCCTACATAAGGAAGCAAGGTGGAACTCGCAGCTGGTCTCTCCTACGAGAGGTGGAGCCAATCATGAACTGGGCTCAGAAGAACCTGTCCAACATTTTGGCAGTCTACATTCCAGGGGTCCAGAATGTACAAGCGGACTTTCTATCTCGTGTTCAAATGGACAACGAGTAGTCCCTACACAAAGAGGTGTTCGAATGGCTCCTGATGCTGGGAGTGTCTCCAGAAGTGGATCTCTTTGCATCCCTGTGCAATTACAAGCTGACCAAGTATTATTCAAGGTTCCGGGATCCCCAAGCCTTTGGGATAGATGCCCTCACGGATCGGTGGAGGTTCAACAGGGCGTATGCCTTCCCTCTGGTACCTGTGATACTCCAGTTTCTCCGCAGGCTCAGAACAGAGGAAGTGGAAGTCATAGCAATAATACCGTTTTGGCCCAACAGGCCATGGTTTCCCCTCTTAACACTCCTCAGTTATCGGGAATCAATTCCTCTGCCTCTCAGGGCGGATCTTCTGTCCCAAAGCACAATCCTGCATCCATGCCCTGCTCATCTACATCTCAGGGTCTGGTTTTTGAGAGGGGAAGGCTTGAAGCCTTAGGATGTCCAGAAGAAGCCATTCCGACTCTTCTTAATGCCAGACGGAAGAGCACTAATAGAGTTAATGAGCGTATCTGGTCCAAGTTCACAGAACACATATCCTCTAGACCTAATCCTTGTGGTTCTCCAGAAGTCCAGGATATCCTTAGCTTTCTGCAAACAGGGTTGGATTTGCCTCTAGCAGTAAGTTCACTGCGTGTTCAAATATCCGCCATCTCGACATTTACAGGAATTTCATGGGCTAACCACGCCCTGGTTCATCAGTTGTTTAAGGGTGCTACCAGGCTAAGACCTCAAAGAAAACCGAGGTGGGATCTTCCCCTTGTTCTAGATTTTCTTTCCACGCTTGGAAGAGATCCTGAAAAACCTCTATCAGTCAAAGACCTCACACTCAAGACCGTCTTCCTGGTGGCAGTAACCGCAGCCAAAAGAGTGTCTGAAATCAGAAACTTAGGTTCTAAAGAGCCCTTTCCTGACCTTTTTTCCAGATAGAGCAGTGTTAATTCCCATGCTGGGCTCAAACCCTAAAGTAACATCTATTTTTCATGAAAATCAAGAAATTGTGTTGCCTACCTTTGGCACGACAAAGGGTCAAGATGTCCATCCTCTTGATGTGGGACATACTTTGAGTCAATATTTGGAAGTTACGGAATCTTTTAGACAAACAGATTTTCTTTTCATTCTTCTAAATGGGAAAAATAAAGGAAAACGGGCCTCAATTAGATCCATTTCTGCCTGGACAGTACAGACCATTCAAAGGGCTTATAAAGCGAGCTTGGCTCCTCCAGAGGCAGTGACCTCTTGGGCGGCTTCTCGTCATGTCGCACCAGAAGTTATATGTACAGCGGCTTCTTGGTCATCTATTAATACTTTTGTTTCCCACTATTGTATGGAACCAGCCGCCTTGTCATCTGTTAATTTTGGTTTGAAATTGCTGTCAGTTAACAGTGTTAAATAAATTTATTTTCTTTGCTCAGCATTGTGCCCACCCGGGTGTGTTTGGCAAGTTATTTCCCACACGTATGCTGCCATGGAGCCTGTCAGGAAAACGGAAAATTTATATCAAATACTTCCCGTAATTTTCCTTTCTTGATAGGCTCCATGGCAGCAGGAGTCCCTCCCAATGCTTGGAGTAGGCTAGTTACGAAACATGGCTGGGAGCTCACAGCTGAAATTTATAGGGAGGGGTCCTATTCGGTAGTTATGGAGGCGGGGTCAACCCACACGTATGCTGCCATGGAGCCTTTCAGGAAAGGAAAATTAAGGTAAGTATTTGATATAAATTTTCTGTTTTTTTTTTTATTAAAAAATAAGACAGTATAGTTAGCCCATTTTTTTTTTTTTTTTTACATTGTGAAATATAATGTTACGCCAAGTAAATTGATACCCAACATGTCACGCTTCAAAATTGCGCCCACTCGTGGAATGGTGACAAGCTTTGACCCTTAAAAATCTCCATAGGCGACGTTTAAAAATTTCTACAGGTTACCAGTTTTGAGTTACAGAGGAGGTCTAGTGCTAGAATTATTGCTCTCGCTCTGTGTGGTTTGAACACCGTTATTATATGCGGGCACGACTTACGTATGCGTTTGCTTCTGCGCGTGAGCTCGGCGGGACTTATTTATTTTACTTTTTATTTTTATTTAATTTTTTTTTACACTGTCCATTTAAAAAAAATGTGGGTCACTTTTATTCCTATTACAGGGAATCTAAACATCCTTTGTATTAGAAAAAAAAAGCATGATAGGACCTCTTTAATGTAAAATCTGAGGTCAAAAAGACCTCAGATCTCATATTTATACTTAAATACAATTTTAAAAAATGGCTTTTTTTTCAATAAAAAAAATTTCCCCTTCATGACCATTGGGCGGAAGTGACGTTTGACGTCGCTTCCGTCATCCAATGGTATGAAGCCGAGTGGGGGCCATCTTTCCCTCACTCGACTCCATGTCTCTCAGAGGAAAGGACCCAATCGTCTCCACCGCCACCGACAGCTCCGGGGAGAGCAGTGATTGACTCCAGAAGAGCAGTTGTTCAGTTGAATTTTTCTCCTCCATTTTATAATGGAACTCCACTTTATGAATTCTCATCCTCTACTAGGCTAAGCTTCCAGTTTCTCCCTCCTTCCTTATGGACTGTCCGCTAGGGGGTAATGACTAGGCATGTGCAATTCGTTTTGTAACGAATCGAAATTCGGCTGAATTTTGCATCTTTCGGACATTCGGATGCATCCGAATGTCCGAATAAAAAAGTAACGAATTTCAACGAATACGAAAGAAATTATAGCGGATATAACAAATGAATTCGACATGATTTGGTAATTCGTTAAAGGTCTAATAAAACAAAAGGTCAACTCAAAGTAAATCTTACAGTCCAATCACCTGATTAATTTTATGCTGGAGGTTGGATTACTGGCAAAGTGCATTCCTGAGAACTGAGTGAGAAGGGTGTTGTATTGTATTTGAGCAGAGGAGAAGAGATATTGTCATTGTGTGTGTTTCAATAATTGTGTGAGATTCAATAAACAAATGACTTTCCAAACTACGGATCATTATCACGAATATATATACATACATAAACATCGAATTTCAACTAATACAAACGAAATTATAGCGCATATAATGAATGAATTCGACATGATTCGAGATTCAGTATAACGAATATTGACACTCTACGAATAATAACGAATTATCCGAAAACGAATTACTGGAACATAACGAATATAACAGAACGAAATTATGTATTTTACGAATGACAACGAACCGAAACTAAACAAATTTTTTCCTTGTGCACAAGTCTAGTAATGACACCACAGGTGTACAGACCCAGGAACTCAGTGATGCCACTTGGCAGATGAAGTTAAATACTGAGAAATGTAAAGTTATCCACATTAGCAGGATCCCCCTGGGAGAATCAGTCACATAGTAGGTGAGGTCGCAAAAAGACACAAGTCCATCAAGTCCAACCTATGTGTGTGATTATATGTCAGTATTACCTTGTATACCCCTGTAAGTTGTGGTCGTTCAGATGCTTATCTAATAGTTTCTTGAAACTATCAATGCTCCCAGCTGAGACCACCGCCTGTGGAAGGGAATTCCACATCTTTGCCGCTCGAATGCCCCGTACACACAATAGGATTTTCCGACAACAAAACCGTGCATTTTTTTCCGAAGGATGTTGGCTCAAACTTGTCTTGCATGCACACGGTCACACAAATCTTGTCGGAAATCCTGAACGTCAAGAAGGCGGTGACGTACAACACGTACGACGAGCCGAGAAAAATGAAGTCCAATAGCCAGTGCAGCTCCATCTGCTTGATTCCAAGCATGCGTGGACTTTTGTGCGTCGGAATTGTGTACACATGATTGGACTTTCCGTCAACAAATCTTGTTGTCGGAAAATTTGAGAAACTGCTCTCAAACATTTGTTGGCGGAAACTCTGCCAACAAATGTTCTATGGAGCATACACACGGTCGGACTTTCCGACAACAAGCTCACATCCAACATTTGTTGTCGGAAAATCCTATCGTGTGTACAGGGCATTACAGTAAAGAACCCTCTACGTAATTTAAGGTTAAACCTCTTTTCTTCTAATTCCGTGAAAAAGTTTTATCCCTATTGTGGGATCACCAGTACGGTATTTATAAATTGAAATCATATCCCCTCTCAAGCGTCTTCTCCAGAGAGAATAAGTTCAGTGCTCGCAACCTTTCCTCATAACTAATATCCTCCAGACCCTTTATTAGCTTAGTTGCCCTTCTTTGTACTCACCCCATTTCCAGTACATCCTTCCTGAGGACTGGTGCCCAGAACAGGACAGCATACTCCAGGTGCGGCCGGACCAGAGTCTTGTAGAGCGGGAGAATTATCGTTTTATCTCTGGAATTAATCCCCTTTTTAATGCATGCCAATATTCTATTTTCTTTGTTAGCAGCAGCTTGGCATTGCATGCCATTGCTGAGCCTATCATGTGCTAGGACCCCCAGGTCCTTTTCCATCCTAGATTCCCCCAGAGGTTCTCCCCCCCCCCCCCCCAGTGTATAGATTGCATTCATATTTTTGCCACCCAAATGCATTATTTTACATTTTTCTACATTGAACCTCATTTGCCATGTAGTCGCCCACCCCATTAATTTGTTCAGGTCTTTTTGCAAGGTGTTCCACATCCTGCGGAGAAGTTATTGCCCTGCTTAGCTTAGTATCCTCCGCAAATACAGAGATTGAACTGTTTATCCCATCCTCCAGGTTGTTTATGAACAAATTAAACAGGATTGGTCCCAGCACAGAACCCTGGGGGACCCCACTACTCACCCCCGACCATTCCGAGTTCTCCCCATTTATCACCACCCTCTTAACTTTCCCTTGTATCCAGTTTTCAATCCATGTACTCACCCTATGGTCCATGCCAACGGACCTTATTTTGTACAGTAAAGGTTTATGGGGAACTGTGTCAAATGCTTTTGCAAAATCCAGATACACCACGTCTACGGGGCTTCCTTTATCTATATGGCAACTCACCTCCTCATAGAAGGTTAATAGATTGGTTTGGCAAGAACGATTCTTCATGGATCCATGCTGATTACTGCTAATGATACCGTTCTCATTACTAAAATCTTGTATATAGTCCCTTATCATCCCCTCCAAGAGTTTACATACTATTGATGTTAGGCTAACAGGTCTGTAATTCCCAGGGATGTATTTTGGGCCCTTTTTAAATATTGGTGATACATTGGCTTTCTTCCAATCAGCTGGTACCTTTCCAGTCAGTAGACTGTCAGTAAAAATTAGTAACAATGGTCTGGCAAATACTTGACTGAGTTCCCTAAGTACCCTTACCCTCATGAGGATAAACACTGCAGTTTTGGTTACTGAAGCCCCCTGATTCCCTCATGAGGACTGAGGAGAAGAATAAATTCAATACCTACGCCATTTCCCCATCCTTTGTAACCAGATGTCCTTCCTCATTCTTTATAGTGACGGAGAAGGATCACTGATTTATTTTCTTTTTCAGTAGGTGAACATGTTGTCTCTGAAGTTAGATAGCAGAATAAATGGGCATCGCAGTTTGTGTATGGGGCTGCGTGGCCACAGACTGGTCAGGGTGCCCATGTCGACCAATATCCACAGCCAAAAGCAGCTACGGTGTGCACATGAGCATCAGAACTGGAGCGTGGAGCAATGGAAGAAGGTGGCCTGGTCTGTTGTATACTGTTTTCTTTTACATCCTGTGGATGGCCGGGTGTGTGTGCATCACTTACCTGGGGGAAAGATGGCACCAAGATGCACTGTGGGAAGAAGGCAGGCTTTGGGCAATGTTATGCTAGGAAACGTTGGGTTCTGCCATTCATGTAGATGTGACATGTACCACCTACCTAAACATTGTTGCTGACCAAGTACACCCCTTCATGGAAACATTATTCAATTATGGCAGTGGCCTTTTTTCAGCAAAAAAAGGTTCAAGAATGGTTTGAGGAACACAACAAGTTTAAGGTGTTGGCTACCCGATTCTCCAGATCTTAATTCAATTGAGCATCTGTGGGATGTGCTGGAAAAACAAGTCCAATTCATAGATGTCCCACCTCACAACTTACAGGACTGAATGCAGTGGTCATCAATAGGGATGAGCTTCGTGTTCGAGTCGAACCCATGTTCGACTCGAACATCGGCTGTTCAGTCGTTCGCCGAATTGCGAACGATATGGGCCGTTCGCGCCAAATTCGTGTGATGCGTCACGGCCCATAATTCACTGCGGCATCGCAGTGCATTGCTGGCTGATGATTGGCCAAGCATGCACTATGACCCGCATGCTTGGCCAATCACAGCGCCGCCTGAACAGAGAGCCGTAATTGGCCAAAGCCAAGGAGGCTTTGGCCAATTATGGCTCAGGGGATTTAGTACACGCCCCACCAGTGCTGGGACAAGGCCATCTGGTGCCCAGGGCGAAGATGGCAAACTGCGCCCCCCCCCAACCCCCCAGGTATAAAGAAAGAGTCAGTGTCCTTTCAAAACCAGAAAACACTTAAAACAATACAACACTACAGTACAACAATACAATACTGTAGCTGCAGCCCCGTCGCAGTATATGTACTGCGGTGGGTCGGCAAATGGTTAAATTGTAAGTTCACCGCACCTCTGGATCCCTTTACATTACACAGCACCCTGTGCCTCTGGACCCCTTTGCATTACACAGCACCCTGCACCTCTGGACCCCTTTACATTACACAGCACCCTGCACCTCTGGACCCATTTACATTACACAGCACCCTGCACCTCTGGACCCATTTACATTACACAGCACCCTGCACCTCTGGACCCATTTACATTACACAGCACCCTGCACCTCCTAGACCCCTTTACATTACAAAACCCCCTGCACCTCTGGACTCCTTTACATTACACAGCACCCTGAAGCCTTTGGGTTCACACTGGTGTCCTGGAGTTTGTCGCAGTGCTGGCGTATACACATTTTTTTTGCACTTTATCCCCATTTTTAGCTGCACAGAATTCTATTAGCTTGTGTAATTTTACTGTGTTTTCTGAAAGCACACCAAAGATTCAGTATAGAGGACATTTGGTGCGCTTTCAGAAAATGTTGCAAAAATGTGTAACCTAATAGAAGTCTGTGGGACTGTAGTGAAAATTGAGGTAAATGCAGGAAAACTGTGTATACACCAGCACTGCAACTGAACCACAGGGCATCAGTGTGAACCCACTTGAGTCCTGGTTAAGGATGATCTCTGGCGTGTTCGCATGGTGCACGCACAGAGCCCGCCAGGAAGTCGGCACTGCACAGCGCTAATCACAAGCAGTGAGACATTTCCCGATGTGCGGCTGCAGAGATCAGGAAATATCTCACTGCCTGTGATTAGCGCGGCGCATTGCCGACTTCCTGATGGGCTCGGCATGTGCAGCATGCGAACACGCCGGAGATCATCCTTAGTCCTGGTTCACATATATGTGATGCAGGAATCGGAGCGATTCCAGTGCGGATTCCTGCATTGCATGTTGCTTGTCGGCCGTCCACGTTGCCCTTTGCAAACTGCTACGGGTGTCAATGTAAAATGAATGACACCCCCAGATCAGTTTGCAGATTGCAGCGAGAACTGTAAAATGGTGCAGGAATCGGATTGCATAGGTGTAAACACCCATCCAATCCGATTCCAGTGCAGACCAAAAAAAGGGTCCTGCACAGTTTTGGTGCAAATGCGATTTCAGCCATACAGTTTATATGGCTGAATTCACATTGCACAGACATCGCATGTGATTTGTATAGCAATGCGGTGCGAATCACATGTAATGTCTCTGATCACACTAGTGAAAACCCTGGCTAAAGGAACATGATGGGGCCAACTATTAGCATAGAGTTAATGAAAGACTCTGCTAGAGGACAACAGAGGAAAGAGGGGGAGTGAAAGATTGGGAGAGAGAGAGAGCAGATTCTGGACACAGTGACAGTGACAGTGCTGATAACTCACTTCCCAGGTTGCTCACACTAGTTCCGTCGGCGGCTACTTGTTTAAATGTTCCCGCCCCCACATTCCTTTCAGAGGCAGCACACAGGCTGCACGGAGCATGGACGGGACACAGAAACAGAGGGGAGGGAGGGGGCAGAGCCGATGCAGCCTCTTCCATCTCTGTGGAGGGGGGGCGGGGAGTTGTACTCACTGGGCTATTAGAATTTAACAGAGAGTGAGACACACAGCATTGTGACAATGGGTCAGTCCGCCTGAGCTCTCCCAGCGCTGTTAGCATGTCACATCGCCGCTGCACAACCAAGCCTGTCCTGCTCTCACTGTTTCATACAGGGGAGGATGAGGGAGCCGCCTGACACCCCCCCCCCTAGTTAGTACGCCACTGCTGCGCCCCCCTTCCTGCAATAAATTGGTCCGCCCAGGGCATCCGCCCCTTCCGCCCACCCCTTGTACCGGCCCTGCGCCCCACACTATATAAGGCCGCCTACACGGCGGCCCTGTGTAGTGTGTGTTCCGGTGTGCTGAGAGATAGAGAGAGAGACAGTGTCATTTGATTTGAGTTAGATAGATTAGGCAGAACAGTCAGTCAGTTAGCTGCACTTACAGTGTATTGTGTATATATATGCATCCCAGGTGTTGCATATATATATATACACTGTATTCAGTTTAGCTAGATCCGTTCCTGTTATCTTCTAGACTATTTACATTTAGTGCAGTGCGTCCTGCTCACAGTGTTCAGCTAGATCCGTTCCTGTTATCTTCTAGACTATTTACATTTAGTGCAGTGCGTCCTGCTCACAGTGTTCAGCTAGATCCGTTCCTGTTATCTTCTAGACTATTTACATTTAGTGCAGTGCGTCCTGCTCACAGTGTTCAGCTAGATCCGTTCCTGTTATCTTCTAGACTATTTACATTTAGTGCAGTGCGTCCTGCTCACAGTGTTCAGCTAGATCCGTTCCTGTTATCTTCTAGACTATTTACATTTAGTGCAGTGCGTCCTGCTCACAGTGTTCAGCTAGATCCGTTCCTGTTATCTTCCTACTGACAGGCAGGCTTGTCTGGTTACAGTATATAAAGCTACCTGAAGAAAATTACAGGTGTTCTATTTGATCCTATTAGTACCACGGTCAGGCAGCTAGACTATTTACATTTAGTACAGTGCGTCCTGCTCACAGTGTTCAGCTAGATCCGTTCCTGTTATCTTCCTACTAACAGGCAGGCTTGTCTGGTTACAGTATATAAAGCTACCTGAAGAAAATTACAGGTGTTCTATTTGATCCTATTAGTACCACGGTCAGGCAGCTAGACTATTTACATTTAGTACAGTGCGTCCTGCTCACAGTGTTCAGCTAGATCCGTTCCTGTTATCTTCCTACTGACAGGCAGGCTTGTCTGGTTACAGTATATAAAGCTACCTGAAGAAAATTACAGGTGTTCTATTTGATCCTATTAGTACCACGGTCAGGCAGCTAGACTATTTACATTTAGTACAGTGCGTCCTGCTCACAGTGTTCAGCTAGATCCGTTCCTGTTATCTTACTACTGACAGGCAGGCTTGTCTGGTTACAGTATATAAAGCTACCTGAAGAAAATTACAGGTGTTCTATTTGATCCTATTAGTACCACGGTCAGGCAGCTAGACTATTTACATTTAGTACAGTGCGTCCTGCTCACAGTGTTCAGCTAGATCCGTTCCTGTTATCTTCCTACTGACAGGCAGGCTTGTCTGGTTACAGTATATAAAGCTACCTGAAGAAAATTACAGGTGTTCTATTTGATCCTATTAGTACCACGGTCAGGCAGCTAGACTATTTACATTTAGTACAGTGCGTCCTGCTCACAGTGTTCAGCTAGATCCGTTCCTGTTATCTTCCTACTGACAGGCAGGCTTGTCTGGTTACAGTATATAAAGCTACCTGAAGAAAATTACTGGTGTTCTATTTGATCCTATTAGTACCACGGTCAGGCAGCTAGACTATTTACATTTAGTACAGTGCGTCCTGCTCACAGTGTTCAGCTAGATCCGTTCCTGTTATCTTCCTACTAACAGGCAGGCTTGTCTGGTTACAGTATATAAAGCTACCTGAAGAAAATTACTGGTGTTCTATCCCAGCTTAGTGCAGCTACAGGCAATTAGTATGTCTGGAAGGCCAAGAAGGAGAGGCAGACAGTCACAAGCCAATAAGAGAGGGCAAGCAGGCTCTGTGTCTAGTGCTGGTCGTGGAGACGGTGCATCCTCATCAGCATGTGGCCATGGGACACGCTTGGCCTTTTTTTCGGCAGCTGGCCGTGTTGAGCCGCAACATGCGGAAGACTTGGTCGAGTGGATGACCAAGCCGTCCTCATCCTCCTCATCCTCTCTCACCCAGGGTGCTTTGTCTGGCAAAGCAGCGGCCTCTTCCCTCAGCTCAATGTCATCAGTGACTCCTTCCCTAGCTCCACCATGTCCTCCTGAGGATTCCCTCGAACTGTTCGACCACAGTGTTGGGTACATGCTCCAGGAGGATGCCCAGCGTTTGGAAGGCTCTGATGATGATACTGAGCTCGATGAAGGCAGTAACATGAGCACGGACAGAGGGGGTGCCCAAGAAGGACAGCAATCTGGCAGTCATGCTCCCCCTGCTGCAGCATACTGCCAGGTTTGCTCCAGTGATGAGGAGGGAGGGGATGATGAGGTCACTGACTCAACGTGGGTGCCTGATAGGAGAGAGGAGGAGGAGGAGGAGGAGGCGGCACATCACCAACGAGGCAGGATGCCCTCCAGGGGCCAGCCTAAGGGCAGCACATTGACTGCATCACACCCCAAAGCTCCACATGTGCAGGGCGCTGCAGTCTCTGCGAGTTATTCAAAAAGTTCTTTGGTGTGGGCCTTTTTTGAGACCAGTGCATCAGATCGCACCGCTGCTATTTGCAACATATGTCTCAAGCGTATCTCCCGTGGCCAAAACATCTCCCGCTTGGGTACCACATGCTTGACCAGACATATGTTGACCTGCCATGCAGTTCGTTGGCAAGCGTATCTAAAAGACCCACACCAAAGAACAAAGAGGATCTCTCCTTGCTCCTCATCAGCTGAGATTTCCAACCCCACTAGACCTCCAGTCCTCTCTGAGACCTGCAGTGAGAGGAATGAAGGTATAGAATTAGGTGTGTCACAGCCAAGTACTTGTGGGCAATCTGCTTTTGGTACACCGACGTCAGATTGTACCAGGCAAATTTCCCTGCCCCAGCTGCTGCACCGCCGAAGGAAGTTTGCTCCCAGCCATCCACATGCCCAGCGGTTGAATGCTAGCTTGGCAAAATTGCTAGCACTTCAACTGCTGCCTTTTCAGTTGGTAGACTCTGCCCCCTTCCGTGAGTTTGTGGAATGTGCGGTTCCTCAGTGGCAGGTACCCAAACGCCACTTTTTCTCACGGAAGGCGATTCCGGCTCTCTACCGGCATGTGGAAGGCAATGTCCATGCCTTGCTGGACAGGGCGGTCAGCGGTAAGGTGCATATTACCGCTGACTCATGGTCCAGCAGGCATGGACAGGGACGTTACCTAAGTTTCACGGCGCATTGGGTGACTCTGCTGGCAGCTGGGAAGGATGCAGGACAAGGTGCAGTAGTGTTGGAGGTTGTTCCGCCACCACGCCTCCAAAATGCTGATTGTGACACACCTCTCTCCTCCACCCCCTCCTCTTCTTCTTCCTCCATGGCCTCTTCCTCGGAACCAGCGGTGCTCTGTAGTCGTTCAAGGGGCTACGCAAGTACGCAGGCCAAAAGATGCCATGCGGTGCTTGAGCTGGTGTGCTTGGGGGACAGGAGCCACACTGGGGCAGAGGTTCTGTCAGCTCTGCAGGGGCAGGTTCAGAGGTGGTTGACGCCACGCCAACTTAAGGCAGGAATGGTGGTTTGCGACAATGGCACCAACCTCCTCTCTGCCCTCCGACAGGGACAAATGACCCATGTGCCCTGTTTGGCTCATGTCCTTAACTTGGTGGTGCAGCGGTTCTTGGGCAGGTACCCGGGCTTACAGGATGTCCTGAGGCAGGCCAGGAAAGTCTGTGTGCATTTCCGCCGGTCATATAATGCCAGTGCTCGGCTGACGGACCTCCAAAAGGAGTTTAACCTGCCCAAGAACCGCCTAATCTGTGACATGCCCACCAGGTGGAACTCAACGTTGGCCATTCTGCAGCGGCTGCACACGCAGCAGAGGGCCATCAATGAGTACCTGTGCGACTATGGCACCAGGACAGGGTCAGGGGAGCTTGGTTTTTTTTCCCCACGCCAGTGGGCCATGATCAGGGATGCATGCACTGTCCTGTCACCATTCGAGGAGGCCACGAGGATGGTGAGCAGTGACAGTGCATGCATCAGTGACACTGTCCCCCTTGTCCACCTGTTGGAGCACACGCTGCGTGGAATAATGGACAGGGCACTTGAGGCAGAACAGAGGCAGGAAGAGGAGGACTTCCTTAGCTCTCAAGGCCCCCTTTATCCAGACAGTGTTCCTGCGTGCCCGCCGATCACACAGGAAGAGGACGAGGAGGAGGAGGAGGAGGAGGACGACGATTGTGTCAGTATGGAGGTGGAGCCTGGCACTCAGCATCAGCAGCAGTCTTTAAGGGATCAGTCCCAAGAAACACATGGACTTGTACGTGGCTGGGAGGAGGTGGCTGCGGACGTTGTCGTCCTTAGTGACCCAGAGGACTCCGGACCGAATGCCTCAGCAAACCTACGCTGCATGGCCTCCCTGATCCTGCAAAGCCTGCGTAAGGATCCTCGTATTCGTGGTATCAAGGAGAAGGACCAATACTGGCTGGCAACCCTCCTTGATCCACGTTACAAGGGTAAGGTTGCGGACCTTATCTTGCCATCGCAGAGGGAGCAGAGGATGAAACATCTTCGGGAGGCCTTGCAGAAAGGTCTGTGCAATGCGTTCCCAGAGACTGGGAGGTTACAAACTCCTGTTTCTGGACAACGTGTTGCTGAGGCTTCGGTCAGTCAAAGAAGGAGCGGTGGAGAAGGTGGCCGTCTGACCGATGCGTTCAGACAATTTTTTGGTCCGCAGCCCCAAGGTATGATCGGTTCCAGCAACCATCGCCAGCGTCTGTTTTACATGGTTCAGGAATACCTAGGGGCAAGATCAGACTTGGACACCTTTCCCACCGAAAATCCTCTGGGTTACTGGGTCTTGAGGATGGATCACTGGCCAGAGCTTGCACAGTAAGCAATTGAGCTACTGGCCTGTCCTGCATCCAGCGTTCTTTCGGAACGCACATTCAGTGCTGTTGGAGGCGTGGTAACCGATCACAGGGTGCGTCTGTCCACCGACTCGGTCGATCGGCTGACCTTCATAAAAATGAATCAGTCTTGGATCACCACCAGCTACCAAGCACCTGATGCTGATGTAACTGAATAATTTTTTTTGAAATCTCAGATCCCTTCAAAGACTGCCTATGCTGATGCTGAGTGACTATCCCTGAGTAATTATCCTCTTCCTCCTCAATCATCACGCTGATAGCTTGTAAGAACATTTTTGGTTCTGGGCGCCACCACCAGTGCCTAAGGCACAATTTTTCAGCCCCTGTTTAACAGGGGCGTGTAATTACAATTTTTGATGTAATACTTTGCAGCAGGGCTCGTTCCTGCATTCCAACTAGAGTGTCTGTGAGGGGTTGCAGTGTTGTGGCACCAGCACCAGTGCCTAAGGCCCAATTTTTCTGCCCCTGTCTAACAGGGGCGTGTAATTACAATTTTTGATGCAATACTTTGCAGCAGGGCTCGTTCCTGCGTTCCAACTAGAGTGTCTGTGAGGGGTTGCAGTGTTGTGGCACCAGCACCAGTGCCTAAGGCCCAATTTTTCTGCCCCTGTCTAACAGGGGCGTGTAATTACAATTTTTGATGCAATACTTTGCAGCAGGGCTCGTTCCTGTGTTCCAACTAGAGTGTCTGTGAGGGGTTGCAGTGTTGTGGCACCAGCACCAGTGCCTAAGGCCCAATTTTTCTGCCCCTGTCTAACAGGGGCGTGTAATTACAATTTTTGATGCAATACTTTGCAGCAGGGCTCGTTCCTGCGTTCCAACTAGAGTGTCTGTGAGGGGTTGCAGTGTTGTGGCACCAGCACCAGTGCCTAAGGCCTAATTTTTCAGCTCCTGTTCAACAGGGGCATGTAATTACAATTCTTGATCTAATATTTCACAGCAGGGCCCTGTGAGGGCTTACAGTGTTGTGGCCACAGCAACACCTAAGGCCCAAATTTCTGCTGAGTATATAGGGCAGGACCCTACTTTCATCTAACTTACAAACGACTCCTACTTGCAAACGGAAGGAGACAACAGGAAGTGAGATGAAATCTACCCCTAGGAAGGGAAATTCTCTCCTGTAAGAGTTAATATGGGAAAACAATTTCTCCTTTCCACTGATGCTTTCCAATCCTTGTTCCACAAAAAAACCCAAATTTTCAAAAAACATTTTTCATTGGGACAAAAAGTGAGGTGAAATCTTCTGAAGAGGAGGAAAGACAGCAAAACAAATGTCACAGGGGTGATAACCCTTCCCTATGTTTTCCAAAAAGCTTAAAAAAGATTTTTTGGCTGGAGCTAAACACGTTAAAAATGTACCCGTTCAAAATTACAAAGAGATTCTACTTAACAACAAACCTACAGTCCCTGTCTTGTTTGCACCGCCTGTATACTGCTGTTCAGAGTATATAGGGCCTTTCCTTATTTTAATTTGGGTGCGGGGTTCCCCTTAATATCCATACAAGACCCAAAGGGCCTGGTAATGGACTGGGGGGGTACCCATGCCGTTTGTCTCACTGATTTTCATCCATATTGCCATGACCCGACATGACATTAAACCCGCAAGCAGTTTTAAATGAGATTTTTTCCTTTAAAAATGACATTTGGTGCAGGGACTGTTCTAAACACGGGAAACACGCGCCACTTTACAGGCATACTATAGACACCCCCCAGGTACGATATTTAAAGGAATATTTCACTTTTTTTTTTTTTACTTTAAGCATCATTAAAATCACTGCTCCCGAAAAAACGGCCGTTTTTAAAAGTTTTTTTTGCATTGATACATGTCCCCTGGGGTAGGACCCGGGTCCCCAAACCCTTTTTAGGACAATACCATGCAAATTAACCTTTAAAATGAGCACTTTTGATTTCGAACGTTCGAGTCCCATAGACGTCAATGGGGTTCTAACGTTCGTGCGAACTTTCGGTCCGTTCGCAGGTTCTGGTGCGAACCGAACCGGGGGGTGTTCGGCTCATCCCTAGTCATCAACACTGTCCTCAGGGCCCACTAACAGGCCAGGTTTGCAAGATAATGGAAATGCATCACATGTGAGATCATTTGCTGTTCAGTGATTGCAGTATTCTAGTCTGCATCTCCCCAAGGTAATACATAAAACCTGGCCTGTTAGTGGGCCCTGAGGACAGGGTTGATGACCACTGATTTAAAGGATCTGCTACTGGCAGCTTGGTGCAAGGTACCACAGCATAACTTCAGAGGTCTAATGGTGTCCGTGCCTCCATGGGTCAGGTCTGTTTTTTGCGGCAAGAGGGGGGCCTACTCTAAGTAGGTGGTCATAAAGTTTTGGCTGATCGGTATATTTGACAGGCGGTGAGGAGGCGTTCTATTACCTCCTTACTGCCTGCTTTAAAGTGGGGTTCCACCCAAAAAACAAAAATACCTGTAAAAATTCTAAAAAAAAACCCAAAAAAAATTTGGATATTTTTTTTTTTTTCACTTACCTCTAAATGCCTGTTGCTAGGTGGTCCCTCGTAGTCTGCCTGTTCCTTTGACTGGGCTGGTGACATCATTTCCCCCCAGGCACAGGAAGGGCTCCGCTCTGCTCCCTCCCTCCTGTCAATCATCTGGGACCCATTACAGGTCCCAGGTGATTGAGCGGCCAATCACGGCGCGCGGCGCCGCTCGCGCATGCGCAGTGGGTGCCAGGCTGTGAAGCCACAGCCCGGCGCCCACAGTTGAAATGCCGGCGCCGACGAGCGGAGGGGGGGGACGAGCGGGGCTTCGATCCCCCGCATCGCTGGACCCAGGGACAGGTAAGTGTCCAATTAAAAGTCAGCAGCTGCAGTATTTGTAGCTGCTGACTTTTAATTTTTTTTTTTTTTTGACGGCCCCCCTGGGTGGAACTCCTCTTCAACCCCTTGGACCCTGCAGAAGCACCAGGAGGTATGAAGGATCACAGACCTAGCAATAGCATGCGATACCCAGTCTTAGCTAACAAAGCCAGCAGACTACTGTCATGTAGTTCCAGAGATAAATCAATAATTCTAGTCCTTTGCAAAACACTGGTCACCCTCACCTGGAATATGGAGTTCAGTTTTGGTCACCAGTCCTCAGGAAAGACGCTGCTGGATTAGAAAGAGTTCAGTAAAGGGCAACAGAATTAATAAGGGGGATGGAGGAGCTCAGCTAGTGGGGGCGAAGGAGTTCAGTTATGGGGCGGATGGAGGAGCTCATCTGGGGGGGGGGGGGTAGAGGAACTCAGCTAGGGCAGACAGAGGAGCTCAGATAGGGGGGACGGAGGAGCTCAGCTAGGGGGGAAGGAGGAGATCAGCTAGGGGGGGAAAGAATTGCTCAGCTATGGGGCAAATAGAGGAACTTAACTATAGGTGATGGAGAAGCTCAGCTAGGGGGGGACAAAGCAGTTCAACTATGGGGTGGATAGAGGAGCTCAGCTAGGGGAACGGAGAAACTTAGCTAAGGGGCAAATGGAGGACCTCACCTGTAGAAGATGGAAGAGCTCAGTTATTCACTCTGGAGAAGAGGCGCAACATACAAATATATCAAAAATGACTCCAACAACTGTAATAAACAGTTTACTCTAAGGTGCCTGAAGAGAATATGCTGCCACAATTTGAGGTTAGAAAACCTTAAATTGAGGAAAGGGTTGTTTACTGTAAGAGCAGTCAAATGTGGAATGAACTCCCCCAGGAAGTGGTACTCACTGAAAGTGTTGACAACTAATAAACTTTTAGGTGTCTTCCTCAGGAAGCAGAATATACAGGGCTATGAGAATTGTTTGAGTGGAAAAACCACTTACACACACAAGTTGCACCGGATGGACCTGTGTTTTTGTTCTACCTTGAGTAACCTTTCCTAAGTGCGTGTCCGAACCTGGGCCTCCCCAGACTCATCTCCAACGTGATCATACAGAAGAATACAATTAGACCTGTGTAAGTTCAGGTGCCACCCACACCACAAAGAGGGCCCTACCCCAATGCCATGAACATACAGCCTTAACACTCCATGGCTCATCCAGGAACAGTGTCCAGTGAGCTCCGACTACAGCTCCAGCATAGGTTACAGGGTCAGCAGCAGATAACATTTTACATAAAGTGTTAATATGGCCCAATTATCAGAGATTGATCAGAGAAGACTTTTTTCTGTATTCTTCATAGAGAGAACTGTGCTGATGGCTCTGAGTACTGTACATGCTGATGTGCCCTTGTTTTGTTTGGATAACATTGCAGATTCTGCACCGTAACCGCTAGACCATCTTTAGCCAGTTCGGAGTTGGGAACGTGGTGCCGAATGAGGTCAACCATGCAATAAGCCATTATTTCTGAGATAATACAACAGAACCAAGAAATGTCTTTGATTTCTGATTGGTTGTTATAGCTTATTATTGCAGGTTGCACTTGCTTTATTGAAGAAGACTGATAAGGGGTGTCACGGGTTCACTCCAAGTGTAGCACTTTAAGGACACCACAACTCAATTTTATCAGTTTCAGGGCTGGTTTTGCCCACTTTTATTTAAAAGAAAGTTCAAAATAAACACAGCAGATTCCCTCGCGGGGGTATTCAGTATTTCAGTCCTGCTACCAAAGTAAACAATTTTCAGCCCTCCTGGCTTGTAAATGCAGCTCTCCAGCTCGGGCCTTACACTTTAGGGCCTTGGTCTGTCTCCATGCTCAGCAAGTAGCCTGGTGCTACAATGGCTCCCACCTCTCTATCCTAGGTGAAGCCCTACTTACTCCCATGTCCAGACCTTCTGTCAGCAGGGCGGAGTCGTCTCCAACTGGGCTGGAGCCTTGGTCTGGTGATTACTTAAAGCCCAGAACACAGCTGACTGTTTAATAGACCTGGATCCTGGCAAGGTACCGCTGCTACCGCTGCTACAGGAGGTAGCCAAGGTTTCCCTTCTACATTCCACAGGGACCTAGTGGGCACTGATAGGTGGCACTGGTGGGCACTGATAAGTGGCACTGATTAGCAGCACTGGTGCACTGATAGGTGCCACTGGTGGGCAAAAATGAGGACCGATGTCCCTGTAATAGAAGCCGGTTACCTGCTATCTTCTTTTCTCCTCATGCTGATCGTGAGGAGAGTCCGAAGGACTCAACGATCACAGAGCGTGCTGTCCACGTGTCGCAGGGGTCGCGCTAAAGCAGCTAAACCACGGGGTGACGTCTATGGATGCCCTCCTGGCAATTTAAGCCTGCACTGCAGCTGTCTTTTGGCTATAGAATGGACGGGAAGTAGTTAACCTAACCCAGTGATAATCGCACTCAGTCATTTTGTCATGTTACAACCAAAAATGTAAATTATTAGTTTATTATAATTTTAAGTGATGGACCAACACAAAGTGACACATAATTGTGAAGTGGAAGAGAAATGATCAATGGTTTTCAATTTTTTTTTTTTTTTACGAATAAATATGTGAAAAGTGTGGCATGCATTTGTATTCAGCCCCCCTGAGTCAATACCAGAATCAGAACCACCTTTCGCTGCAATTACAGCTGTAAGTCTTTTGGGGGATGTCTCTACCAGCTTTACACATCTAGAGAGTGACATTTTTGCCCATTCTTCTTTGCAAAATATCTTAAGCTCTGTCAGATTGGATGGAGAGCGTCTGTGAACAGCAACTTTCAAGTCTTGCCACAGGTTCTCAACTGGATTTAGGTCTGGACTTTGACTGGACCATTCTAACACATGAATATGCTTTGATCTAAAGAAGGGGTCTCCAAACTTTCTAAACAAAGGGCCGGTTTACTGTCCTTCAGACTTTAGGGGGGCCAGAGTGGCCAGTGGAGTAGAAAATGCCCCAGTGTCAGTGGGAGTAAAAAAATTACATAGTGCCTGTTGTCCGTAGAACAAGGAATAGCACTTCTTCATTAATAGTAGACAGAGGAATATTGTTCCATCATTGGGGTCAGTGGAAGGAAAATGCCCTATTGTTGATATCAGTAATAGGAATGGTTCCCCACTGTTGGTGTCAGTGGGAGGATTAGTATCCTGAGGGCCGGATAAAGGCAATCATAGGGCTGCATTTGACCCGCAGGAGACTACTGATCTAAACCATTCCATTGCAGCACTAGCTGTATGTTTAGGGTCGTTGTCCTGCTGGAAGGTGTATCTCCGCCCCAGTCTCAAGTCGTTTGCAGACTCTAACAGGTTTTCTTCTAAGATTGCCCTGTATTTGGCTCCATCCATCTCCTCATGAACTCTGACCAGCTTCCCTGTCCCTGCTGAAGAAAAGCATCCCCACAACATGATGCTGCCACCACCATGTTTCACGGTGGGGATGGAGTGTTCAGGGAGATGTGCAGTGTTAGTTTTTTCCGCCACACACAGCATTTTGCTTTTAGGCCAAAAAGTTCAATTTTGGTCTCATCTGACCAGAGCACCTTCTTCCACATGTTTGCTGTGTCCCCCACATGGTTTCTCACCAACTGCAAACTAGACTTCCTATAGCTTTCTTTAAACAATGGCTTCTTCTTGCCCCTCTTTAATAAAGGCCAGATTTGTGGAGTGTACGACTAATAGTTGTACTGTGGACAGATTCTCCCACCTGAGCTGTGGATCTCTGCAGCTCCTCCAGAGTTACCATGGGCCTCTTGGCTGCTTCTCTGATTAATGCTCTCCTTGCCCGGCCTGTCAGTTTAGGTGGACGGCCATGTCTTGGTAGGTTTGCAGTTGTGCCATACTCTTTCCATTTTCGGATTATGGATTGAACAGTGCTCCGTGAAATTTTCAAAGCTTGGGATTTTTTTTTATAACCTAACCCTGCTTTAAACTTCTCCACAACTTTATCCCTGACCTGTCTGGTGTGTTTCTTGGCCCTCATGATGCTCTTTGTTCACTATGGTTCTCTAACAAACCTCTGAGGGCTTCACAGAACAGCTGTATTTATACTGAGATTCAATTACACACAGGTGGACTCTATTTACTAATTAGGTGACTTCTGAAGGCAATTGGTTCCACTAGATCTTAGTTAGGGGTATCAGAGTAAAGGGGGCTGAATACAAATGCACGCCACACTTTTCAGATATTTATTTGTAAAAATTGTTGAAAACCATTTATCATTTTCCTTCCCACTTCACAATTATGTTCCACTTTGTGTTGGTCTATCACAGAATGGCCCGGTCAGACCTAAATCTGATTGAGAATCTGTGGCAAGACTTGAAAATTGCTGTTCACAGACACTCTCCATTCAATCTGACAGAACTTGAGCCATTTTGCAAAGAAAAATGGGCAAAAATGTCACTTTCTAGATGTGCACAGCTGGTAGAGACATCCCCAAAAAGACTTGCAGCCGTAATTGCAGCAAAAGGTGGTTCTACAAAGTATTGACTTTGGGGGCGCTATACAAATGTACACCACACTTTTCACATATTTATTTGTAAAAAAATGTGAAAACTATTTATCATTTTCCTTCCACTTTACAATTATGTGCCACTTTGTGTTGGTCTATCACATAAAATCCCAATAAAATACATTTACGTTTTTGGTTATAACATGACAAAATGTGGAAAATTTCAAGGCGAATGAATACTTTTTCAAGGCACTGTAGATTGTGGTCCCGCAAGCTGGAAAATCTTTGTGCAGGGTGAAGCTGAGAGTGGCATTGTTGTGTAAGTGACAGCACAGAGTGAGGTTGACCAGTCCTTTGTCATATGTTGGTGAAAAGGGCAGTGGCCTGATATTGCGTTTGCTACATTATCATCATCAGTCTTGTCTAGAGGGGATGTGTACATAGAGAAAAAAGGTTGGGACTTTTAAAGTGCTGGAAACCATCCCTTGGAATAATTAGTCGTACACCATATAGAATAAAAATATAATTTTAATGAATGAGTAAAAAGTGTGTCTCAAAACATAAAACACCACACTAAAAACATTGTCACAGCATCATACTACTACAAGGCCTCATGTACACTGCTGCTGGTAAACGAACGTTTAGGAGCAGTTGGGCATTTTTTTTCAGCTGCCCCTCATATCCTCCCCCTAGTCTCCAAAAGGTATTTTCCCTCTATTAACTGATCAGATATGACATAAATATCAGAAAAATCATCAGCGGAGGGAGATTACACCAAGGAGATGACCACAACCCAAACTTCGCCTTGTCTGCTTCTTCAGGAGTTCTAGTGGAGGGCGGATAGGTAAGTAGTAATGCTGAAAATAGAAATAGATATATATATACTATATATCCAAATATACATATTACATAAATCTATAATCATTATGTACATATAACATGAAAACTTACATTTAGAGTATACTGATTCAGGGCAGCCCTTATTTTGAGAGTCTCCTGAGATGAAGCACATACAGTAAATATTACTGGAAATATCCCAAAAAAATATAGGGACTACCACCCTCGGTAGGGGGTGAGTGTGGCCAGTGGAACTTGCCCCCCAAGTTTTCATCTGCTCTCACTCCCCCACGTCCAGCGTACTGGTGCTACCCCCAGGCCCCACCTACATGCACGCATCTACCACAAAGAGTGGCAATGCCTCTTAGGCTCTGCTACACCCACTCATCTACCACAAAGGGTGGCAATGCATCTTAGGCTCGCTACACCCACTCATCTACCACCAAGAGGGGGTGCTTCTACCCTGGGTAGGGGGTGAGTGTGGCCAGTGAAACTTGCCCCCCCAGGTTTCATCTGCTCTCACTCCCCCACGCCCAACATATTGGTGCTACCTCCAGGCCCCACCTTCATGCACTCATCTACCACCAAGGGTGGCAATGCCTCTTAAGCTCCACTACACCCAATCATATACCACAAAGGGTGGCAATTCCTCTTAGGCCCTGCTACACCCACTCATCTACCACAAAAAGGGGGTGCTACCACCCTGGGTAGGGGGCAGGGTAGGACTTAGGGTGGTGGGGGCCCCTGGGCTTGAGTCACTTTCGGGCCCTACCTTCTATACATTACTTTACATAGAACAAAATGATACATACACAAGCTATGTATTAGAGCTACACAATTCAGGATAAACTGGGAATAAAAATAGAGATCACAATTCTGAACAAACAACTAAACAAAATTACATAATTTATGTAACTGAGAGGTGGCACTGATGTCAGATGGCACTGATACGTGGCACTGATGACACGTGACACTGATGACAGATGGCACTAATACGTGGCACTGATGACATGTGACACTGATAACAGATGGCATTATTATGTGGCACTGATGACACGTGGCACTTATACGTGGCACTGATGACAGATGGCAATAATACGTGACACTGATGACAGATGGCACTAATTCGTGACACTGATGACAGATGACACTAATACGTGGCACTGATGACACATGACACTGATAACAGAAGGCACGTGACACTAACAGGTGGCACTGATGACAGATGGCAATGATACGTGACACTGATGACAGATGGCACTAATAGGTGGCACTGATGACAGATGGCACTAATACGTGGCACTGACAGATGACACTGATAGGTGGCACTGATGACACGTGAAACTGATGATGACAGGTGGCACTTATACGTGGCAGTGGCACTGATGACAGATGGCACTTATACATGGCACTGGGGACAGATGGCACTGACAGGTGGCACTGGGGACAGATGGCACTGACAGGTGGCACTGGGGACAGGTGGCACTGGGGACAGATGGCACTGTGAGCACTTTATTTTCACCTTTTTTTTTCTTTTTTTTACTCACGCTGCAGCCGTTTGCTCTCCCTCCTCACATGCTGTCTCTGTGTGAGGAGGGAGAGCCGGCGATGAGAGATGATCTCATGTGAGATCATCTCTCATTGGACACTCAAATCGAGTGCTAAATGGCCGCTGTGATTGGCCATTTAGCACGATCTGAGATTGGCTGTGTCCAAGGGACACGGCCAACACAGAACTTCTCCGATGCGCGCCCGCGCATTGGGAAAATAAACAGGAGGACGTCCAGAGATGCCCTCCCGGCAATTGGAGTCTGCGCTGTAACCGTCTTTCGGCTATAGCGCGGATGCCTAGTGTAAAGAAGATACGGACACGGTATTTAAAACAGAAACAGGCGGGGCCTGCGGGGCCCCCTATTGGGCTGGGCCCATGGGCTTGAGCCCAGTCAAGCCCTATGGAAAGTCCGGCCCTGGTAGGGGGTGAGTGTGGTCAGTGGAACTTGCCCCCCAGGTTTCATCTGCTCTCACTCCCCTACGCCCAGCATACTGGTGCAACCCTCAAGGCCCACCTACATGCACTCATCTACCACCAAGTGTAGCAATGCCTCTTAAACTCCACTACACCCACTCATATACCACCAAGGGTGGCAATGCCTCTTAGGCTCCACTACACCCACTCATCTACCGCCAAGAGGGGGTGCCACCACCCTTGGTAGGGGGTGAGTGTGACCAGTGGTACGTGTCCCCCCAGGTTTCATCTGTTCTCACTCCCCCACGCCCAGCGTACTGGTGCTACCCCCAGGCCCCACCTACATGCACTCATCTACCACCAAGAGTGGCAATGCCTGTTAAGCTCCGCTACACCCACTCATATACCACCAAGGGTGTAAATGCCTCTTAGGCTTAGCTACACCCACTCATCTACCATCAAGAGGGGGTGCTACCACCCTGGGTAGGGGGTGAGTGTGGCCAGTGGAACTTGCCCCCCCAGGTTTACATCTGCTCTCACTCCCCCACGCCCAGCATACTGGTGCAAACGCTCAGGACCCACCTACATGCACTCATCTACCACCAAGGGTGGCAATGCCTCTTAGGCTCAGCTACACCCACTCATCTACCACAAAGAGTGGCAATGCCTCTTAGGCTCTGCTACACACACTCATCTACCACCAAGAGGGGGTGCTACCACCTTGGGTAGGGAATGAGTGTGGCCAGTGGAACTTGCCCCCCCAGGTTTCATTTGCTCTCCCTCCACCACGGCCAGCGTACTGGTGCTACCCCCGGGCCCCACCTACATGCACTCATCTATCACCAAGGGTGGCAATGCCTCTTATGCCCCGTACACACGGTCGGACTTTGTTCGGACATTCCGACAACAAAATCCTAGGATTTTTTCCGACGGATGTTGGCTCAAACTTGTTTTGCCTACACACGGTCGCACAAAGTTGTCGGAATTTCCGATCGACAACCACGCGGTCACGTACACCACGTACGACGAGACTAGAAAAGGCCGGTTCAGAACCAAGCGCGGCACCCTTTGGGCTCCTTTTGCTAATCTCGTGTTAGTAAAAGTTTGGTGAGAGACGATTCGCGCTTTTTCAGACTCGTGGCTTTCAGATCGTTTTCTGCCGTTCAGTTTGTGCTTGTGGGTTTGTATCTGCTCTTCAGTGTGTGCAGTCAGTTCGTATCGGAGTTTTCTGTGTGATCTTGCCTGCTCGTTGCTGTTTTTCAGGTCGCTCTTCACAGGCCTTGCTGTTCTTCAGTGTGTTCTGTTACTTCGTTCTGAGGAGCCGACCGTTTTCTAGCCATGTTTTGTATGCGTACTCCTCGTAGAGTTCGTGCTGTGCGGGGGCTTGGTGTTGGGGTCCTGACCTTGACACAAGTCCAGTCCATGAACAGGGTGGGGAGGAGTTCATGGACCAAGAATTGGTTGCTTCAGCGTGACCAGTTCTCTCATATGCCTTTGCTCCGTGAGATCCGTGAGAATAATCCTGATGATTTCAGGAACTTTCTCAGGATGACGGACCCCGTGTTTCACCGTTTGTTGGCTTCGCTGACCCCTATATCAGCAGGCAATATACCTGCATGAGGCAAGCCATCACTCCGGAGCAGAGGTTGGTCGCTACCTTGCGGTATTTGGCCACAGGGAGAAGCCTGCAGGACCTCAAGTTCTCGACAGGCATCTCCCCCCAGGCTCTGGGTATCATCATCCCAGAGACCTGTTCTGCCATCATCCAGGTCCTGCAGAAGGAGTATATGAAGGTAAGATTTTTTTCCTTTTATATCACATTTTATTGTATTGAATGTTTGCTAATATATTGTATTTCTTTCCTCATTCCCTAATTACCATGATTGGAATATGCTGTGAATGTCCCCTTTGTCCTCATGCATGCTGGATTTTTATGTAATTATTATTTTATGTCCTTCATACATATTTGCCCTTCAATAACCTCTCCAGCATGGTGTCTCTTGCCCTATATTCACCTCATGTAGTCACTTAACAATGTATTTTATCAGCTCTATAGTAGTGCTTTACCCCAAACACCCCCTAAAATGTTTGGAAATGTTATTTTTTATTTAAATTCAGGCAGAATGCCAGAGGCTTTTTTTTTGTGGTGTCCCCAAATTTTTTGTAACCCTCCCTCCCCCCAACTGCTAAGTCAGCTGATCCCAATTCTCTATCCTCAATCATCTATCTGCTGACTTTGCCAAACCCATACACACTATACCCATCTCTTTAGTGCTCAGATTTATGGATGAATTACCCAAAGCATGTAGTGCAAGGGCCTGCCTGTATACTTTCAAATGGTACTGTTTAAAGTTTTTGTATCCTATTATTATCTTGATAGGTAATAGCAGAATGTCCAAATGTCCTCAAATGTGTACAGTGTGTATTTATATCTTTGTATTCAGACACTTCTTACCTGTCCAGTGGTCTGCCAATAGTGTAACTAAGGAGGGTCTGTTCCAAGTAATACCCTGTATTTAGGCATTCATCTCTCAATGAAGTGAAGAGGGTTACCTGTCCAAGAGTTCCCCCCTATAATGTTAGAAATGGCCCATGAGGGGGGGACGGGGAATATGATAGGTGTACCTTATACTTTGTTGTTGTTAAATTCCCCTTAATAAATGCTATCTGGAGGTTGCCCCATAATGTTTGTGTATAATCTGCTTGCCATGTTTCTGTGAAAAAATAGTAATGTTTATTGTTTTTTCCTCAACAGTTTCCTTCCACGCCACAGGAATGGCAGACTGTGGCCTCCCACTTTGCCCAGCGGTGGGACTTTCCTAACTGCGGAGGGGCAATTGATGGGAAACACGTCCACATCGTCCCACCACCCAACTCGGGGTCGTACTATTATAATTACAAGGGGTTTAATAGTATAGTGATGTTGGCGGTGGTGTCGGCTAATTACGAGTTCCTGTATGTGGACGTGGGGAAGAATGACCGGATGTCCGATGGTGGAGTCATCGCCCAGACGGAGTTCTACAGGCGTCTCCAGAATGGCAGCTTGGACTTGCCACCTCCAGAGGACAATGTTGAAGGTCTCCCATTTGTGTTCGTTGCTGATGAAGCATTTGCGCTGGGGGACCACCTGATGCGGCCATTCCCGATGAGGACCCTCACCCCGGAACAGAGGGTTTTTAATTACCGGCTGGCCAGAGCCCGAAGAGTGGTGGAGAACACATTTGGAATCCTGGCCAGCCGGTTCCGATTATTTCTGACACCCATCCATATGGCGGAGTATAAACTGAACCATATAATACTTTCCTGCTGTGTTCTCCATAATTTTTTAAGAAAACATTCAGCCAACTATGCTGGCTCAGTTGGGCCTGAGGCCGGAATCCCAAATCCATCAACACTGACGGCGCTTGAAAGTGGCCGTCCTGGCTTGCCCTCCCTGAGTGCCCGTGATGTCCGGTTACGATACCTGGAGTTCTTTGCGGGTAGGGGGGCTATAAATATGCCAGACAATCTGTGAAACCTTTTTCAAATAAAAAACAACCAAAAGAAATTCTTTGTGGACATTTACTGCTTGTGTTTGTTTTAGCTGACCCTGACAGAAATGTGTTGAGTGCAGAAAATGTCGTGATTGGGTAACCTTATAAAAAACAGTGTTGGCTGGTACTTCCTAAATGCAAAAACACATTTCACTACAAGTGCACTTGCAACTGCACTGAACCTGCACTTTTAGTGCAAAGTGTATTTGCCCTTAGGAAATAACCCCCATTTTTGCATAAAACAGCAATTACATCACCCCAAAAGTGTTGTAGTGTTGAGACAATAATCCACACATTCTTGAGTAAGCCACTTTTTTATACCTGCACAATCACATGTGCATTTACGAAAGGTTTTTAAAACAAACCAACATGTTTGTTGTATAACAATTTTTGCAGTAGCATTATCAAAAATCGAAATATCCATTTCAGATAAAACAGGCCTGTGTAAAACCAACAAGAAAGCCAAAAAACTTGAACTTACAAAGTTCACATATGGGAAAACCTGAAGGCTATATCAGACATCAGTATTTAGGAACTGGGTTTGATATAGCGTTCAGATGGGTGGAAATCACCCCTGGAAAAGCCAAATTTGGAAGATGCACACCAATTTACGAATGTCAACATGTGCTATCTGCCATCAGGGGGGATCAAGGGACGTGTTTTGGGGGAGCAAGCCCTTCCTCAACGCGACTTTATAATTGAGGAAGGGGTTGCACCCCCAAAACGCGTCCATTGATCTCCCGTGATGGCAGATAGCACATGTTGGCACACTGTGTGCATCCTCCAAATTTGGCTTTTCTAAACATTGAAAAAAATTTAAGAAGATTGGACCACAATAAAACAGGTGATTTTGTGGGGTTTAAATTCGCCCCAAAACATCAATGATGTTATTATTTTTTTTAATAACATCACTGATTTGTTGCTGTATGTTGTGCAATTCGAGATTACACCCCATGATCTCCCCGATCAGGATCTGGGCACTTTCAGAAGTAAAGCGTTCTCTATCCCTCACATCATGATCACCTAAAAAGAGATAAAGACCAAAAAAAAAGGTCTCAAAAATCTGCCACGATCCATCTCTTTTGCCTGTGGTCGCAGACACTCACCTGTTGTGGTGCCAATCTCCACCACTTCTTCTTCTTCCTCCTGCTCTTCTTCTTGTGTTGGTGGTATTTCACCTTCTTCCATAGGTGGGGGGTCTGTGTTCTCCTGGGATGAGGGGTGTCCTTCGAGTCTTTTCTCCCCTATGTAAAACAAAAATGGTATACTTAGCACGCAGATATTTGATGGCAGAACTAGAAATAGGAAACATTGCTTGGAAGTGGGGTACAATTGTCTATTTTAGCAGAGTTCCAAGATGTATTTTTTTTATTGGCCTTTGTCAATCTGCAATACTTTCCCTGTTTAGTACAAGCTTCACAGATGGAGACCCCCCTATAGTATACACTGGAGCACCTGTGTGGCCCCCCTAATAAAAATGGTGTTCTGGGGTCCCACACTAGTGCTCCAGTGTCCAGATGTGAAAACAGCTGCTCAGTGTCCTCTCCTTACACACAATCTAGTTGGGATTTCATTCTAGTAAAAAACCCATCTACACAAACAAATATTTGGCATCCAAGTAGGCCCCAAAAAATGTGTGAAAATGCATATGGCCTAAACAATGGTGTTCTAGAGGCCGAAAGAAAAATGTTTGATACGAACGAATAATGGGCCCATGAACATTAAAGTTGCCCTTTTAAACGTTACAATTAATAAAAGCATATGGAGCAGAACGAACGGAATAAAGACAGAAAGAATAGGAACACAGCACAACTACTTACTTTTTTGCAGCACTCTCCGGATCTTTCGGTACTGCTCTGGCTCTCTCAACTTCAGGTCCGACCACCGCTTCCTGAGCTGATCTTTAGATCTTCGTATCCCGAAATTCCTGTGAAGGCTTTTGATCACTTTAGCAATGATTTTTGCCTTTCGGATGTTGGGGTGGGGGTAAGGCCCATATTTTCCGTCATAGTCGGACTTCCTCATGATGTCGACCATCTCCAACATCTCCCCAAAGGACATATTTGTGGCCTTAAAACGTCTCCTTCTGGATCGGGACGTGCCTGGATCCGGGCTTTCCTCCTCCTCCTCGTTGCTAGAATTAGCATGCACCTGCTGTAACACCGCCATGTGCTCTTCACCCACTGCGCCGAACGAAAAGGGGCAGGGAATAGACTAGAAAGAACGTCAGGGGCGGGCGGAGTTACACGCATGCGCAGTGTGTATAAAGCGTAACACGCGTGCGTATTACGTACGATCTGTGAGCGGAGGAAGGAGCATTGGACGCGCCGATCGTAAGAACGAAGGTAAGAGACAAACTTGTGCCTATACTGCTTCTAGATTGAGGCCTATATTGTAACAAGATTAGGAGAGTTTTGTCTGACATTAGGCTTTGTCTTTTGTTGTGTCTTGCAGTGAACATGGATATCTTAATGAAAGACAATGACTTCATGTCAGTATTCGTAGAGATGCTAAGTGAGCTGCCCTGTCTGTGGGAGATTACCCACCCCCATTTCAAGAACAAGCAAAGAGAAAGGCAGCACTGGAGCAATTGTGTGAAATTGTGAAGCAGGTGATCCCCACAGCAGACATCACCTATTTAGAGATCTTCATTGGTGGCCTGAGGAGCACATATCTGAGGGAGTGCAAGAAAGTCCTGGATTCACAGAGATCCGGAGCAGCAGATGACATCTATGTCCCCAGGATGTTGTACTACGACAGGCTGCATTTTCTGGCAGGCCAGACTGAACCCAGGCCATCCCTCTCCAGTCTTCCTTCCATGCTTCCTTCCCCCCCGGCTGAGGCTTCTGACGCCCAACCTGGGCCTTCCAGGCCACATGTGGAGGAGCCCAGATTGAGCCAGGTATAGCATTCCTCGAAATATTTCTGCTTGTCCAATCAATGATGTTAACTAGATGTTAGTTGGGAGTACTAATTTAGGATTGTGATTGATGATGCAAAACATTACAACCATGTCCCTTTTTCATACACAGGGAAGTCTCAGCCAGGAGGTGGCCGGGCCGAGCGGGCTGGCTGATCTGCAGGTCCCTCCACCCCCCCTGAAAAGAGAAAGTGGCAGTAGGAGGAGTACCCTAGAGGAGGCTGCTATAGCATTCTTTTGGAGGGCTACAGAGGTCCTGGGAGCACCCCACACCATGGAGGAGAACATTGCTGCCTTCATAGCCTATAAAATGCAGAGGATGGAGGAGGGCCAAAAAGTCTTGTGTGAGGCCCTCATATCGGAGGCTCTGGAGAAAGGTATGAGGGGCCAAATTACACCTCAGACACATCTTCGCGTTGGTCCTCCTCCTCCTCCTGCAGGTCCTCCTCCTCCTCCCTCTCCTCCAGGTCCTCCCAGTCCTCCTCCAGGTCCCCCCAGTCCTCCTCCAGGTCCCCCCAGTCCTCCTCCTCCTATAGGTCCTACTCCTCCTCCTGCCACATCTCCAACTGCACAGCCACAGCCCGGAAGGAAGCGTGGAAGGAAGACCAGACAGTGATTGCCCTGGGTTCAGTCTGGTCGGCCAAAAGATGCAGCCTCTTGTGGTACCACAGCCTGGGGACACACATGTCATCTGCTGCTATCCGGATCTCTGCGAATTCTGGACCAGACTGCCCTCCCTTAGATATGGACTCCTCAGGCCACCAATTTTGATTTTGAAGAATTGTTGTCTGCCGTGGGGGTCCCAGGCTTCGCTAATTTCTCCTGTTGATCCAGTGTTGCCTTCCTCTTTGTTTGGTTCTGACCCCCTAATAAAGGATTTTTGTTTTGAACTATACTCTACTTCAAAAATGACAGTTGGTTTGTGAGGATTCAGGTACATTTCAAATATACAATGTGAAATGAACAAGGGACACCAACACCAAACAATATCCTGGAGATTAAATAATAAAAGATATCAATGGTGTTGGGGTAACTTGACACACAAAACACACCCAAAAATATTCTGGAGTAAAAATAAAAATAACATTGAACAAAGATCAGCCTTGGAAAAAATCCAAACATTAAAGAAAAAAAAGGCTTAAAATCCGAAAAAAAAAAAAAAAATATATAAAACTGTCAGATGTGACAACTAATAACAATATATTCAGGGAATCCCACTAAAAAAACACAAATAAAAGTTTGTGAGAAGTGTGTGTGAATATGAGCAGCAAAACTACTTAATTCTTGTCACATTATAAAGAAGAAGAGAGTGCGCTGTATTAAACCATTTTTAACATTGCAGCGTGACGAAAGTGCTGTATCCATTGCGAACACTAAGTTTACCAGAACGAGCTGTCCCGTGTAGGAATTTCTTCTGAGCATGCGTGGCACTTTGTGCGTCGGAACAGGCCACACACGGTCGGAATTGACGCGATCGGATTTTGTTGTCGGAAAATTTTATCTCCTGCTCTCCAACTTTGTGTGTCGGAAAATCCGATGGAAAATGTCCGATGGCGTCCACACACGGTCGGAATTTCCGACAACACGCTCCGATCGGACATTGTCCATCTGAAAATCCGACTGTGTGTACGGGGCATTAGGCTCCGCTACACCCACTCATCTACCACAAAGGGTAGCAATGCATTTTAGGCTCAACTACACCCACTCATCTACTGCCAAGAGGGGGTGCCACCACCCTTGGTAGGGGGTGAGTGTGACCAGTGGTACTTGCCCCCCAGGTTTCATCTGTTCTCACTCCCCCGCACCCAGCGTACTGGTGCTACCCCCAGGCCCCACCTACATGCACTCATCTACCACCAAGAGTGGCAATGCCTGTTAAGCTCCGCTACACCCACTCATATACCACCAAGGGTGTAAATGCCTCTTAGGCTTAGCTACACCCACTCATCTACCATCAAGAGAGGGTGCTACCACCCTGGGTCGGGGGTGAGTGTGGCCAGTGGAATTTGCCCCCCCAGGTTTACATCTGCTCTCACTCCCTTACGCCCAGCATACTGGTGCAACGCTCAGGACCCACCTACATGCACTCATCTACCACCAAGGGTGGCAATGCCTCTTAGGCTCAGCTACACCCACTCATCTACCACAAAGGGTGGCAATGCATTTTAGGCTCCGCTATACCTACTCATCTACCACCAAGAGGGGGTGCTACCACCCTGGGTAGGGGGTAAAAGTGGCCAGTGGAACTTGCCCCCCCCAGGTTTCATCTGCTCTCACTCCCCCATGCCCAGCATACTGGTGCAACCCTCAGGGCCAACCTACATGCACTCATCTACCACCAAGGGTAGCAATGCCTCTTAACCACTTGCCGCCCGCCATATAGCAAAATGATGGCTGCAAAGTGGTTTCAATAACCTGACTGGGCGTCATATGACATTCTCAGGATATTGAGCCGATGCTCGCCCCCGGGGGCGCGCATCGCGGCGATCCCTGTTGCGGGGTGTCAGTCTGACACCCCACCATACTGATCTAGGTAAAGAGTCTCTGACGGAGACTCTTTACCACGTGATCAGCTGTGTCCAATCACGGCTGATCATGATGTAAATAGGAAGTGCCGGTGATCGGCTTTTCCTCACTCGCCTCACTTGCAGCCTTTCATTGCCCATCAGTGTTGCCCATCAGTGCCCATCAGGGCCCACCAATGCCACCCAGTGCCACCGATGAGTGCCCATCAGTGCCGCCTATCAATGCCCATCAGTGCTGCATATCAGTGCCACCCATCAGTGCCGCCTACCAGTGCCCATCAGTGCCCATCGTTAGTGCCCATCAGTGCACGCTCATTGGTGCCACCTCATCGGTGCTGCCTTATCAGTGCCCATCAGTGAAAGAGAAAACTTACTTATTTACAACATTTATTAACAGAAACAAAAGCAAAACTTTTATTTTTTCCAAAATTTTCAGTCTTTTTTTATTTGTTTAGCAAGAAATAAAAACCGTAGAGGTGATCAAAAACCACCAAAAGAAAGCTCTATTTGTGGGGAAAAAATGATAAAAATGTAGTTTGGGTACAGTGTTGTATGACCGCGCAATTGTCATTCAAACTGCGACAGCGCTGAAAGCTGATAATTGGTCTGGGCAGGAAGGTGTATAAGTGCCCGGTATTGAAGTGGTTAAACTCCACTACACCCACTCATATACCACCAAGGGTGGCAATGCCTCTTATGCTCCACTACACCCACTCATCTACCGCCAAGAGGGGGTGCTACCACCCTTGGTAGGGGGTGAGTGTGGCCAGTGGAACTTGCCCCCCCAGGTTTCATCTGTTCTCACTTCCCCACACCCAGCGTACTGGTGCTACCTCCAGGCCCCACCTACATGCACTCATCTACTACCAAGAGTGGCAATGCCTGTTAAGCTCCACTACACCCACTCATATAACACTAAGCGTGGCAATGCCTCTTAGGCTCTGCTACACCCACTCATCTATCAACAACGGTGGCAATGCCTCTTAGGCTCCACTACACCGACTCATCTACCACCAAGAGGGGGTGCTACCACCCTGGGTATGGGTGAGTGTGGCCAGTGAAACTTGCCCCTCAAGGTTTCATTTGCTCTCACTCCCCCATGCCCAGCGTTCTGGTGCTGCCCCCAGGCCCCACCTACATGCACTCATCTACCACCAAGGTTGGCAATGCCTCTTAGGCTCCGCTACACCCACTCATATACCACCAAGGGTGGCAATGCCTCTTAGGCTCCGCTACACCCACTCATCTACCACAAAGGGTGGCAATGCATCTTAGGCTCCGCTACACCCACTCATCTACCACCAAGAGGGGGTGCTACCACCCTTGGTAGGGGGTGAGTGTGGCCAGTGGAACTTGCCCCCCCAGGTTTCATCTGTTCTCACTTCCCCACACCCAGCGTACTGGTGCTACCTCCAGGCCCCACCTACATGCACTCATCTACTACCAAGAGTGGCAATGCCTGTTAAGCTCCACTACACCCACTCATATAACACTAAGCGTGGCAATGCCTCTTAGGCTCTGCTACACCCACTCATCTATCAACAACGGTGGCAATGCCTCTTAGGCTCCACTACACCGACTCATCTACCACCAAGAGGGGGTGCTACCACCCTGGGTATGGGTGAGTGTGGCCAGTGAAACTTGCCCCTCAAGGTTTCATTTGCTCTCACTCCCCCATGCCCAGCATTCTGGTGCTGCCCCCAGGCCCCACCTACATGCACTCATCTACCACCAAGGTTGGCAATGCCTCTTAGGCTCCGCTACACCCACTCATATACCACCAAGGGTGGCAATGCCTCTTAGGCTCCGCTACACCCACTCATCTACCACAAAGGGTGGCAATGCATCTTAGGCTCCGCTACACCCACTCATCTACCACCAAGAGGGGGTGCTAGCACCCTGGGTAGGGGGTGAGTGTGGCCAGTGGAACTTGCCCCCCAGGTTTCATCTGCTCTCACTCACCCATGCCCAGCATTTTAGCCTGCCCATGGATGGATTGAATCTCAGGCCTGTCCCTGCTGACCCAGCCGAGGTTCAATCATTCTATGGCCGGCTATAGAGGGCTAATATGAATGTGCAATATAAATGTGTAAATTGTCGGCATTATAGAAATACCTGTGATAAATAAAATACATTTATGTTTCAATAAAATCACGTAAATTGAAAAATTGTAGCTGGTGACTGGGTCTCTTTATAGGATATTTAGTGAAAGCAATAAGGAGTAAGAATCCTATGTAGGGACAAACCTGCAACTAAACATATATATAGAGTAATGCCATGTACACACGAGCAGACTTCTCGTTCGCCTGAACTCCAAAGAACTTTTCGACGGAGTTCCGACGGAGTTCCGACGGAGTTCCAACGAATCGGAGTTGCCTACACACGATCACACCAAAGTCCGATCGTTTCAAACGTGATGACGTACGACGGGACTAAAATAAGGAAGTTCATAGCCAGTAGCCAGTAACCGGACTCGAGTCCCTCGGAAAGATTTGAAACATGTTACAAATCTAAAGTCCGTCTGATTTTTCGACAGCAAAGGTCTGATGAAGCCCACACACGATCGGATTGTCCGGCGGATTTGTTCCGTCGGACCTTTGCTGTAGAAAAGTCGGGTCGTGTGTACACGGCATTAGGGCCGCACTTTACAGAGGAGCCTTGGTGAGGCGCTGCGGCTTCCACATATATTTGCAAATGAGTGCAACAAAAGCCTCTGTTTTTAACCTGAATTGTTAGACAGGACAATTTGTTTCTTTTACCAGCTAGCTGGTAAGTCTGCTGGGATATTTTTTGCCTGTATTGTGCAATCTCCTTCCATGTGCAAACATAAAAAAGACAGGGAGGGTGCACAGACCTAGTGCTTTATCCTAAAACCATTAATATAAAAAGTGGTAAGTATTCTAATCACAAGATGACAAATGTATCAAACACATCACATAGTATACCGTCATCCAATCCACGTTGCATCATATCATGTGGTAGGAGAGGGTGAAGATCCAATATGCTAACACATTTTGAGGACTAGCCTCTTCCTCAGGGCTCTATTGGCCAACATACACTTTGTACTACTCCCCGAATCACACCAAGATATGATGCATTGCAATATTTATCCACCTATTTCACGCATTACCCAGTTCCCGACTACCCCATAGCAGTTTTACTGCTACAGGGTGGGCGCGCTGCAAAGGATTATATATATATATATATATATATATATATATATATATATATATATATATATATACAGTGGCTTGCGAAAGTATTCGGCCCCCTTGAACTTTTCAACCTTTTGCCACATTTCAGGCTTCAAACATAAAGATATAAAATTTTAATTTTTTGTGAAGAATCACCAACAAGTGGGACACAATTGTGAAGTGGAACAAAATCTATTGGAAATTTTAAACTTTTTTAGCAATTAAAAAACTGAAAAGTGGTGCGTGCAAAATTATTCGGCCCCTTTACTTTCAGTGCAGCAAACTCACTCCAGAAGTTCAGCGAGGATCTCTGAATGATCCAATGTTGTCCTAAATGACTGATGGTGATAAATAGAATCCACCTGTGTGTAATCAAGTCTCTGTATAAATGCACCTGCTCTTGGATAGTCTCAGGGTTCTGTTGAAAGCGCAGAGAGCATCATGAAGACCAAGGAACACACCAGGCAGGTCCGTAATACTGTTGTGGAGAAGTTTAAAGCTGGATTTGGATACAAAAAGATTTCCCAAGCTTTAAACATCGCAAGGAGCACTGTGCAAGCGATCATTTTGAAATGGAAGGAGTATCAGACCACTGCAAATCTACCAAGACCTGGCTGTCCCTCTAAACTTTCAGCTCAGACAAGGAGAAGACTGATCAGAGATGCAGCCAAGAGGCCCATGATCACTCTGGATGAACTGCAGAGAACTACAGCTGAGGTGGGAGAGTCTGTCCATAGGACAACAATCAGTCGTACACTGCACAAATCTGGCCTTTATGGAAGAGTGGCAAGAAGAAAGCCATTTCTCAAAGATATCCATAAAAAGTCTCGTCTAAAGTTTGCCACAAGCCACCTGGGAGACACACCAAACATGTGGAAGAAGGTGCTCTGGTCCGATGAAACCAAAATCGAACTTTTTGGCCACAATGCAAAACGATATGTTTGGCGTAAAAGCAACACAGCTCATCACACTCAACACACCACCCCCACTGTCAAACATGGTGGTGGCAGCATCATGGTTTGGGCCTGCTTTTCTTCAGCAGGGACAGGGAAGATGGTTAAAATTGAGGGGAAGATGGATGAAGCCAAATACAGGACCATTCTGGATGAAAACCTGTTGGAGTCTGCAAAAGACCTGAAACTGGGACGGAAATTTATCTTCCAACAAGACAATGATCCCAAACATACAGCAAAATCTACAAAGGAATGGTTCACAAATAAACATATCCAGGTGTTAGAATGGCCAAGTCAAAGTCCAGACCTGAATCCAATCGAGAATCTGTGGAAAGAGCTGAAAACTGCTGTTCACAAACGCTCTCCATCCAACCTCACTGAGCTCGAGCTGTTTTGCAAGGAAGAATGGGCAAGAATTTCAGTCTCTCGATGTGCAAAACTGATAGAGACATACCCCAAGTGACTTGCAGCTGTAATCGCAGCAAAAGGTGGCTCTACAAAGTATTAACGCAAGGGGGCAAAATAATTTTGCACGCCCCACTTTTCATTTTTTTTATTAGTTAAAAAAAGTTTCAAAAATCCAAAAGATTTCGTTCCACTTCACAATTGTATCCCACTTGTTGGTGATTCTTCACAAAAAATAAAAATTTTATATCTTTATATTTGGAAGCCTGAAATGTGGCAAAAGGTTGAAAAGTTCAAGGGGGCCGAATACTTTCGCAAGCCACTGTATATATATATATATATATATATATATATATATATATATATATATATATATACACACACACACACATATATATATACACACACGCATATATATATATATATATATATATATATATATATATATATACACTACCGTTCAAAAGTTTGGGGTCACATTGAAATGTCCTTATTTTTGAAGGAAAAGCACTGTACTTTTAAATGAAGCTAACTTTAAACTAGTCCTAACTTTAAACAAATATACTCTATACATTGCTAATGTGGTAAATGACTATTCTAACTGCAAATGTCTAGTTTTTGGTGCAATATCTACATAGGTGTATAGAGGCCCATTTCCAGCAACTATCACTCCAGTGTTCTAATGGTACAATGTGTTTGCTCATTGGCTCAGAAGGCTAATTGATGATTAGCAAACCCTTGTGCAATCATGTTCACACATCTAAAAACAGTCTAGCTCCTTCCAGAAGCTACAAAACTGACCTTCCTGTGAGCAGATTGAGTTTCTGGAGCATCACATTTGTGGGGTCAATTAAACGCTCAAAATGGACAGAAAAAGAGAACTTTCATCTGAAACTCGACAGTCTATTCTTGTTCTTAGAAATGAAGGCTATTCCATGCGAGAAATTGCAAAGAAATTGAAGATTTCCTACAACGGTGTGTACTACTCCCTTCGGAGGACAGCACAAACAGGCTCTAACCAGAGTAGAAAAAGAAGTGGGAGGCCGCGTTGCACAACTAAGCAAGAAGATAAGCACATTAGAGTCTCTAGTTTGAGAAACAGACGCCTCACAGGTCCCCAACTGGCATCTTCATTAAATAGTACCCGCAAAACACCAGTGTCAACATCTACAGTGAAGAGGCGGCTGCGGGATTTTGGGCTTCAGGGCAGAGTGGCAAAGAAAAAGCCATATCTGAGACTGGCCAATAAAAGAAAAAGATTAAGATGGGCAAAAGAACACAGACATTGGACAGAGGAAGACTGGAAAAAAGTGTTGTGGACGGATGAATCCAAGTTTAAAGTGTTTGGATCACAAAGAAGAACGTTTGTGAGACGCAGAACAAATGAAAAGATGCTGGAAGAATGCCTGACGCCATCTGTTAAGCATGGTGGAGGTAATGTGATGGTCTGGGGTTGCTTTGGTGCTGGTAAGGTGGGAGCTTTGTACAGGGTAAAAGGGATTCTGAATAAGGAAGGCTATCACTCCATTTTGCAACGCCATGCCATACCCAGTGGACAGCGCTTGATTGGAGCCAATTTCATCCTACAACAGGACAATGACCCTAAACACACCGCCAAATTGTGCAAGAACTATTTACAGCAGAAGCAGGCAGCTGGTATTCTATCGGTAATGGAGTGGCCAGCACAGTCACCAGATCTGAACCCCATTGAGCTGTTGTGGGAGCAGCTTGACCGTATGGTATGCCAGAAGTGCCCATCCAACCAATCCAACTTGTGGGAGCTGCTTCTAGAAGCGTGGGGTGCAATTTCTCCAGCTTACCTCAATAAATTAACAGCTAGAATGCCAAAGGTGTGCAATGCTGTAATTGCTGCAAAAGGAGGATTCTTTGATGAAAGCAAAGTTTGATGTAAAAACAATGTTATTTCAAATACAAATCATTATTTCTAACCTTGTCAATGTCTTGACTCTATTTTCTATTCATTTCACAATGTATGGTGGTGAATAAGTGTGACTTTTCATGGAAAACACAAAATTGTTTGGGTGACCCCAAACTTTTGAACGGTAGTGTATATATATATATATATGCACACATGATCTGTGTTTGCCCGGGATTGCTATGATTTGCTCCAGCACCGATCAGTCTTCAGGTCCAGGCCAGTCATTTTTGCCCTGGACCTGCTGATCGGTTCTGACAAATCAAAGAACAGCATGTGCCTGTGTTTATAAAACACAGGCACAGGAAATGATGGTTTCTTCTCTCCCGGAGCCCTTTTCAGCTCTAGAGATAGAAGAGATTGCATCAGACAGTGAGTAACAGCAGCAAACTGTACGGACTGTGGCCAGCGGGAGAAAAAAAAGTCCTGGCGCCAGTGGGCGTAAGCAATGCCCCATTTTTGACATTAGGGGGAGTAATAGTGCCCCATCTTTGGTATTAGTGGGAGTAATAGTGCCCCATCTTTGGTATTACGGGGAGTAATAGTTCCCCATCATTGGTATTATGGGGAGTAATAGTGCCCTATCATTGGTATTATGGGGAGTAATAGTGCCCCATCATTGGTATTAGGGGAGTAATAGTGCTCCATCATTGGTATTAGAGGGAGTAATAGTGCCCTATCATTGGTATTAGGGGGAGTAATAGTGTCCCATTCTTGTTATTAGGGGAAGTAATATTTCCCCATCTTTGGTATTATGGGGAGTAATAGTGCCCCATCTTTGGTATTAGGGGAAGTAATAGTGCCCCATCTTTGGTATTATGGGGAGTAATAGTGCCCCATCTTTGGTATTAGGGGGAGTAATAGTGCTCTATCATTGGTATTATGGGGAGTAATAGTGCCCCATCTATGGTATTAGGGGGAGTAATAGTGTCCCATCTTTGGTATTAGGGGGAGTAATAGTGCTCTATCATTGGTATTATGGGGAGTAATAGTGCCCCATCTTTGGTATTATGGGGAGTAATAGTGCCCCATCTTTGGTATTAGGGGGAGTAATAGTGCTCTATCATTGGTAATATAGGGAGTACTAGTTCCCCATCTATGGTATTAGGGGGAGTAATAGTGCCCCATCTTTGGTATTAGGGGGAGTAAAAGTGCTCTATCATTGGTATTATGGGGAGTAATAGTGCCCCATCTTTGGTATTATGGGGAGTAATAGTGCCCCATCTATGGTATTATGCCCTGTACACACGGTCGGATTTTCCGATGGAAAATGTGTGATAGGACCTTGTTGCCAGAAATTCCGACAGTGTCTGGGCTCCATCACACATTTTCCGTTGGAATCTCCGACATACAAAGTTTGAGAGCTTGCTATAAAATTTTCCTACAACAAAATCCGTTGTCGGAAATTCGGATCGTGTGTACACAAATTTGATGCACAAAGTGCCACGCATGCTCAGAATAAATTAAGAGACGAAAGCTATTGGCCACTGCCCCGTTTATAGTCCCGACATACGTGTTTTACGTCACCGCGTTCAGAACAATCGGATTTTCCAACAACTTTGTGTGACCGTGTGTATGCAAGACAAGTTTGAGCCAACATCCGTCGGAAAAAATCCTAGGATTTTGTTGTCGGAATGTCCGATCAATGTCTGACCGTGTGTACAGGGTATAAGGGAAGTAGACATGTGGAATCCGTTATGTAACAAATCGAAATTCGGCCGAATTTTGCATCTTTTGGACATTCGGATGCATCCGAATGTCCAAATAAAAAAATAACAAATTTCAACTAATACGAAAGAAATTATAGCGAATATAACGAATGAATTCGACATGATTCGGTAATTCGTTAAAGGTCTAATGAAACAAAAGGTCAACTCAAAGTAAATCTTACAGTCCAATCAGCTGATTAATTTTGTGCTGGAGGTTGGTTTACTGGCAAAGTGCATTCCTGAGAACTGAGTGAAAAGGGTGTTGTATTGTATTTGAGCAGAGGAGAAGAGATATTGTCATTGTGTGTGTTGGATTCAATAAACAAAGACTTTCCAAACTACGAATACCTATCACGAATATATATACATACATAAATATCGAATTTCAACTAATACGAAAGTATATATACACAATAATTCTGCGCTACCAAAAGGAAAAAGAACAAGCAGCTAACACAACCAACAAATGTAAACAGTATCAAAAAACAAAATAAATGTAGCGCTATGAAAAAGGGTCCAATATAGAGTCTTGGGACTGACAGTTCAAAATGTGTGTATCAAAAGGAAAAACATCCTTGGGGAAAAGATGGAGAATACTCAGGAACAAATTTCATCAAAGATGTAAACAATCTGGAGTAGAAGCCCGCACAACACCACCAAAAGTGAAAAGGCTTACCGGAATCGGTGGACCCAACGAGGCATACGCCAAGTAGAGTCAGACAGGCTTAGGTGGTGCTGGACTACAGGTGGCCCGGGAGGGCAATGTTGATGGAATGGCTTCCACGTGGCTGTGTTCCTCAAACGATACCAGACCGAAGGGTGTGGTGTGAAACGCCCGTAGATTATATCCCTCAGACCGGCGTTGGAACCAAAGAATTGCTGTCTGGGATTCCAGTGCTTGATGATTGATGGTCTGTGTAAAAACCTGTGGATCGCCTACTGATATCCCCACATGCACAGTTAGAGACTGTAGGTCCCGAGTGTCTTGAGCGTCCACGCTTGGTGATCCGGATAGCGCAGGTACCCGCTCGGCTTTATTCGGCGGGTCTCAGCTCACAACAGGACTCAGCTCCTGATTACACTTGGAGGGCTTTGAGGGCAGCAGCTCAGGTGACACCGGCACCGCAGGTATCGCAGGACTCTGAAACACAGAGCCTGCCTGTGATCGCAAGGGATAGTAACTGGTAAGTAGGGCGCTATGTGTAACAGGTCCAGTACCAAGCTCTTTCCTGGCTGCACAAAGTGAGTGAGAAAGGTGTTGTATTGTATTTGAGCAGAGGAGAAGAGATATTGTCATTGTGTGTGGTAATAGATTCAATAAACAAAGACTTTTCAAACTACAAATACTTATCATAAATATATATACATACATAAATATCGAATTTCAACTAATACGAAAGAAATTATAGCTTATATAACGAAAGAATTCGACATGATTTGAGATTCAGTATAACGAATATCGACACTCTACGAATAATAACGAATTATCCGAAAACGAATTAACGTAACATAACGAATACAACAGAACGAAATTATGTATTTTATGAATGACAACGAACTGAAACTAAACAAAATTTCCCGTTGTGCACAAGTCTAAAGGGAAGGGCTTGACGAATTTGCTCAGAATCTAGAGGCCAGCTAAAAAAGTTAGGAGCCAGTTTTTTTTAAATCAGCTGAACATGTCTGGGGCCTCGGGCAATAAGAATTTCTCACGCCTGATGCCAAGCGCAAAAAGACTGAACATTAAAAAAAAAAAAATTATTGTTTGTTATAAGCAGTGTTAATTTCGTCAACGAAAACGTTTTCGTCAAAGATTTCGTCAGCGGCATTTTTACATTGAAGAAAACGGAACGAAAAGTACAGCACATTTTCATCCAGTGACGAATCTATGACGAAAATGCGATCCGTTTTCGTTATCGGACAAAAAACGAGGTGAAAATGGCAAGGAGGGACGTTTACCAACTTCCTTTTTTTAAGGAGCTCCGCCTACTTACGCAATGCGCGCCAAGCGCCAGTGACGAGTCCGAAGCCATTGTGATTGAGAAGAGAGGAGAGGAGGACAGTCTGTGAGAGAGAGCGCTCCCGCCCCGAGTCCCAACGAGTCCGACTCCTCCTGACGCCGTGCCCGCGCCCGCCGCCCAGAGGCAGAGGGAGAATTTCGGCTGAGACTGAGAGCAGACATCAGCAAAGCTAGTCTTCTTAGTGCAGTACTTTGCACTGTGACTGCAGTACATAATTGTGGTACGTACACAACAGCCAGGCCTAAGGCCTCCCCCCTCCTACCTATGCATTTTTTCTTCGAATGCCTTTTTCTTTGAAATCAATTAGCCCTCACTGCCCTTAGACGACCACCTGTGCAAAAGTGCTATTGTGTGTGCAGGACAGGCCTCCTCTGACAGGCAGTGGCACAGTGGCACTGGCATCCAGGGCCAGGCCTTTTTGCAAATGCACTGTCGATTATTATAGGCCATCCCCTCAGACCACCATCCAGGCTCCAGACCAGCACCTTGTGTACTGTACTCACTGCATGCCATATATTTCCTAATTTCATAGGCCTACTCTACTTAGACCACCGTCGAGAGCAGCAGTCCCACTCCCGAGTCCCGAGTCCGACTCCTCGTGACGCCAGCGCCGCGCCAGCCGCCCAGAGGCAGAAGAGCACACTGAGAGCAGACTGGGCAGACATCAGCAGACTAGTCCAGTACTTTGCACTGCAGTACAATAATTGTATTACGTACAACAGGCCTCCCCCCTCCCCTCACTGCCCTTAGCCATACTGTTGAAACATCATTCCTTTTCTTGTGTATATGTAACATCAGTCTCTTCTGCCCATTGCGTGGCCATCAATGGACGATACCTTTTTTTTATAATTTTATATTGTCTATTCCTATGTATCTATGTTCAATAAAATCCAATTTTTTAAAGATAATACATTGTTGTTTCAATCTGCTTCTAAAGTTCGAACTAGGGGGCGTGTCCAAGATGGCGAGGTGAGCAGTCGCCTGTTCTGGAGCTCCGCCGAGGCCCACTCTGAAATCCGCAGCCATCGGCACTAATTCGGCACTTGAATTGAACTCTGAGGCCAGCCAAACATTAGTGCACAAGACAAGCTGCTCCCTGGACTCTGAGGGGCTCGCACAGGGGCGAACGGCCGTCCGACTCATAGAGGCCTGGTCCTCGAGCTTGGCGGCCTATCCGGGGCCTACTGCGAGACAGCGCGGTGAACCTGGGGGTCGGTGGGGGCCCCCTAATAGCGGACACTCTGATCCTGCTCCCTTCCTGCCTCGGCCGCCGCCGCTCTGACATCCGCCGGACCGGACATCTCCGTGCTGTGGACGCGGGACCTTTGAATTCACTAGGCCCCAGGTGAAGCCGCGGTCTCAATTAGAAGAGCGGCCGGAACTATCGGCGGAAGAAACCGGCGCAGGCGCGCTCTCCTCTCCCTCCCGTCACGGCCGCCGGCTGGCCGCCGTTCCCCGGACCTGGCCCCTCCTTGCTGTAGACGTGTAGGCCTACTTCCAGTAGGCCCCAAGTGAAGCCGCGGACTCGCCTAGGAGGGTGGCCGGAGCCGCCGGAGAAGGAGGCGGGGCTAACTGCGGGACCCAGGGAGCCCTCTCTCATCCTGCCCCAGCATCACCAGGGACACTCTGACTGGACCTGATTGGACCTCCAGACGCAGGGGACCCCAACGGATCCTGAATGAGGCGACGCCAGTCGGGCGCAGCGGCCGGTAAGGGGAAACAATATAAATTCCCTCCCTCCCCAGAGATACCCCCCACGCAGCAAGTACCCTCACAAGCACCCAGACCCACACGCAGTGCACACAGGGCCTCGCAGACTGCACTAATGGAGGCTGCTGAGGCCAGACCCCCCTGGCTGGCAGAGGTCATGGCAGCTATAGCCACTTGCCAATCCACGCTCACTGCAAAAATAGACGCAGTACAAATGGATGTGGGCCTCTTACGACAGGATATGGACAGGCTCCGTTCCAGGGTGACAGAAACAGAACAGAGGGTCAGTGACGCAGAGGACACAGTCGCTCAACACAGCGCAGCACTTCATACTCTCCAAACTAAGGTTAAGGCCCTGGAGTACAGGGCAGAGGACGCGGAGAACAGAAACAGGCGCAACAACCTGCGCATTGTGGGACTGGCGGAGGGGGCTGAGGGCAACAACCCCACATGCTTTGTGGAGGACATGCTACGCAACCTTCTACCGGAGGCTCGTTTATCCCCCCAATACGCAGTGGAAAGGGCGCATAGAATTCCACCAAAACCTGGCCCTCCAGGGGCCCCTCCTCGTACTTTTATTCTTCGACTTCTCAACTTTCGAGATAGGGATGAGATCCTGCGAGCTTCTAGGAATGTGGGCGACCTACGGTTTCAAAACAACAAATTAATGATCTTTCCTGACTACTCGATAGAAACACAGAAACTCAGGAAGTCATTTGACCATGTGAAAGCGGCATTGCGGGCGCGAAACATCCGCTACAGTGTCCTATTTCCAGCGCGTTTGAGAGTCCAGGATGGTGAATCAGTCCGCTTTTTTACCTCCCCCAGGGAGGCATCCGCCTGGCTTGACACACTACCCCAGGACCGACAACCGAGAGTCTGACATGGAATCGCTACATGTTCATGTTTGAATATACTGGGCCCTCAGTATTAATATGAGGCAGTTCAGCTCCACCTGCCTACCTGACCTTAAATGTGACAGCCTCCATGAGGGTCCCACAACTAATAAGCCAGTGCCCCTGGTGGCGTACACCAGGAGAACTTTTAAGTTGGAAGTAGTAATGCTCCTCTCCTACAGGAACTTCAGGGAACCGGTTCACCACACACATTCAGATGGCGGAATTACCCCTCTTTTTCTTCTTTTTTACTAAAAAACCTTTTTGTTTCACCATTTTGCCTTTTCCCCTTTTATTTTTATTTTTTTATTATATATATACAGGGACGGGCCCAGCCCAATGTTTAATTGACCTGTTTCGGTTATCCTCCGTATTGCGGGTCCCCCCGAAAGATTTGGTGGTGCCCCGGCGGGGCCCCAAGTTAGAGGACAGAGACTCGGCTCACCTGAGACCCCCAAGGACTCTTGGGGGGTCGAACCGCCTTTTGCACAGGACCCCCCTTTGCAGCCGGCGTGCTGATTTTTGTTGGGATGGAAGCCTGCCTCAGTTTCAAGGGGTTGGGTGGGGTGGGGGGAGGGGTTAGTGGCCCCATAAGGGCAGATTTATTGTTTTGGGTTAAACTTTTGTTTTTGAAAAGTTTGGTTTTGAAAAAATGGATTATAAATGCATTGCAGATGTCAGTAATGTACGGCTTTATGTGCTGTATTCTCCGGGTCGGGGTGGCAGCCTCGAGGGAAGAGTACCCTTGTAATTTGCGCAACCCCACTATACCGTACAATTATGACACCCCTTAATATTTTGTCCTGGAACACCAGGGGTCTGAACTCTAAGATTAAGAGATCACTGGTGTTCCAATTCATCAAAGCTCACAGCCCGCATGTCTGTATATTACAGGAAACCCACCTAGTGGGTAGGAAAACTATGGCCCTAAAGAAACCCTGGATTGGATATCATTATCACTCCACATACTCTAACTTTGCGAGGGGCGTAAGTGTCCTAGTCCATAAATCTCTCCCCTTTAGGCTGCTGAACCTGGTACTTGACCCGGAGGGTAGATATGTGGTGATTCACGCTCAGATACATTCTACGAGATGGGTGATAGTGGGGGTGTACTTACCCCCCCCAGCATCGATACCTCTCCTGCACCAGGTAGCCGCTAAGATAGCGGACTTTCAAAGTGACAATATAGCTATTTTGGGTGATTTTAATATGGCCCCCGATCCGGAGGTGGACAGGATGTCCAGTACTGGACACCCCCACCCCGGCCTAGTGGAGTGGGCGGAGCTATACGGTCTGACGGATGTGTGGCGATGGAGGAATCCTCATCATAGGGCCTACACCTGCCACTCAGCTTCGCATAGATCCTTTTCCAGGATCGACTTGGCCTATGTGGACCGTTCCGCCCTGTCTAGAGTCAGAGACATCATAATCCTTCCCAGGGGCGTCTCTGACCATGCACCACTCCTCCTGACACTGGAACTATCTCACACTCCAGGATTATCCCTGTGGAGACTATCCAGATTCTGGGTGTCGGATGAGACGGTGGATGGACACTTCGGGGGGGCTATGAGGGAGTACTGGGATGCCAACCCTGGCTCGGCCAGTGCACTGACGGTTTGGGATGCCTTCAAAGCATATACCAGAGGGAGATACCAGACTATTATAGCCAGGGTTCGCAGGGAGAGGCGAGCGGACTTATCTGACGCAGAGAGGAAGGCAGACCTGCAAGAGGCACAGTTCCTTAGGACGAAGGACCCTGGTGACTATGACACGCTTCAAATTCTGACTGGGGAGGTTGTCCGGATTCGCACTTCCCTCACTAGAAAAAGCCTTCTCGCCCAGACACAACGCATATTCGAACAGGGGGAGAGGTCAGGGAAGTTATTAGCCTGGTTGTCTAGGGAACAACAGGGGGGGATGTGCATACCACACATTCAAGGACATGACGGACGCCTCACATACGACTCAGACGAGATAAACGATAGCTTTGCCTCCTTTTATAGGAAGCTCTATGGCACTAGGGTCACATACACTAGGGACGAACTGACCGATTACTTGGAGCCCATTGACTTCCCGGTCCTGACGGAAAAATATCGTGACAACCTTGATGCCCCCATCACCACAGACGAATTACTTAAAGCTCTTAAGTCACTCCAGTCAGGCAAATCTCCGGGTCCGGATGGGATAACCGTCGAGTTCTATAAACAGTATGCCGAGGAGCTGACAGGGAAATTACAGGCTATGCTAAAGGAGGCGCAACGACTGGAGACACTTCCAAACTCATTAAGCGAGGCGGTGATTGTTGTAATCCCCAAGCCAGGGAAAGATTTGTCTCTGTGCTCATCTTATCGCCCCATCTCCCTGATAAACGTTGATGCTAAGCTCCTGGCCAAGGTTTTGGCCATGAGACTTAACACAGTAATAACAGCCCTAATACATCCGGACCAAACGGGGTTCATGCCGGGGAGGGGAACGGACATCAACATCAGGAGGCTTTTTACCCATATGGATAGGGCGCAGGTTGAGTCAGCGGGAGTGGTGGTCTCCCTTGACGCCGAGAAGGCCTTTGACTCCGTAGAGTGGGTCTTTTTATGGGAGGTCCTCTCGAGATTTGGATTCGGGACGAATTTCCTAAAATGGTTACGGATGCTATATGCCAACCCCACAGCTAGGATTCGCACTAATGGAACCCTCTCTGATTCTTTCCCCCTGGGTAGGGGCACACGTCAGGGTTGCCCTTTGTCGCCGGGGCTTTTCGCTTTGGCGATAGAACCCCTTGCCATCACCCTGAGGGCGGAGGCGAGGGTGAAGGGCATAACGGTAGGCACAATTGAAGAAAAAGTGTCCCTATACGCGGACGACACATTACTTTATCTTGCTGATCCCAATCAATCGTTGCAGGAAGCTTTAAACCTATTTGAAAACTTCGCCCGATTTTCAGGTGTCCGCATAAATTGGGACAAGTCGGTCTTGTTTCCGCTTCATCCCATGCTTCCCAGGGTGGACACTGCCACCCCACTTCAGTGGGTGGACGAGTTCACGTATCTGGGTGTAAAAATCAGAAACACTACCCACGAGTTTTTGGAAAAAAATCTGCAGCCCCTTGTCTCCCAACTCACAGTAAAGTGCACGGCCTGGCGTTCCTTACCGCTCACCCCCGTAGGCAGAATTAATTTGCTTAAAATGATATTTCTCCCGAAATTTCTGTATGTCTTCCGTAACACACCATCCCACATACCCAAGTCCTTTTTTAGACGTCTAGAGGGGATCTTGACCGCTTTCATCTGGGCTGGGAGACCCCCCAGAGTGGCAAAGAGGGTGCTTTACCTTCCTCTATCAAAAGGGGGACTTGCCCTGCCAAACTTTTTGATATACTATTGGGCCGCTGTACTGGTTACGGTGCGCTGGTGGTTCTCTCAGCCCAGACAAAATCCTGCAGTTAGACTCGAGGCTGCCATCTTGGGCTCCTATGCGGCCCTGTCAAACCTAGTGTACAGGGGTCCCAAGGCTCCCTACCCTCTGACGACCCCAATGAAAACTACCATTAGAGTGTGGAGGGAGGCCAGGGCAATATATGCTGAGCCAACTCGCGTGTCTCCTCACACTCCGCTTTGGGGTAATCCTACCCTATCCCATCTCTATGATATTCCAGATCCCTCCCAGTGGGCTACACGGGGAATAACCACTCTAAAACATGTTATAACCAATGGTAGGCTAACGTCCTTCAATGACCTTAAACGACAGTACTCTCTCCCACGAACTTTTGAGTTCAAATACTGGCAATTGAGACACGCGATGAGGGCGCAATTTCCGGATAAACTGACTCTGGAACCGGACTCAATTGAGCGACTTTTGACCTCAAGTGCAATGGGGAAGCCCCTATCCACATTGTACATGTACCTGACAGTAGCATATGACATTAAGCCCACCCGTACGTTTGACAAATGGAAGGAGGATATTCAAGCACTGGGGGAGGAGGAATGGGAGGATTGTGTCTCGACCTACATCCCAACTGTGATGGCAGCTAAGGACAGGTTCCTGCAGTTGAAGTTTCTTCATAGGGCCTACTTCACTCCGCATAGGATGGCAAAAATTTATCCCAATGTCGATCCATCATGCCCTCGATGCAGGAGCGGAGAGGGGACATTCTGGCACATGGTGTGGGCGTGCCCGAAGCTCGGACCATACTGGGAAGGGGTTACAGGGGTGTTAAATGACATATGTGGAACTGAGTTATCACCTGATCCCATGCTGCTTCTGTTGAGCTACTTAGGTGATGTTGAAGGGGACAGATACACTAAACTTTCTGTAACACTTATGCTGTTCTATGCAAGGAGGGAGATAATGCTACATTGGAGGGCGGCTGAGCCCCCCACCCTCGGGTCCTGGAAGAAGGCAGTAGACTCAGTGCTGCCACTGTACAAACTTACATATGAAAGCAGACAGTGTCCTGCTAAATTTAATAAGGTCTGGTCGGCCTGGATGGATGCACGTGGCTGAGGGACCGGGAGCTGGGGACCGAGTGACGGATTCCCCGGTCTTGGCTTGGGGCTTGCCCCTCCCTCGGACACGGGGGGTCGTCGGGTCGTGTCGGACAACGATTATATTTAAATCGGAGGAACTCTTCACATATGTACTGGATCTGGGGGTGGTGGTGAACACGCTACCTGCTGATACTCAGAGCTGGCTCCACATAGGAATATCCTATGATCTCATTGGGGGAGGGTGATGGGGAATAAGCGGATGAAGACTAAAGGGGAACTACTAGTAAGGCTGCTCAATACTTGGATGTAAGTTGGAAATAGGATAGAAAGGGTTATATGTAGACTGCGCAATATTGTTGTTCCATTCTCTCTATAGGTTACAAGATATATAGGAAGCTAGTGAATATGCATTTGTGAGATCCTTCACTGTTTCCTTAAAGGGATGCTTTACCATAATGTTGTAATAACTGTATACTAATTGTCGTACACTGATGATTTGTAATGCTGATTTGTTAAATAAAAACCTCAACTGTTAAAAAAAAAAAAAAGTTCGAACTAGAGGGTTTTATTTTCTAATGAATTTTACGGATGTGGCACATGAGTGATTCACTTTAACCGGTTCCCGACCGGCGCACGCCGATGTACGTCGACAGAATGGCACGGCTGGGCAAATGGGCGTACCCGTACGTCCCTTTAAATTTGCCGCTGTGCCATTGCGTTCGCGCCGGCCGGGAGCTCCGTGAGTCGGGTCGTGGGTCCCCCAGACTCGATCGCCGCGGGGATACCTGCGATCGCCTCACGGAGAGGAAGAACGGGGAGATGCTGATGTAATCGAGAGCAGAGATCAGTGATGTGTCACACGTAGCCATGCCTCCCCACAGTTAGAAACATTCCCGAGGACATACTTAACCCCTACACTGCCACCTAGTGATTAACCCCTTCACTGCCAGTGTCATTTACACAGGAATCAGTGCATTTGTATAGCACTGATTGCTGTATAAATGACAATGGTCCCAAAAATGTGTCAAACATGTCCGATGTGTCCGCCATAATGTCGCAGTCACGATAAAAAATCGCTGATCGCCGCCATTACTAGTAAAAAAAAAAAAAATGTTAATAAAAAGCCATAAAACTATCCCCTATATTGTAAACGCTATAACTTTTGCGCAAACCAATCAATAAACGCTTATTGCAAATTTTTTTTACCAAAAATATGTAGAAGAATACGTATCGGCCTAAACTGAGGGAAAAAAATGTTTTTTTAAACATTTTTTGGGGATGTTTATTATAGCAAAAAGTAAAAAATAATGAGTTTTTTTCAAAATTGTCGCTATTTTTTTGTTTATAACGCAAAAAATAAAAACCGCAGAGGTGATCAAATGCCACCAAAAGAAAGCTCTATTTGTGGAAAAAAAATATTTGTTTGGGAGCCACGTTGCACGACCGCGCAATTGTTAGGTAAAGCGACGCAGTGCCGAATCGCAAAAAGTGCTCTGGTCAGGAAGGGGGTAAATTCTTCCGGGGTTGAAGCGGTTAAAGTATTTATTATAGCAAAAAGTTAAAAGTATTGTTTTTTTCAAAATTGTCACAATTTTTTTGTTTATAGCACAAGAAATAAAAACCGCAGAGGTGATCAAATAATACCAAAAGAAAGCTCTATTTGTGGGGGAAAAAAAGGTCATAAATTTTGTTTGTATACAACGTTGCATGACTGCGCAATTGTCAGTTAAATCAATGCAGTGCCTTATCGCAAAAAATGGCCTTAAGAGAGTTTAAAATTAAGGGGGAAAATCCTTCCAGTTCTTAAGTGGTTAGGTAAAAGATCAAATTTTTTTTTTTTTTTTTAAATCTTTTGCTTTTAAAGGTAAAGAAAGGATTTGGTGTCTTTCAGATCTCTCCATAAGCAGGACCTGTCATCCTTATTTATATTATATTATTATATATTTATATATAATATATATATATTTATATTTATATTTTATATATAAGTGATGTTTACAAAGTAAAAATCCAAGTGAACATTGCGGGGTTTTTTTAAATTCATTAAAGTGTATTTTTTCCCAAAAAATGGCATTTGCAAAACCGCTGCGCAAATACCGCATGACATAAAGCAATTGCAATTTGCATTTCTAGCAAAGAATACTGATTTAATCTTGTTGTAAACAAAAAGTGCCAGAAAAGGCCTGGTGTTCAAGTGGTTAATGTAACATTTGAAACACAAATCAAAATTTTATTTTACACAAATGCATTTTTGTTGGTATATTTATTTTATTGAACAGCTTTCTCTCTTTTTTTTTTTTTAACAAGACAATACAGACTTGTCATCTGCAATGTGACCATTAGAGGGCAGACTAAGCTCAAGCTCCATCTCCGTTCCCTGAATTCCCACTATATGGAGTTTTATACCAACAAAAAGGTTCCTCCTAACATTCCCCATTTTATGTGAGGCTTTCGGCTACTTTGATGCATTTGTGTATGTAATTGGTGTTTGTTTTACAGAGTTCTCTAGCCGGGGGCTCTGCTGAGCGGATGCACAGCCAGCAATCCTTAGGAGCAATGTTCTACTATTCAGGAGAGACGGGGGACCTCAGGCATACTGCACAATATCAACTCCCAATCCTCAGAACTCCGCGCTTCTACAAGAACGCTATAAATATATAACTGGCTGGTAAAGGGGAACTCTGCATAGGGGTACACAGACCTAGGAGAGATTTACTAATGCAAACCTGTTAAATTAAGACCTTGGGTGCCCCAAAAAAAATTAAAGGGGACCTTTCATCCATTTTATACCTTCAGAAAGCAGTACTGTTTGATACAAAGGCTACGTTCACCTTTGTACATTGCGGGAACATACACAATATCGCCTGCGTTGCTGCAACACACAAAGCGCTTTGCTTTTGCAGGCATGTGGGCACCCCGGTACCAAAGAGGACAATAACCAACATAACCAGTTTATATAATATTGTCTTTATTACAAAAGTTAAAATCTTTACATAACATATTATTCATAAAACCACAAAAACATTGGCTCAATATAGATATTATAGGCCAATTGGATGCTATAATATTGACTCTTTTGTTACTGTGTCAACAGGTCAACGCGTTTCGCAAAAATTGCTTCTTCAGGACCTCAATGTCTTGACCACAAAATAGAGGTGGCCTATCCAAAAGAAAGCATAACTATTAATTATACTTCATTGGACATGAGCATAACATGTACATCAGCGTCCATTGTCATGCCCCCTTTTATATATATATATATATATATATATATATATATATATATATATATACACTTTAAAGACATGCTGGTAGGTTAAGTGGATCCTGTCTAAAAATTTCCGTAGTATATCTATGAATGTGTGACCTTAGGTTGTAAGCTCCTTGAGAGGGCAGGGACTGAATGTACAATGTATCTGTAAAAGCTCTGCGTTAATTTACGGCGCTATATAAGTACCTGAAATTAATTTATATATATATATATATATATATATATATATATATATATATATATATATATATATATATATGCCCATCACTGCCGCCCCATCAGTGCCTCATCAGTGCACATCAATGAAGGAGGAAAATTACCTGTTTGCAAAATTTTATAACAAACTATGAAAAAATATATATTTTTTTTCAAAATCTTCAGTCTTTTTTCATTTGTTTAGCAAAAACCCCAGTGGTGATTAAATTCCACCAAAAGAAAGCTCTATCTGTGTGAAAAAAATGATAAAAATGTAAATCGGGTACAGTGTTACATGACCGCGCAATTGTCATTCATAGTGCGACAGCGCTGAAAATTGGCCTGGGCAGGAAGGGGGTGAAAAAGACCCTGTAGGTTAAAGCTCTAGTAAAATTGCCCCGGGCAGTTTAGGTCATAATGTGCTAGTATGCATCACTTACTAGCACATTATGGCAGACTTACCTGAAAGCGCGCTGTCACCGCTGAAGGCGCTTCCATCTTCACCCGGTCTTCCTTATGGGGTTTGCAGGTTTTCCGCGATATGAATGGCTGAGCTGGCGATTATGTCACTCCCGAGAGTCACCGTTTACGGCACGGCTCTGAAGAAATGGCATGGGTGGCCGTTTCTTTCAGATTGCATGCTCCGGTGACGTCACAGGTTGTGTCTAAAGTAAATATATCCTAAACGGCGCATGTTTAGGAGATATTTACTGTACCTATAGGTAAGCCTTATTATAGGCTTAGCTATAGGTAAAAATCATACAAGGGAGTTTAATCCAACTTTAAAAAAAGAAAAGCTCATGAATATTTTTTCTGCATTTATTGTTTTGCACGCAAGGCAGCCCTTTGAAATGAATGGGCTGCACTAAACGCAGCAAGAACAATGGCGCAGAAACGCACAGTGGTGTGGACGGAGCCTGAAAAGTGACTTTGCCCAGGCTGAGATGATGTCATCAATCTGCATACCTCCCAACTTTCTGAGATGGGAATGAGGGATAACTTTTAGCAAAAGTATGCAGGCATAGGACACACCCCCTGCCACACACCCCTTAAAGGAGAATTGTACAAAAAAAAGGATTGGCTAAACATCACAAGTGTTTTTCTTACCACTACTATTTCTTTATATTGGCTTTTGGAATTTACAAATGCAGCAATTTAGAAATTGGATGAATGGTTTAGCACTGGAAAAAAACACTTTTTGATAGATAAGTAGTGCATTTTATATAGAACTATAGAGATCAGACCAAAATGAGGGACAAGTGAGGAGAAAAGAGGGACTTTGTTCCAAATCAGGGACAGTCCCTAGAAATCAGGCACAGTTGGGAGCTATGAGTCTGCTGCAAGCAGGAGGAGGAATGTGTCTCATCTCCTCCAATGATCTACTAGTGGCGGTGCATCCATAAGGGCGCATGGGCGCCGCCCCCTCTCTCCTGCCACCCCCTCTATCACCAATAGATAGATTCATGCATTGCATGAATCTATCTATGGCCGCCGCTGCCACCCCCTATTCAGGCGCCTTTTCGGGCGCAGGGCGCCTGAATTACAGCTAGTGTGACGTGCTGGGCGCTCGCAGGTCACTCAGCTGTGTTAGAAAAGCAAATGAATATTCACTTTCTTAACACTAATCAGGTGCTCGGATCTGTTAGCCGTCACCTGATTGGCTGAAACGACAGGCGCTGTGATTGGACGCCTATCATAGCAGAGGATGGGAAGAGAGGACAGGAGAAGACATTGAGGAGCTGTCCCACTGAGACAAGTAAGTGCAGACAGCGGGGGGCACACTGGCAGCATTTGATATGGCACAGTGGCTGCGTTTGATATGGCACAGTGGGAGCAATTGATGGGCACAGTGGCAGCAATTGATGGGCACAGTGGGAGCAGTTGATGGTCACAGTGGGAGCAATTGATGGGCACAGTGGTGGCAATCGATGGGCACAGTGGGAGCAATTGATGGGCACAGTGGGAGCAATTGATGGGCACAGTGTCGGCAATTGATGGGCACAGTGACAGCAATTGATGGGCACAGTGTCGGCAATTGATGGGCACAGTGACAGCAATTGATGGGCACAGTGTCGGCAATTGATGGGCACAGTGACAGCAATTGATGGGCACAGTGGCAGCAATTGATGGCACAGTGGGAGCAATTGATGTGCACAGTGGCGCCAATTGATGGGCACAGTGGCTGCGGTTGATGGCACAGTGGGAGAAATTGATGGGCACAGTGGCTGCGTTTGATGGCACAGTGGCGGCAATTGATGGGCACAGTGGCTGCATTTTATGGGGAACAGTGGCTGCATTTTATGGGGCACAGTGACTGCATTTGATGGCACAGTGGCGGCAATTAATGGGCACAGTGGCTGCAACTGATGGTACAGTGAGGCTGCAATTGATGGGGTTTTTTTCAGAATTTTTCAATTTGTTTGTGCCCCCCCAAAAAAGATTTTGAGCACCAGCCACCACTGGATCAGACTGTACATTGTGCACTCGTTCACACTGAATTCTATGCAAGTCACACCCGAAATCGCCAAAAGTAGTGCAGGAACAAAGTTTTTAAAATCCATGCGTCACCGCAAAGTCGGCACCGCTTCTATTTAAACAGTGCTTTTGCTGACAGTAGGGTGTGACCAATCAAATCGCATGATACAAGTCGCTCTGGTGTGAACAGTGGCTGTAACTTTGTTGCATGTCACAAAGTGAGAGGCAGCAGCAGATATTTGTGAACCCAGCTTATAACTGCACAGGCACCAGGATTTACATCATTGTGTCATCTGATAGTCAGCCACTAATACATTACTTAGTATGCATGTATTTAACACAAAAAAAACAAATACGAAATAAAAAAGGTATTTCATAAATTAAAAAAAAAAGAATAAACAGTAAAGTTTTTTTTGTATAATGTGAAAAAAGATGTTACGCCGAGTAAATAGATACCTAACATGTCATGCTTTGAAAATAACACCATATTAGTGCAGCGGTCTTACAAATGCATTTTTTTTTTAACCACTTAAGGACCGGGCCTATTTTTCAAACTTGTTGTTTACAAGTTAAAATCATTTTTTTTCTGCTAGAAAATTACTTAGAACCCCCAAACATTATATATATTTTTTCAGACACCCTGGAGAATAAAATGGCGGTCGTTGCAATACTTTATGTCACACCGTATTTGCGCAGCGGTCTTACAAATGCAATTTTTTTGTGAAAAAAATACACTTATTTTAAAATTAAAAAATGAAGAAAACAGTAAATTTAGCCCAATTTTACACCGAGTAAATTGATACCCAGCATGTCACGCTTCAAAATTGCGCCCATTCGTGGAATGGCGTCAAACTCTGACCCTTAAAAATCTCCGTAAGCGTTGTTTAAAAATTTCTACAGGTTACCAGTTTTGGGTCACAGAGGAGGTCTCTCACGAGAATTATTGCTTTTACTCTAACGATCGCGGCGATACCTCACATGTGTGGTTTGAACACTGTTTACATATGCATTCATTTCTGCGCTCAAGCACGGAGGGACGGAGCACTTTTTTTTCTTATTTATTTTATTTTTTATTTTTAAACTGTACTTTTTTTGGATCACTTTTATTTCTATCACAAGGAATGTAAATATGCCTTGTAATAGGAAAAAAAAGCATGACAGGACCGCTACCGGGCCATAGTCAAATGACGTCCTCACTTTGGGGGGGGATAGCTGAATGGTGCCTGTAGCTACAGACATCATTCATATATCATTCTTTTCAGCCGGCGATTCTGTGCACGATAAGAATGATCATAGCGGCACTTCCGCCGCTTGATCGTTCTTATAGGCGATGGGAGGGGACGCCCCCCCCCCCTCCCGCCGCCATCCGGTGCTTCTCCGGGCTCTCCCGTGCCATCGGGAGCCCGGAGAATGAATTGGCCAGCGCCGGATGAGGACGATAGAGATGACTGGTGACCAGATGGTCACCAGTCATCTCTATTACCGTCGGAGGCCCGGGCGCGATGTTATGACGTCACGCCCGGACTCCGCATTGTAAACAAATCCACGATCGCGGCTGTCAGCATGAGATCGGAGAATTTTTTTTTTCCGATCTTATGCTTTACAGCCTGGAGGAGAGATGTGGGGTCTTATTGACCCCGCATCTCTCCATAAAGAGGACCTGTTACGATAGATTCCTATTACAAGGGATGTTTACATTCCTTGTAATAGGAATAAAAGTGATCAAAAAAAATTTAATGTAAAAAAAAAAGTGTAAAAATAAAAAAAAGTAAAATAAATAAATAAATTAAAAAAATATATTTTTTTAAACGCCCCTGTCCCCGGTAGCTCGCGCTCAGAAGCGAACACACGCGTAAGCCCCGCCCACATATGTAAACGTCGTTCAAACCACACATGTGAGGTATCGCCGCATGCGTTAGAGCGAGAGCAATAATTCTAGCCCTGGACCCCCTCTGTAACTCTAAACTGGTAACCTGTAAAAATTTTCAAAGCGTCGCCTATGGATATTTTTAAGTACCGAAGTTTGGCGCCATTCCATGAGTGCGCACAATTTTAAAGCGTGACATGTTAGGTATCTATTTACTTGACATAACTTCATCTTTCACATTATGCAAAAACATTGGGCTAACTTTACTGTTTTGGTTTTTTTTTAGGCACAAAACTGTTTTTTTTCCAAAAAAAAACGTATTTGAAAAATTGCTGCGCAAATACCGTGCAAGATAAAAAGTTGCAACAACCGCCATTGTATTCTCTAGAGTTTTTGCTAAAAAACCATATATAATGTTTGGGGGTTCTATGTAATTTTCCAGCAAAAAAATGATGATTTTTACATGTAGGAGAGAAATGTCAGAATTGGCCTAGTAAGCAAGTGGTTAAAGAGTGAGATCTGAGGTCAAAAAGACCTCGGATCTCACATTTACACTTAGATGCAATACAAAAATTAAAAAATAAATAAAAGAAAGTCTTTTTTTTTTCAATAAAAAAAAAAAAAATGTCCCTTTAAGGCCGTTGGGCGGAAGTGACGTTTGACATCATCTCCGTCATCCAATGTCATTGGGGCCATCATTCCCTCACTCGGCACAGTGCCTCAGTGAGGAAAGAATCAGATCGTCTCCGCCGCTACCGTCGGCACCGTTAAGCAGCGGAGATGACCGGGACGCAGCGGGAGTGGGGTGGACACCCCTCTCTCCGCCGATAAAAGTGATCTCACGCCGAATCTGCCATGGGAACCACTTATAGCTGAAAGCAGACCGCCCGCCATTTAAGATTATACCGGGGTTATGGCAGCTATCGGCTCCCACAACAACGGTATTCAATGTTAATGTACCGACGTATAACGACGGCGGGCAGTCCGGAAGTGGTTAAAAATACACTTTTTGAATAAAAAAATAAGAACAAAACAGTAAAGTTAGCCCAATTTTTTTGTATAATGTGAAAGATGATGTTACGCCGAGTAAATACAGTAGATACCCAACATGTCATGCTTTAAAATTGAGCCCGCTCGTGGCTACGGTACTTAAAAATCTCCATAGACAATGCTTTAAAAATGTTAACAGGTTACCAGTTTAGAGTTACAGAGGAGGTCTAGTGCTAGAATTATTGCTCTCGCAATAACGTTCGTGGTAATACCGCACATGTGCGGTTTGAACGCCGCTTACATACGTGGGCACGACTTACGTATGTGTTCGCTTCTGTGTGCGAGCTCGGAGGACCGGGGTGCTTTAAAAAAAAATTCTTATTTATTTTACGTTTTATTTTTTATTTTGACACTGTCCCTTTAATTTTTTTTTTTCTTATTTATTTTATCACTTTTCTTCCTATTACAAGGATTTAATGTAAACATCCCTTGTAATAGAAATAAGGATGACAGGTCCTCTTTATTGAGAAAAAGATCAAAAAGACCCCAGCCTCGTTTACATTTAAAAGCAAAAAAAAAAAATAAAAAAATCACTTTGCCTTTTAAGAGGAGAAAAAAAATCATCCCTTTAAGGTCGGAAGGTGGAAGTGACGTTGGACGTCGATCCATTCCTCCAAGGGCATAGAGCCGAGTGGGGGCTATCTTGCCCTCTCTCAGGCTTCCTGCCCAGGCACCCGACACATCGAATCGGCTCCATACCTCCCAACATTTTGAGATGGGAATGAGGGACACCTACTGTCAAATGTATGTAGGCATAGGACACGCCCCCCTGCCACACCCCCTTAAAGGAGAATTAACCCAAAGAAAAGGTTAATTAAATCCACAAGGGTTTTTTTACCACTACTATTCCTTTATATTGGCTTTTAAAATGTACAAATGCAGCAATTTAGAAATTGGATGAAAGGTTTAGTGCTGGAAAACACTTTTTGAAAGATAGAAAGTGCATTTTATATACAACTATATGGGTCAGACCAAAATGAGGGACAAATGAGGAGGAATGAGGGACAGAGGGACAGAGGGACATTGCTCCAAATCAGGGACAGTCCCTCTAAATCAGGGACATATGGGAGGTACACAGGTCCAGTAAGCCCGGAAAGGACCCACCGCCTATAAAATTGATCTTGTGGCGAATCTGCCGCCAGGACGCAGAATCGCCCGCAGTGCAAAAAAAAAAAAAAAAATACCAGGGTTATGACAGCTAGCTGCTGCTAAAGCAAGGGTGTATAACGTCAAAGTAATGGCGTAAATGTACTGTGGGCAGACTTGAAGTGGTTAAGCTCCCACTATGACTATGAAATTAAACAAATTTTGACGAATAGCCAAAAACGTGTCCGACTTTATATTTGGACTGAAACAAATTGCACATGTCTTATTTAAATCTTGGATATGGTATTACTAATGCAATGAAATCATTGCTTGTACTCTAGGTACCTGAATCTCCGTGAATATTATTCCTTTACTCTCCATTGTCCTATAGTGACATCTCATTCTGCACTGCAGACCTCTGGTGGTCAGGTCTCAGGGTCCAGCTTTGTACAAGAGATAAGCTGTTTAAATGTTAAATGGTCAGAAGGTTAAATGTCAGTCTCATGAGAGCCAAGTGTAGCCCGAGGTTATTATTCTGACTTCTGACAACTAAGATTATTTTCACACAAAGCAAAGCATTCGGCTTTTCCAGAAACACAGCAATATGCCCAGTGAAAGGCAATTTGTGCTTCCATGGGGACAAGGTGCTTTGCCTGGGGGGACCCCGTATGTTGAGGGCACGTAACCTGGTATGGTTCAGGAGAGGGAATAATGCATGCTCATATTAAGGGCCTGGTTATGCAATTTGGGGGTCCCAAACTGTATTTTTATTTTGCATGGAGTTTGCATTTTGCATTTTATTTCGCATGGATTTTGGGGGGGGGGGGGGGCTCATAATTTATTTAGTCTTTATTTGTTTTTAAAAGCGTCATTTAGAAAGAAAACAAAGTCATTTAAATTGTGGTAATTGACATTTCCCTGCTGGCTACTTGTTTTTGTAAAAATGCCATCGCCCCCCCCCCCCCCAAAAAAAAAATTTATACTAGATCCTTGTTGGCCCATTCCTCCATGCAGATCTCCTCTAGAGCAGTGATGTTTTGGGACTGTTGCTGGGCAACACAGACTTTCAACTCCCTCCAAAGGTTTTCTATGGGGTTGAGATCTGGAGACTGGCTAGGCCACTCCTGGACCTTGAAATGCCTTTTACGAAGCCACTCCTTCATTGCCTGGGCGGTGTGTTTGGGATCATTGTCATGCTGAAAGACCCAGCCACGTTTCATCTTCAATGCCCTTGCTAATGGGAGGAGGTTTGCACTCAAAATCTCATGATACATGGCCCCATTCATTCCTTCATGTACACGGATCAGTCGTCCTGTTCCCTTTGCAGAGAAACAGCCCCAAAGCATGATGTTCCCACCCCCATGCTTCACAGTAGGTATGGTGTTCTTTGGTTGCAACTCAGCATTCTCTTTCCTCCAAACACGACGAGTTGTGTTTCTACCAAACAGTTCTACTTTGGTTTCATCTGACCATATGACATTCTCCCAATCCTCTTCTGTATCATCCAAATGCTCTCTAGCAAACCTCAGACAGCCCCGGACATGTACTGGCTTAAGCAGGGGGACACGTCTGACACTGCAGGATCTGAGTCCCTGGCGGCGTAGTGTGTTACTGATGGTAGCCTTTGTTACGTTGGTCCCAGATCTCTGCAGGTCATTCACTAGGTCCCCCCATGTGATTCTGGGATTTTTGCTCACCGTTCTTGTGATCGTTTTGACCCCACGGGGTGAGATCTTGCGTGGAGCCCCAGATCGAGGGAGATTATCAGTGGTCTTGTATGTCTTCCATTCTCTAATTATTGCTCCCACAGTTGATTTCTTCACACCAAGCTGCTTGCCTATTGCAGATTCAGTCTTCCCAGCCTGGTGCAGGTCCACAATTTTGTTTCTGGTGTCCTTCGACAGCTCTTTGGTCTTCACCATAGTGGAGTTTGGAGTGTGACTGTTTGAGGTTGTGGACAGGTGTCTTTTATACTTATAACAAGTTCAAACAGGTGCCATTAATACAGGTAATGAGTGGAGGACAGAGGAGCCTCTTAAAGAAGAAGATACAGGTCTGTGAGAGCCAGAAATCTTGTTTGTCTGTAGGTGACCAAATACTTATTTTCCACCATAATTTGCAAATAAATTCTTTCAAAAATCAGACAATGTGATTGTCTGGATTTGTTTCCACATTTTGTCTCTCATAGTTGAGGTATACCTATGATGACAATTACAGGCCTCTCTCATCTTTTTAAGTGGGAGAACTTGCACAATTGGTGGCTGACTATCAAAATATTGCTTTGGGGCCCCATGAAATGTTGTTATGACCCCTGGTAAAGATATTCCATCTGCCCAGCACTTTCCTGAGGAGCTGTGTTGGAACGTGGATCTGTTTTGTTGTGTTCAGAAAAATTAGAAGAGCCAATAAGGGGGCTTTTGGATAAGCGAGCCCTGTGCTATAAAAAGAAGGGCAAAGAGCAGTCATGGTGAACTGGAAGTTGCTGTAAGGAAAGGATAGGGAAAGGTGACAAACAGCTTAGGGTCAGTTAGGAACCCGCACTTTAATTCTGGTTGCTAGCTCTTTTGGCAATCAACCCTTTGCTGCTTTTTTTGTTCCTATTATTGGGGACTTTTTAGGCTCCATGCACACTGGACGTTAAAATAAAGTTATAATAACGCCAGTAGCTTTGCGGTGAGTCTTTCAATGTTTTTTAACGTTTTTGCAATAGCATTTATTAGCGTTTTTTAGGGGTTTTTTTTTTTGGACTTTTTTTTTTTTCAATGGATCAAAAACGTTAAACGCTGGTGAGCCATGTTTTTGAGCATTTATCTACGTTTATCAGCGTTTATGAGCATTTGGTGTTCAAAAAACAGCCCGTAAACTCCATTGCTGATAAAAGTTCAAAATCATCCATGTGTGTGTGGACACATAAGATAACATTTATGGGCTGTTAAAAAAAAATGCCAGAACTCCAAAAAACATCCGTTTATGAGCTTCAGTGTGCATGGAGCCTAAATGCTCACTTACTCCACTTTTTGCAAAAAAAATAAAAAAAGCTGCACCTTAATGTGCATTTATTATTTGTTTGCAAATGAGCTAGTAAAGCATTGCAACTTCAGTGGATGGCTGGTACAGTGCCGGGCTCCTGCAGACTCTTCCTCCAGCTCTGTACCCAGCGAAGCAAATTTCAAAAGTGACAGCGGCTGCAGGGGAGAAGAACCCAGCATCTTAATCCCAAATAGCAAGCAATTGAGCTGCAAGTTTGAAATTGACTTGCTAAGGCTGGCCGTAGATGGTGCAAAATTCTTTCCTCCAGCCATGGGTTGCAGGAAAGAAATTTGCATGCTTCCCCCATCAACACAGACAGAGCTGACAAAGGAATTCCTCCTGCCGAGCCATTGTCTTCTCCTGGTGGGGGAAGGTGTCCCCTTGGGAGAAGGCAGTGATAATCACTAGTAGGTATAGCAGCCACTTGCGATAATTGGAAGGGAATTTGGCAGGCTGGTTGTACCCATGTTGAGCGATCAAATTGGTACATTCAGCCTACCCATTAATGGTTTGAATCTTAACCGTGTATGGCCGGCTAAGCTATTGCTAGACTTGCCAGGCTTTACAAGTTTGTTGCACAATTGCAGCAAGTCCGCATTGCATGACTCCAGATCAACTTTCTTGGCAAACATTCTGCAAGTTCTGGTTCAGTTATGTTGTACAATAGTCATCCCACCACAGGGGGTCACTGTGGCTAAATCTGGAAAAGTGTCAACTAGAACTTGTGCTTCAGGTGCTCTGCAAGCGTACAACTTACAAGTGAAAATGTGCAGAAAGTTAACAAAACTTACAATTCAACACTGCCGCACATTTGTGGCAAGTTATCCTTGCTATCTGGGAAGCTGATCTTCAATATACAGTAGGTTGAATGCAGCTGAAAGTATACTGCATTTGTTTACTAATGATGGGCTCAGGCATGTTCGGATAGAACCCGCCAGGAAGCCGTCACTGCACACCGCCATTTATAGGCAGTGTGTATATGTGCAGCTGTCGGTCAGGAAATGCCTCACTGCCTATAATTGGCGGTGTGCAGTGGCGGCTTCCTGGCGGGTACGATCCGAACACGCCCAAGCCCATCCCTACAAACCCTTGATCTGGTGTCCTGCATTTGTGAACACTTAGACCAATGGTCTCCAAACTGTGACCCATGGGCCAGACGGGGCCCTTTGCTTACTTTTTTCCAGCCATTGGGGAGAGATTCCTTCCAGTAGGAGGCAATATTTCTCCTACTGACACCAATGATGAGGCACTATTCTTACCACAGACGCCAATGATGGGGCACTATTCCTCCTACTGGCACCAATTATGGGGCACTATTCCTACCACTGACGCCAATGATAGGGCACTATTCCTCCCACTGACGCCAATGATGGGGCACTATTCCTCCCACTGACACCAATGATGAGGCACTATTCCTCCCACTGACACCAATGATGAGGCACTATTCCTCCCACTGACACCAATGATGGGGCACTATTCCTCCTACTGACACCAATGATGAGGCACTATTCCTCCTACTGATACCAATGATGAGGCACTCTTCCTACCACTGACAGGGCCTTCTTTTCGCATAGGCACGTTGGGCAGTTGCCCGGGGGCCCCACTTGCCTGGGGGGCCCCACCTGCCCAGCAACCCCAGCCAAGCATCATTCAGATGTCACAAAATTTGCTGCCGCATTGTGCCAGTTCTGTGCGGCTCCCCCACAGAGACAGAGTGCCACGCGATCAGTCCCGATATCAGTCAGCGACTCAGCGGCGGGCAGTGTGAGTCAGCTGCCAATGTGAAGAACGGAGCCGATGCTTTCTGTGTAGTTCCGGCTCTTCACAGGCGGAGTGATATGAAATGCACTCCGCCTGTGACAGATACAGGAAGCATCGGCTCTGCTCTCTACTGCAGCCGCATGCTTCCTGTCACACTTCCGCATCTCAGAGGAGCCAGGCAGCAGTACACACGCCAGCATTAATACCCACCAGGCAGCACCAGCAGCACCAGAGTGTGAGTGTGTACATTTATATATATTTATTTCGTTTTTTTTTAGTTGTATGATTTAGTGGTGAAAGTTATTAGTGCCCCCCCAGGTTTTGACTGTAATATCTTATGTGTCCCCTTTATATATCAATCTTAGAGTTGCCACTAGTTCGAGGAAGTGTAAGAAAGGTGAGGAAAAAGAAATTTTATTACGTGTTGGTGAAAATAACCTGAGTGGAGCACAGAAGAGGAAAAAGGCTGCAGAGGAGAAAGAGAAAATGTGCAAACTTTGCGCAATCGTGTGTGATTGTGTAGACAGGGCCCCAGTGCGCTGTATTGCCAGGGGGCCTATAATGCTCTTAAGATGGCCCTGGTGGACAGACTCTCCCACCTGAGCTGTGGATCTCTGCAGCTCCTCCAGAGTTACCATGGGCCTCTTGGCTGCTTCTCTGATGAATGCTCTCCTTGCCCGGCCTGTCAGTTTAGGTGGACAGCCATGCCTTGGTAGGTTTGCAGTTGTACCATACTATTTCCATTTTCAGATGATGGATTGAACAGTGCTCAGTGAGATGTTCAAAGCTTGGGATATTTTTTTATAACCTAACCCTGCTTTAAACTTCTCCACAACTTTATCCCTGACCTGTCATGGTGTGTTCCTTGGCCTTCATGATGCTGTTTGTTTACTAAGGTTCTCTAACAAAAATCTGAGGGCTTCACAGAACAGCTGTATTTAAAGTGGACCCAAAAATGGAACTTCCACTTTTTGGATTCCTCCCCCCCTCCAGTGTCACATTTGGCACCTTTCAGGGGGGGGAGGGAGCAGATACTTGTCTAATACAGGTATTTGCTCCCACTTCCTGGCATAGATCACCGCGGTGATTGCGGTGACCTACGCCACTTCCGCCGCCTACTCTGTCCTCCTCCACCGCTGTATTCTGTGAGAAACAGAATACAGCAGGGACCTGAGAGGACGCGCAGCGCGACTCGCGCATGCGCAGTAGGGAACCAGGAAGTGAAGCCGCATGGCTTCACTTCCTTATTCCCTTACTGAGGATGGCGGCGGCAGCACCAGAGACCCGAAGGACGTATCGGCTTCGGCTGCCGACACCGCGGGCTCCCTGGACAGGTAAGTGTCCATATATTAAAAGTCAGCAGCCGCAGTATTTGTAGCTGCTGGCTTTTAATAATTTTTTTTCAGCGAACCTCCGCTTTAAACTGAGAATAAATGACACACAGGTGGACTCTATTTACTAATTAGGTGACTTCTGAAGGCAATTGGTTCCACTAGATTTTAGTTAGTGGTATCAGAGTAAAGGGGGCAGAATACAAATGCCCCCACACTTTTCACATATTTATTTGTAAAAAATGTTGAAATCCATTTATAATTTTCCTTCCACTTCCCAATTATATGCCACTTTGTGTTGGTCTATCACATAACATCCCAATAAAATACGTTTACGTTTTTGGTTGTAACATTTTCACAGGGTGGGTATGAATACTTTTTTCAAGGCACTGTACTTACTAAAATAATTGCATTTCCATGTTCTGTGTACTGTGGGAGACCAGATATACTGAATGCAGGGTCCTGGGTTTAGCAAAACGTTGGGTTGTATGTACAATTTCTATTACATAGGAGTCATTACTGATCTTAGTGTGCATTACAGAGATACATATAGCGTCTATAAAAACAGGTTTAAAAGCAATGCCAATTTTCATGCATTAACCCACAAGGCGGGGGAGATTTTTGCCACTGGGGCCATCATGCAGTGACTAACCGGTAAAAAAAATGTAAATACAGATTTCAGTATCTTATCGCAACAGCTATTATATATAAATAAAAAAAATACAGCAAAACACTTACTAATCCCTGTTGAGAAATAATCAAAAAGTGATATAGGAATTTATATGAGAATGTTTGGTTTGGTTTACATCTACCATTTTTTTTTTCTCCCATTTTTTTTACGCACATTTTAAAATGCACACTTCTGTCTTGAACATTTACCAAATAAAAACCTGTATTGTGCTGAAGGTTTTCTGCTTTTAGAAAATAAAGGGACGAAAGTCATCAGGCGTGTGGCAGTCCTGGGGCTTCTTGGAATGGTGTTGTTTCTTCGAACTGAGAGTTGGCAGTTGAGTTTGGGCATCCTATGTTGATCCTCCAGTAGGCTCCCATAAGAGCTTCACAAGACAGGACCATCTGGGAGGAGCCTTGGGGGCAAACACGCAAAAAAAAAATCTAGATTATATCATCCATCTTGAATCCCCCAAGAAGGAGGGATGTCTGGCCTGCCTACTCATGACTAGGGTAGTTCAGATAACTTACTGCCCCAACTCAATTATGTACCTACCCAACCTTTGCCTTCCTTTCCCATTAATGACACGGACACTGTGTTAGATTTAAATGGCCGCTTGGCCTTTTATTAACTCGAAAACATATTTAACCATAAACCTTATATGAAAGATGATTGCAGATCCTTGACGACACCAATCCAAAACTTTTTGGAATCTGTGGTACCTCTAAGTTAGATTCTGTCCCCAGCCGCACCACCGCCTCGGGGACTTTATAACTGACCACAGACCCCTACCACCTTACTACCCGGTAGTCTAGACTGAACTAGACAAACCGGGAGGACTCCATACCTGAGACGGGTCCAACCGTATTTATCAACAATACCTCAATTTTTGTGCCTTCGTCAAGGACCCCAATCGCCAAAACTTTTGCCTGAAGCACCTGCAAACTTTTCCTCTGGGACGGGAGGGAGGGACTTCCCACACCGACTTGTCTTCTGCAACGGAGCCTCCTACTTCCTCCCTTCCTAACACTCCAGCTCCTCCTTATGCCCTGTAGACATGACTGGTTTTGCCGTAGGAATAAACTCTGAAGGTTTTTCCGACGGAGTTCCGACGGAATTCCGCTCAAGCTACCTTGCATAGACATGGTCACACTAAATTCCGACCACTGAGAACGCGGTGACGTACAGCACATACGACGGGACTAGAAAACAGAAGTTCAATAGCCAGTAGCCAATAGCTTCCGTCTCGTACTTGCTTCGGGGCATACGTCGTTTTTGGTGCATCGGCACATACAGAGCGTTTTTTCCGATAGTAATTTGTTGCGTCTGAAAAATATAGAACATGTTCTCTATCTAAGTCCGTCTGAATGTTTGACGGAGAAAGTCCGATGGGGCATACACACGGTCGGAATATACGATGAAAAGCTCCCATCGGACTCTTTCTGACAGAAATTCCGCTCGTGTGTACGCCGCATTATCCTGCACTAACTCCTCCAATCAGGGTGAAATTTACTTCTCTGAAACCGTACCAACCCCTCTTTAACCCCTTGCAGTATGATCGTTCCTTCCACCCCGTCATGTATGCCCTGCGCTTATATTTCATTCCAGCTCTGTACATTTCTTTTTACTTCTTCCATGACCCCCCATAAGGTTAAACAGCTCAAAAATGATGATTATTATTATAATATGATTAAACAGGATTTATATAGCGCTGACAGTTTGTTCAGCGCTTCACGACATGAGGGCGGACAGATGAAGGTAATGATGACAGTGGTCCATATGAAAAATATTACACATGACAAGGGTAGCTAAGAGCTTTACCTTGCTAAATACTACTTACCCATTTACCATAACACCCCATCATTCCACTTAAATAATCACACAACACCTGAGGTGGGTTAAAATGGCCAACATGGCCTTTTATTAATAACCAACTTTTGATTAACACTGCATAATATAACACCCACCTAAACTCCACTATTCTCACTGAAAATGTATAACTTTATTTGAAGATCCAAGGCGGTACCAATATATAAACAACCCTCTTTGCTTGTGTCCGAGGCCCATCTAACTGAGTTCCCACCCCAGCCGCTATTTCTAAAGACTCAGGGCCTAAACCCAGCTGACCTCAGCCACCCCCCAGGGTCCTTAATCTACACGGTCACTAGCCAGTGAACCGTTCCACTCGAGGATACCATACCTGATGGTTCCCCACCGTTTTACCAGAATGCATCACATTCTACCACCGCCAAGGATCCCAAAAATGCCCTTCCAAACCATTCTAAGTATACTCCAATACCCCATACCTGTATGCAGGGCGGGAGGGAGGGAAGCTTTTGTCCAGTTCAGCAGACTGTTGCAGCCCCACCCACTCCTCCTTATTTTATAAACCACTGGCTCCCCCCCTTTGCACCAAATATTAACCAATAAATAACCATTTAATTACAACTATATGCCACACCCTGACCTGACCTTGCTGGCTTGCCTTATCAACCTGTCATGTCCCCCTCCGCTGACTCGTTCCTTCTCAGCTATGGGCTTCTCTTGACAAGGGTAGCTAAGAGCTTTACCTTGCTAAATACTACTTACCCATTTACCATAACACCCCATCATTCCACTTAAATAATCACACAACACCTGAGGTGGGTTAAAATGGCCAACATGGCCTTTTATTAATAACCAACTTTTGATTAACACTGCATAATATAACACCCACCTAAACTCCACTATTCTCACTGAAAATGTATAACTTTATTTGAAGATCCAAGGCGGTACCAATATATAAACAACCCTCTTTGCTTGTGTCCGAGGCCCATCTAACTGAGTTCCCACCCCAGCCGCTATTTCTAAAGACTCAGGGCCTAAACCCAGCTGACCTCAGCCACCCCCCAGGGTCCTTAATCTACACGGTCACTAGCCAGTGAACCGTTCCACTCGAGGATACCATACCTGATGGTTCCCCACCGTTTTACCAGAATGCATCACATTCTACCACCGCCAAGGATCCCAAAAATGCCATAGCGCAGCAGGTATGACACCTTATACCTGCGCGCTCCGCCACACCTGAAAAGCCCTCTGTACTCCGTCTTCCAGGCCCAAAAACCATAAGTCAGTGCCCACAGCATTGAGGTGCACTCCATCCCCCCTGAGGTACCTCCAGGTCTCGGATTCTAGATCCAAATGCCTGATGACCAGGCCCCCATTCCTGATGAAAAATTGCCCTACCTCCTTATTGACCTTCACTCGGGCTTTATTTATTCGGTCCACTGATCTGGCCTCTCTCCAAAAAGTGCGTGCCACAATCTCCGACCAAATAAATACGGTGCCCGGAAAATCACACCTCAGTCTGAGAAAGTCAAACCGAATGTCCCGAATGAGCTCCCTTGAACGTCTGACTCCCAGATCATTTCCCCCTGCGTGGATAACTACAATATCAGGCGCCCTGTCCCATCGTGCAAATTTATGCATCTCCGGAACCACCCTGTTCCACATCATGCCCCTAACTCCAATCCACCGGACATTACCCACGTCCCAGGGCAAACCTAGCTGTCTAGCCGCTGGCCTCACTTCCGCCCTCTTTGCCCCCCAATACACAAATGAATGCCCGAGGATCCAAACCAGGCATCTGTGACCTGTAACAAATAAATGAGAAACATTGCCCCACCACCAGCACCTGAGTACCACCAAACAATACACAAATATAACACAGATAAGAAGATAAAGTGGCTGACTGCCGGAAGAACAATAGAAACACACCACATACTTAAAGAAGATGAGGTCTGACATATAGCCTGAACCTATCAGATTCCCATCTGCCTATCCTTTTAATGACAGCATCCCCTAGTCCCCATCTGGCCGCCTCCGTAGCAGCTCCAATCCGAAACGAATGCGAACCAAACTGACTGGGAATAAATCCTGCCGCCATAAGGCATTTTCTGAAGACCGCAATGAACTGGAAACGTGAAAGGAACGAGCCATCCACGTGTCGCAAGAAAGGTCCTCCCCCAGCCATCCTGACTGCCGCCAGCTGTGATACAGCCGTGACCGGGCATAGTCCGGCCACGACCCCCCTAAACAGCTCTAAAACTGCCCCTCTCCCTCTTTGATCCGTTTTGGACTTCCGAATAATAATACTCACCGAGTCCTTTTGCAGAGACACATCCTCCTCACCGAGACCACCCGCATTGTACTTAGTTGGACTCACCAGCTCCCCTATGCGCAGAGCCCCAAAGAATGCCAATAAAAATGCCGCATGAAATAAACGCTAATAAACGAAATAATTCCAGAAGTGCCAGGTTGCGTAACCAACCCGCCTCCCTCCATGTATCTGGCCAACCTCCCGCACTCCACTTACCCTGGAAGAATGCTCCATAACCTCCTGACCCTGCCGCATCCGTAAACAACTCCATGTCCACATTGCTGACCGGGCCCGACATCCACAACGACCTCCCATTGTAATCAGCCAGGAAAGTATCCCAGACTCCGAGGTCCGCTCGATGATCCCGTGTCAGCCGGATGAAATACCTAGGGTCACTATCTCCAGCCATTGCCAATGAAAGTTGACGGCAAAATATCCTCCCCATCGGAATAATTCTGCAGGCAAAGTTCAATTTGCCCAACAGAGACTGTAGTTCCTTGACCCTTACCTTCCTCCTACTCCCCAATTCCTAAACTGCCTGCCTCAAGGCAGCGAGCTTGTCTTCCGGCAGACGACACTCCATGGCCAGGGAATCAATCGTTATTCCCAAAAAGACCAACTCTGTAGTAGGGCCCACAGTTTTTTCCGGTGCCAAAGGAATTCCAAAGCGCTCCGCAATGTGTTGCAATGTGCCAAGCAGCACCGCACAAGCATTGGAATCCCCCGGGCCGATACACAGGAAATCATCCAGGTAATGGATGACGGAGTTTAGACCTGACACATCCCGTACCACCCATTCTACGAAAGAACTGAAGGTTTCGAACAACGCACAGGATATGGAGCATCCCATGGGCAGACAACGGTCGACAAAATACGACCCCTGCCATCTACAGCCCAATAAATGCATGCTGTCAGGATGAACTGGAAGCAAACGAAATGCTGCTTCCACATCCACTTTTGCCAACAACGTGCCCTGTCCATACCTCCGAACCCAAGCGATTGCGGCATCAAACGAGGTGTAGGTAACCGCGCAGGCCTGCGGGTCAATCCCATCATTCACCGACGCCCCTTTTGGGAAAGAAAGGTGATGAATCAGCCGAAATTTGCCCGGCTCCCTTTTGGGAACCACTCCCAAAGGGGACACAATCAATCCTTGCAATGGTGGGGAAGAAAAGGGGCCGCCCATACTGCCCAAAGAAACTTCTTTTCGGAGTTTCTCCGTAACCACCTCAGGGAATAGGCGAGCTGACTGCAGATTAGCTGGAATAGGGGGAACTTTCTTCAATGAACAGGGGATTCTAAAACCCACAGAGAATCCCTCCTCTAGGAGTTGAGCTGACTCCCGATCCGGGTATCTACTTAGGAAAGGAAGCATCCTTCCCACCCTCACCGGAGTCCTCCCTTTTACCAGACCCTTCTCCTGTCTTGTGTTTCCCAGCTTTGAAACACCTGGTAAAGGCATGGCTGCCCCCGCATCCAGAGCACTCATGTTTGAATCGACATGACCCTCCGAAACGACAAGAGCTGTCGTTGAACTGCCAACAGACCCCCTTTTTTCTATTGGCTGACGCACTTGGGGTGGAAGCACCGCCAGCCCCCCCTGGAAAAAACTGATTCCCGCTCCTGGCCGGGGTCATCAGTTTCATCCAGAGCCCTATGTCCTTGTGGTCCCAGCGTATAGCAGGACGGACCGCCTTACGTTGCCGGAACTGCTCATCGTAGCGCAACCAAGCCACACCGCCATACACCCTATACGCCTCCCCAATGGCATCAAGATAACAGAACAAGGCGGAGCAGCTCGCCGGTTCCTTCTCCCCCACCACACTGGCTAAAATGGCAAATGCCTGCAACCAGTTACTAAACGTGCGAGGGATCAGGCGGTACCTCCGTTTCTCCTCGTCCTCTTTTTTACTGTCATCTGGCTTGACCCTGTCCAGATTAAATTTTTCCAGGGGAAGTAGAGAAAATATCTCCACATACTCCCCTTTCCAAATCCTATCTCAAACTTCCTGCTTAAGGTGTGCACCCAGGGGCCCTTCGAAGCACACATACACTTCGCACTTCGCTGCGTCCGCCAGCCTTACCTTGTCGGCCTCCTTGTCCTGGGGCTCCTTCTGTTTCTCCGGCGTAACCACCTGACCAGCCACATGCGTCACCTCCCCCGTCGTCCTAACTGTCAACGGGGTGGATGAAGTTGGTACAGTCTCCGCCGGTCCCACGGACGCCTCTCCTCTCGCAGCCGCTCCTCCGAGCCCCCCCCCATTACCCAGCCTCTGTAACAAATCTTTGATCCCCAGTAGTACCTCCCGTGTGAGACCATCCGTCCCTGGGCTACCATCCGCCCCTCCCCCTTGTTCCTGGGAACCTAAACCTGACAGCAGTGAAGGAGACAAAAAAGGCAATACAGGTTGTGACTCACCAGGCTGCATGGGGCGGAAGACCCCTCCAGCCGCCGTCCCGACTTCCCTCTCGGCGTCCCTGTGTTCCTCCACCAGCTCTCCTTCCTCCGCGCTGCTGGCATCCGATCCAGGCTGATCCTGTGTTCCGTCCTGCACAGGCAGCCGCCGCTGCGCCGACCGCCCTCTCTCTCTTCTTGCTGCTGTCTCCGAGCGCTGTGTTGACCTGCTCACGGGCCTGCGCCGCTCCGACCTCCGACCTCCGGCGCCGCCGACGTCATCAGCCTGCGCCCCGGCCTGACCCGGGCGCGCAGGTGCCACCTGTCGTCCGGAGGTGCGCACTGCAGGCGTTCCACGATCTCGGGCAGACGTGCCCCTCCTCTCCCGCCGGCCATCCGAATCCACATGTAAGCCACCGGCCGCATCCCGCTCCAGGCCGATGCTTGTAGATAGGCCTCTCCCACGCCGGGCCAGTGTACCAACAGGCACATCGCTGGTCACACTGGCCGCATTGTCCGGAATCCTGACGATGGAGGATGGGGGGGGCGCGGATCGCCGGGAAGACCCCATCCCCCGCAGACTCCGCCTGAGGTGGGGATTCCTTCCAGGCTCACCCCCGTCCGAGGCAGGCGTGCGCTTGGCAGGGGGGCCTGAAGGTTCTGCTTGCGGGCTCCCGTTGCGGCGCTGAGTCTGAGGGGTCCTTTCAGGTGTGAAGCGCTCAGGGGGTTTAGACCTCCTAGCACGCAGGGGCGCAGATTCCAAACTGGTGGCACTCTGCTGGACCCCTTGCAGCGAATCTGCGACTTGGCTCTGTATCCAGGCCGCTCCATGTATGTCCGCAGCTGCTCTAAGCTGAGCCAAAAGTTGCTGTAGCTCACTCATCGTTAAGGAGAACTCTACTCCCAAAGTACAAAGTCCTGACCTCTTGACCAGAAGCTTTTGTCCAGTTCAGCAGACTGTTGCAGCCCCACCCACTCCTCCTTATTTTATAAACCACTGGCTCCCCCCCTTTGCACCAAATATTAACCAATAAATAACCATTTAATTACAACTATATGCCACACCCTGACCTGACCTTGCTGGCTTGCCTTATCACCCTGTCATGTCCCCCTCCGCTGACTCGTTCCTTCTCAGCTATGGGCTTCTCTGAAAATGAAGAGGCGAGGTGGTAAAATTACTTTTCACAGGTCTTTAAAATGATCATTTTACCGTCTCGCCCCTTCGTTTAATGCAAGCAATAATGCAATGACAACAAAATTCTGCCTACATTTGTCTTCTTATTGCTGCTCAGTGTTCTAATTCCAATTACTTTGTGTTTGACAGCGAAGGATGAGTCAGGTTGCGTAAAACAATATTGTACATTTAATCCTTGGGAAGTGTAACGGCTTCAAGAGTACGAGTGTTCTGCTGCTTAAAAAACCCCTCGCTTTCCGCTCCACAAGGCAAACACAGTCACCAGCTACTCGATTAATTGCAGAACGTTCTCTCCCCTCGGTAGAGGAATTGTAATGCTTTAAAAAAGATTTAATCCCTGAGAGTTTAAAGAGGAAATCACCAACGACTTTTTGAGTCTGAACAGGTCACGGCAACCCTAAGGGCCCATTCACACTATTGGGTTCTGGTGGTGCGTGCGTGACGGCAACACGCAGCGGTATCACGTTACATGCATCGGTTTTTAACAGCTTGCCGACCAGTCGCCGCCATTATACTGCGGCAGGTTGGCACTGCCGCACGAATCGCCGTAGGTGTACGTTGGCCACTTTAAGAGCGATAGGGGACACCGACACCGGAGCCAATGCGCGTGGCCGGTGGCAGCGATGTCCGCCGGCCACCCGCAATCGTTTCTCAGAGAGCCAAAACAGGGATCTGTCAATGTAAATTGACAGATCCCCGTTCTCACAGGGGAGTAGAGAGAGATGTGCTGTTCCTAGTGATCAGGAACAGCGATCTTTCTCCTCCTCCAGTCAGTACATTACCCCCACAAATAGAAACACCTCCCAGGGAACACATTTAGCCCCTTGATTGCCCCCTATTGTGAACCCCTTCCCTGCCAAAGACATTTATACAGTAATCAGTGGATATTTTTACCTCTGATCGCTGTATTAATGCCAATGGTCCCAAAAAAGTGTCAAAAGTGCCCGATCTGTCCGCCATAATGTCGCAGTCTTGCTAAAAATTGCAGATCGCCACCATTACTAGTAAAAAAATAAATAAATAATAAAAATGCCATAAATCTATCCCCTATTTAGTAGACGCTATAACTTTTGCGCAAACCAATCAATATACGCTTATTGCAATATTTTTTTACCTAAAATATGTAGAAGAATACATATTGGCCTAAACTGATGTTTTATTTTAAAATAAATTGGGGATATTTATTATAGCAAAAAGTAAAAAATATTGTTTTTTTTTTTTTATAGCGCAAAAAATAAAAACCGCAGGTGATCAAATACCACCAAGAGAAAGCTCTATTTGTGGGAAAAAAAAAAAAAAGGACATAAATTTTGTTTGGGTACAATGTCACACGACCGCAGAATTAACAGTTAAAACGACGCAGTGCCATATCGCAAAAAATGGCCTGGTCATTAAAGGGGTAAATCCTTCCGGTCCCTAAGTGGTTAAAGAAAAATAAAGTCAGTAAGGAATTTTTGAATCTCGGCTGGCCACCTCAACCCTAAGGGCCCATGCACACCATCATGTTGTGGTAATGCACATATATTACTGCAATACATGACAACTTGCATTACATGCTTCGGTGCAATGTGGTGCCAGCTGTGGAAATGCACTGGTGTGAAGGTATTCATGGGAGCAAGATGATAAATCCATCTAGCTATTTCTGGCAATATTTGGTGTTGATCAACACATCTGCAGAGGTAGATCAGTTCCTAGCTTCTAATGGGGCGTACACACGGTCGGACTTTTCAGCTACAAAAGTCCGACAGCCCATCCGACAAACTTTCGACGGACTTTTGGCGGACTTGCGGAGGACTTTCTAACGAACGGACTTGCCTACACACGATCACACAAAAGTCCGACGGATTCGTACGTGATGACGTACACCGGACTAAAATAAGGAAGTTGATAGCCAGTAGCCAATAGCTGCCCTAGCGTGGGTTTTTATCCGTCGCGCTAGCATACAGACAAGCGGATTTCTGGGTCCGGCTGACTTACGATGTAAAGATTTGAAGCAAGTTCCAAATCTAAAGTCCGTCAGATTTGCGACTGGAAAAGTCCGCTGAAGGTCCGGGGAAGCCCACACACGATCGGATTGTCCGCCGGATTTGGTCCGTCGGTGTCTGTCGGACTTTTGTAGCCTAAGGCCCCTTTCACACTTATACGACTTTAAAGTCGCGCGATTTTACCGCAATTTCGTGGCTGCTATTTTGCCACGATTTTACCGCGATTTTGCCACGATTTTGCTGCGATTTGGGAGAAGTACTAGTTTGTACGACTTTGCCACAACTTTGGCATTAACCATTCTCAGCTTGTGCTTACAAAGTAGTGCTGAAATTGTGTCTATATTATTCAGGTACGATTTGCATGCTACTTGAGGGTTTAACATTGAAGTCTATGGAGTACAAATCGTATGGAAGTTGGACCAAAGTAGTGCAGGGACTACTTTGAAGTCGGCACGACTTAAAGTCGTGCCAATATGAATGGTAGTCATTGAAAATCATGGAGAATGACTTGTCATACGATTTTGCAGTACAAAATCGTGGGACAAGTCGTATAAGTGTGAAAGGGGCCTTAAAGTCCGACCGTGTGTACGCCCCATTAGAACTGATGTGATTGTCACAAGAAACTTTGGGAAACATATCTGTTATTGAGGCACGCACATAAAGTGGAAGTTCAGCCTATTCCTAATGTAGCGCCATCCCCGAAGGAGCCGCTTGAGTATATTTGATTCTGTACAGATGTGGCCAAAAGTTTTAAGAATGACACAAATATGAATTTTCACACAGTCTGCTGCCTCAGTTTTTATGATGGCAAATTGCATATACTCCGGAATGTTATGAAGAGTGATTAGATGAATTGCAATTAATTGTAAAGTTCCTCTTTGCCATGAAAATGAACTTAATCCCATAAAAAACATTTCCACTAAATTTGTGAAGAAGGCTTTAGGGCACCCAAGAAAGTCCAGCAAGAGCCAGGACAGTTGATTCAGCTGCGGGATCGGGGCACCACCTGTACAGAGCTTGCTCAGGAATGGCGGCAGGCAGATGTGAGTACATCTGAACGCACAGCGAGGTAAGAAGACTTTTGGAGGATGGCCTGGTGTCAAAAAGGGCAGCAAAGAAGCCACTTCTCTCCAGGAAACACATCAGGGAAAGACTGATATTCTGCAAAAGGTTCAGGGATTGGACTGCTGAGGACCGGGGTAGTCATTTTCTCTGATGAATCCCCTTTCCCATTGTTTGGGGCATCCGAAAAAAAAAAACCTTGTCCAGAGAAGAAAAGGTGAGTGTTACCATCAGTCCTGTGTCATGCCAACAGAGCATCCTGAGACCATTAATATGTGGCGTTGCTTCTCAGCCAAGGGAGTGGCCTCACTCACAATTTTGCCTAAAAACACGAATAAAGAATGGTACAAAAACATCCTCCAAGAAAAACTTCTCCCAACCATTCAAGAACAGTTTGGTGAAGAACAATGTCTTTTGCAGCATGATGGAGCACCTTGCCATAAGGCAAAAGTTATAACTAAGTGGCTTGGGGAACAAAACACTGACATTTTGGGTCCATGACCAGGAAACTCCCCAGACCTTAATCCCATTGAGAACTTGTGGTCAATCCTCAAGAGGCGGGTGAACAAAAAAAAAAGAAGTTGATTAACAAAATGCCAGGGCGAATTGCAGAGGTCTTGAAAAAAAAGAGCCAACCCTGCAAATATTGACTCTTTGCATGAACTTCATGTCATTGTCAACATAAGCCTTTGACACTTTGTAATCATACATCAGTGTACCATAGTGACATCTTACAAAAAGATCTAAAAACACTGAAGCAGCAGACTTTGTGAAAATTCATACTTGTGCCATTCGCAAACCTTTTGGCCATGGCTGTACTCTGCCCCACAACCCCCGGAACAGTCTCAGCCCCTCTGACACACCTAGTGAACAGTGTTACTGCAGACACAATAGAAGATAGACACAAATTCTGGTAAACCAGAAAGTATGTTTACTGGAAGACTTTTTACCATCAAGCAAACAGTAATAGTATACCCAAGTAGTCAAAATTGGAACTCTGAACAGTATAGCACAAAGTCACATGCAAATTACAAATAGCACAATTCAACCAACTTAAATGGCCCAAATGCGACCTATGTGCTCAGGCATGAAGGAAAATAGGGATGACTTGTTGAAGGTCAGTCCATTTCCCTAAAATCCTGAAATTGCAGGCCTAGAAGGTAAATGCGTGACACAACAGGCAACGATATGAACTATCAACTTTCGGCTCAAGGAGTTAGGCTTAAGGAGTTCCTCCTTAATGAGTATGAGGGTGGTCACTGAGTCACTGCTAAATGAAGAAGAAACGTGGAAGTCCTCACCGTGGAGATGTCCGGTATGTTTAGCTAGCTCTTTAAAGTGTGTTTGAAATGTCCTGGCAAATGTGTTAATGGTAATACTTTCAGCAGCATGAAACAACTGATGCAAAAAGGGGGTCCCCTTACAGGGCTTAATGAATTAAGTAAAGTAAAAGGTGTCTGCATGCAGTGTCTCTCTGTATCTGTATGATGGGCAAGTGCCCGCTCACCAGTCCTGCAACCAAGGCCCAAAGGAGATGTCCTAGCAGGCAGGCTCTTCAGGGTGCCCGACTGGCTACCTTACAACTGGAATGCCTCATGCCTTCAGGAATGTGCCTGGAGATGCACCCTCGGGGAGGGGTAGGACGGAGCTGTCAGCAGAGGAGGAGGATTGCACATGCCATACCGCACGCCATACGATCAGCTGCTTATTATTTTACCTGTACAGTCTGGTGCACTCTAGCACCCATCCAATGTGAGTACCCCCTTGGAGGGCTTATTCTTTAATAAATGTCCTGGCTATATTGCACTATGGAGTCCCTCTGTTTGTTTTTTCTATGATTTTGGATCTTGGTTTTACCTGAGAGGAGTGTTTTTTCACCATTGTAACCTGAGTGAGCCTAGCAGTTTCACCTGGGAGGAGTGTCTTTGCATCATTGTATCCTGAGTGAGCCTAGGAGTGGCCCCAATGCTTATTTTGACACCGTTTAATTACTGTGTCACAGGACTGAAGGTGAGCGCAAGCACATGTGGGGTGTCACGGGAGAGCACAGTTTTCACTTGTTGTGATTTATACACCCATCAGAAGAAGCATGATGTTTATTCATTTTATGGACACTATTTATTCACGTTTTTTGTGATTTGTATTTATTAATTGGGATATACACTCATTTGTCACTGGAAAGTGTTTTGATATTTATATTTTAGCACTTTGCACTTTTATTAGTTACTACCACGATTGCACCTTTATATGCACTTGGTGGTTTATCATTTATAGTTATTTGCATTATATTTTACCTGTATGGTTTTATTTATCACATTACATGTATTTTATATGTGAAAATATTTTTGATATATTTTATATGTGACACTATACTAGCGCGGGCACATTTACTATTTTTTATCTATCTACACGCAATGAAACGTGGTTCAGTGCTTGCAGCTTAAATAGTTTACTCCTTAGAGGCATTAGTCCATCTGTGGCTCGCAAGACACCTATATTTTGTAGACACAAATTCTGGTAAACCAGAAAGTATGTTTACTGGAAGACTTTTTACCATCAAGCAAACAGTAATAGTATACCCAAGTAGTCAAAATTGGAACTCTGAACAGTATAGCACAAAATCACATGCAAATTACAAATAGCACAATTCAACCAACTTAAATGGCCCAAATGCGACCTATGTGCTCAGGCATGAAGGAAAATAGGGATGACTTGTTGAAGGTCAGTCCATTTCCCTAAAATCCTGAAATTGCAGGCCTAGAAGGTAAATGCGTGACACAACAGGCAACGATATGAACTATCAACTTTCGGCTCAAGGAGTTAGGCTTAAGGAGTTCCTCCTTAATGAGTATGAGGGTAGTCACTGAGTCACTGCTAAATGAAGAAGAAACGTGGAAGTCCTCACCGTGGAGATGTCCGGTATGTTTAGCTAGCTCTTTAAAGTGTGTTTGAAATGTCCTGGCAAATGTGTTAATGGTAATACTTTCAGCAGCATGAAACAACTGATGCAAAAAGGGGGTCCCCTTACAGGGCTTAATGAATTAAGTAAAGTAAAAGGTGTCTGCATGCAGTGTCTCTCTGTATCTGTATGATGGGCAAGTGCCCGCTCACCAGTCCTGCAACCAAGGCCCAAAGGAGATGTCCTAGCAGGCAGGCTCTTCAGGGTGCCCGACTGGCTACCTTACAACTGGAATGCCTCATGCCTTCAGGAATGTGCCTGGAGATGCACCCTGGGGTACCTCTCTGGTGGGATGTCCATGACCGGCCGACCGAGGAGCTATGGCGGGATAGGCTCCCTGACCCTTGGAGCTGTGTCACACTGACCTTGAAGCAGTGGCCCCCTCACTCCTGTCTGGTCTTCCCCTCACCTTGTGCTGTGTGTCAGCTCCCAGGCAGCCTCCTTGTCTCCCTCTCTCCTCTCCTCTCCTCCGTGGGCAGGCTGGGATATGTAGGGTCACATTGGAGCCGCCTGTGTTGGGGACTACATATTCCAAGATGCTTTGCTGCAGTGGTCCTGGCTGGTGATTCATTCCCTCCCTCTGCCAATGAGGAAGCAAGGGGGAAGGCAAAGCGGGTGGCTGCTTGTGCATGCGCCGCTTGCTCATTGTATAGAGTGAGGAGTGGGGGGCGGTCGGGAATTGCCCTGCAGCCGCTGACAGGCTCTGTGTCCCTCAGAGCCTATCAGTGTGAATCCTGGTGTACTGTCGAGAAGTGCCCGCTACCGAGAAGTGCCCGGTATGTACTGTGCATGCGCCATATGGAACAGCACAACAGCTGATTTGCCAATCAGCTGGGCCAACGTAACCAGGGCGCATGCATCGCTGCTGCTGAAGGGCGGCTTGTGGCTCTGTTGAAGAGCTGGCTTTGTCTGTGTTGCAACCCGCCCTTTCACACAGGCAAAACCGGCCATTCAACACAGCAAACCTGTCCTGCAACACAGACAAAACCAGACCATCTGCACACTGTAAAGCCTCCCTGCAACAGCGAGGCACAATGTGAGAACTACAGTCTCCCCCCGCTGTTTGTATAGGTTTCAATTGTGGCCGTGAAATGGTATCTCCCATCGAGAAATGCCTCCTATGATGTGCGCTTGCGCCCTGGTCACGTCACTCCAGCTGATCGTCAAATCAGCTGAAGTGCGACTCCGTCCTGCGCATGCGCGGGCACTATTCGATGGAGGGCACTTCTCGATAGAACATCTGCGGCGGCCAGCGGGAGGTACGGGGGCGCGAGCGGGCTAAGAGGCTCCCGCTACACTAACTAAGCTTAACTTTGCTCCCACCCTCCTTCTAAACTCTATTCTCTCTACCCTGTAAAATGCAGACAAGCTGAGTACAAGTGCAGTTCCAAAAATATGAGGCATAATTAAAGGCATAGACCAGTGGTAACCAAACTGCGGCCCAGGGGCCAGATGCAACTCTTTGCTTGCTTTTATCCAGCCCCTGGGGCACTATTTTCATCCACTAATACCAAAAATGGGGCATCATTCCCCTCCACTGACACCAAAGAAGCTGCAGAATTCCTCCCAATGACACCAAGGATGGGGCACAATTCCTCTCAATGACAACAACAACGGGGCTCCATGACACCAAGAATGTGACCCTATTCCTCCCATTGACACCAAAGATGGGGCATTGTTTATTCCCACTGACGTTGGGAGCTTTTCTACTCTTAATACCCACAAATCTGGCCTCCTTAAGTCTGAAGGACAGTGAACTGGTCCTTTGTTTAGAAAGTTTGTAGACCCCTGGCATAGACAGTCCTACAGAAGTTAGAGACAAACAGACCCCAGTTCAGGTTATGACCAAACAAACATAACCTGTTGATCAAGCAGAGGACAAATTTCCACCATTCAATTTAACTGTTCTTGATTAGGAAACAGGTGTGCATTGCAAAGACTAGATCTGCAAATAACAACCAGCGGCTTCAAGGATGATTGCTACACATAAATACAGCATCACAAACATTCCCTGCTTCTGTTAAGCTGGCCATAGATGGAGCGTGTTTCTTTCCTGCAACCATCAACACAGACCATCAACTCCATGCCTCCCATGGAGCCATTGTGTTCTCTCGGCAAGGGGGTAGCGGAAGCCTTCCCTGCCGGGAGGGAAAACACACTGATTAATGCTAGCCGCTACAATAGCCGTTAGCAGGGCTTTTTTTTTCAGCAGAAACGCAGGAGGGGGGGGACAGTTTCGGCACCTCCAACACTGAATGTACTTTATGGTAAGGTGTGCTGGAGGGTCTATTGATGCTGGCTGTTGGGGAATATATTGTCGCTGGTGGGGATTTTTTTTTTGTGGGGGTCTATTGTTGCTGGGTAAGTCTATTGTTGTTGGCTGGGGGTCTTATTTTGAGGGAGAGGTCTATTGCTGCTTGCTGCTGGAGGTTCTATTGATGCTGGCTGCTGGGAGATCTGTTGTTGCTGCTGGGGGTTTATTGTTGCTGGGGTGATATTTTGTTGAGGGGGGTCTATTGTTCCGGTGGGGGGGGGGGGTCTGTTGTGTGATGGATCTATTTTTGCTGTGGTGGGGTCTGTTGTTGCTGGGGTTTATCAAATTCCATACAAACTACTTACTGTAGTAGCACAAAATGATACTTGGTTCTGTATTCTCTAAAAGGGGGGGGGGGGGGGGTATTGGGAGGTGAGGAGTGTGTGGAGCCAAGGGACAGTGCTCAGAGGTGGGTAGGGGGCAGAGACGAAGGGTGACTCAGAAAGGAGGAGTTCCTGCACCTATTCTCTGAGAAAAAAAAAAATCCCTGGCCGCTAAAAAAAAGCGCATGTAAAATCCGACAGGATGGTTGTACCAAAATTGATCGATGGATCAACTTGGGTACATTCAGCCTGCCCCATACATGGTTCCAATCCTGCTGAACCGGCTTAGATTAGAATCATGTATGGGCAGGCTGAATGTACCCAAGTTGACCCATCAATCAACTTGGGTACAACTACCCTTTCAGATTTTACATGCGATTATTGCTAGCCTATGACTGGCTTTAGTGAGTGAGGTTGAAGAAACTACACTCAGTAGGGGAAAAAGGGGTACTATGGTCAATGGTCAAGCAGACCCTTTTACCAGCTCACGTCTCTCTGGTGGATTGGCGAGTAATCCACTTTTTTTGACAGATTTCAATAACCGATTTCAGCTGATCACCATTGAAGGGCCTCATTGCTATTTATGGGCTTGTAGGAGGAACAGCGACACAAACGACATCAGGGAAATCTTGTCGCCGGAGTCTGCACGAGATATAAGAAGCCTGAAGGTGGTTGGCTATAGAGTCTGCTTAACAAAACCATAATAACACAGACTGACTTCTGTGCTGTCTAATCCTTCTCTGGCACACGTAACCAGTGGGCGCAGTGGCGCTTTCCAAGTGAGATTTGAACACACTTGTCTTTGTTCCAGACCCTATTGAGGAGATCACATGCTTATTAATTCACAGAGAGCGAGGTGTTCAGCGCACTCTAATTACGCCTATTGAAACCTCACAAGACGCGCGGATTCACTTATTGTTTAATCACACATTTAATCCTGCTATTCATCGAGTCAACTCCTAGAGAGCGATTTCTGCATTTTGTACCAAAGAGGATGTTGGAATAAAGATACATTTGTTCAAATCTGATAAAGAGGAGTTGACTGAAGCCATTAGACCCTGGTGCATAAAAACGGGCCTACCTATCCAGTCACCTCTTACAGGCTCTTACAGACACAACGTCTCCATCCATCTACCTTTTAGAATCAGCCCACATACTGGAAAGTCAATGGAAATTATGGATTGGTCACACCATTCCATGGTGGTGGTATTAGGGCAGTGATGGCCAACTTTCTTGATACGGGGGGGCTCAAGTGCGACCCTCAACATCACCAAAGAGCAGCACTGATAAAAATCTGTGAATATTCATCATCAGAGACAGCAGACACAGCGGGGCACAGTTAAAGTAACATTAAACCTTCCTGCAGCAGAGAAGTTTTTTTCCCTTAATGCATAGAATGCATTAAGGAAAAAAACCTTAAGGCTTGAGAACCACTTTAAAGACTATGGGCATGATACAAGAGATGGCCAGAGACCGCGGACATAACATAGGTGATGGTCAGAGACTGGGGACATAGTACAGGAGATGGTCAGAGACTGCAGACATTACACAGAGATGGTCAGAGACTGCAGACATGATACAAGAGATGGTTAGAAACTACAGACATTATACAGGAGATGGTCAGAGACTGCAGACATTATACAAGAGATGGTTAGAGACTACAGACATGATACAGGAGATGGTTAGAGACTGCAGACATTACACAGGTGATGACCAGAGATTGCAGACATGATACAGGAGATGGTCAGAGACTGCAGTAGTAATACAAGAGATTGTCAAATATTGCTGGCATGATACAAGAGATGGCCAGAGATTGCAGACATGACACAGGAGATGGTCAGAGGCTGCAGACATGATACAAGAGATGGTCAGAGACTGCAGACATTATACAAGAGATAGTCAGAGACTGTGGACATGATACAAGAGATGATCAGAGGCTGCAGACATGATACAAGAAATAGTTAGAGACCGTAGACATGTTGCAGGAGACTGTCAGAAACTGTGAACATGTTTTAGGAGTTTTTGGAGACATGCTTCAAGAGATATATTACATGAGACTGCTAGAATCACTGCTATAACAGGGCAATTTGGGAAAAACTGATTCTGCAGGGGCCCTGAGGGCAAAAAAAAAAATGTGAAAGGAGCAAAGGTTGAGCACCAGGGGATTAAGGTATCCTAAATCTTCCTACCCCCACATTTTTAGTTTTTTGCAGCAGGTATCCAGGTTACAGGTGGAGGAGAGGGAGACCAACTGAGAGAACTTTGAATGTTAGGAGTCTCGTCGGGGAGCATTGGAGATCGCAGCATCGTCCCCATTCTACTGATAACAGCCGATCCACCTGATGTGCCCTGCAAGGTTTTTCTGTATACAGGCTTCCCGTGATCCTCTGTAGTGGGGGATCGTGGGCTTCTGGTAAGCAGTAACCCCTTACTCACCGGTGGTGGATTTCCTCACAAGTTTTTCTCATTATTTGAAAAGTGGCACCATGTATGGTTGGACTTCTTTAATCACTGGGGATAATGCCATTTAGGCTTATTTGGACACTCACCGTGGTTATATCTCATCATTTTCGTTTTTGTTTATGATACTGTCACTAGGATTATTAAGGTGCGACATTCCCACATGACAAGGTGGGGTTGTCCAATTTTTGATTGTACACATTCTGTATTCATTTTGCTTTATTTATTATTTTATTCACTGGGTATATGACCATTCATGTAATTGGACGGTGTATGAGAATACATTTCACCTTCATGTTTAGTGCGATTCTATGTTTTCTTATTTTTGTGCACTGTGTTTATGTTTATGCAGGAGAATTGCTGCTGTTTTTCACGTGCTTATCTATTTGTTAGTTTTGAATAGGTTTAAGTTTTATTGCTTTTTTACCCTAGCGCAGTTTGAGTTTCCTTTTCCCTATCCTAAATGGGAAGTTCTGCTATTAAGAATCTTCCTCCCCCCCACCTTTAACATTATTGAGGGTTTATTTTTTTATTTTTTTGCAGCAGGTATCCAGTTTTTGGCAGGTACTCGCTCTCAGTTCTGCAGGAATTGCCTAAGTTCTCCCCCTCCGCATCACAGGTACCAAGAGGCTGTGGGACCATTCACAAAGCACAGTGCAGCCCGCCTATGTGTAGTGGGAAGTTGGCTATGTATCCGAAAGGAGTCACAGACGGCTTCCCACACACTGAACATGCCATCACCGGGGATCCAAAGACCAGTAGCCTCCCTGGCGGTTTTCCCGAGTGTGGCTCGGGGTTAAAATTCATTCCCATTAGCGGTAACCCCGAGCCACACTCGGGATTACATCTCAGGATCCTGGTGCGGCTTTACTTACCTTGTCCCCGGGATCCTGCGATGTCCCCCGCAGTGTCCATGGGCTCCGTCCTCTGCCCGAAGCCTCTCCGTGCCAGGCCCCATTCCCTGCGAGCGTCGCGACGCACAGGGCCGGAGTCTGGCGGCAAAATTTAAAAAATGGTAAAAATCATAACACGTACAGTACTGTAATCTTACAGATTACAGTACTGTATGAAATTATTTCACATCCCTTTTGTCCCCAGTGCTTTGGCCCATGCCCTGCATGCAGTTTTATATTATATATACTGTTCTTTCTGCCTGGAAACTGGAGATTGTTCATAGCAACCAAAAAGTGTCCCTTTACGTCAAAAGTGGCTTTAGACCAGCTAGAAAACAGCGATAGTAAATTAGAACACTTGCAGAATTGAGCGATAGTGAATCGTGGGGAAATTTATTTTATTATTATTATTATTTATTTTTTTTAATCATTTATTTTTATTTACTATATTAAAATTTATGTTTTTGTGTTTCAAACTTTATCATACCCGGGATATCTACTAGACTCTTGTTTGGACAGATTTAAGTGTGTTATTGTTAAGAATTACAGACCTACAATATAAAACGCCAAATTTCCATGCAAAATAATTGTACCGCTTTCAGCACCTAAAATCCGAAATAATCATACCGCCAGGGAGGTTAAAGAACCGGCCAGGGTGAGGACTGTGCTAAGTCCCTGGACAGGTAAGTGTCCTTTCATTAAAACTCAGCAGCAGTATTTGTAGGTGCTGACTTTTAATTTTTTTTTTCTAGAGGCTGAAGATCCTCTTTAACCACTTCAGCTCCGAAAGGTTTTACCGCCTTCCTGACCAGGCCATTCTTTGCGATTCAGCACTGCGTCACTTTAACTGACAATTGTGCGGTCGTGTGACGAAGTACCCAAATAAAATTGATGTCCTTTTTTTTTCCCACAAAAAATTTTTTGGTGGTATTTGATCACCTCTGCTGTTTTTATTTTTTACGCTATAAACAAAAAAAGACAGACAATTTTAACCTCCCTGGCGGTATGATTATTTCTGATTTTAGGTGCTGAAAGCGGTACAATTATTTTGCACAGAAATTTGGCGTTTTATATTGTAGGCCTGTAATTCTTATGCCGCGTACACACGGTCGTACTTTTCGTCTACAAAAGTCCAACGGACGCTGACGGACTAAAGCTGGCTGGTAATCCGATCGTGTGTGGGCTTCTCCGGACTTTCAACGTACTTTTTTAGCCTCAAATCCGACGTACTTTAGATTTGAAACATGCTTCAAATCTTTACGTCGTAACTACGACGGACCCCGAAATCCGCTCGTCTGTGTGCTAGTCCGACGGACAAAAAGCCACGCTAGGGCACCTATTGGCTACTGGCTATGAACTTCCTTATTTTAGTCCGGTGTACGTCATCACGTACGAATCCGTCGGACTTTTGTGTGGTCGTGTGTAGGCAAGTCCGTTCGTTAGAAAGTATGCCGCAAGTCCGCCGCAAGTCCGCCGAAAGTCTGCCGGAAGTCTGTCGGACAGGCTGTCTGACTTTTGTAGACGAAAAGTCCGACCGTGTGTACGCGGCATTAGGAATAGTTCACTTAAATCTGTCCAAACAAGAGTCTAGTAGACATCCCGGGTATGGTAAAGTTTGAAAAACGAAATAAAAAATTATAATATAATAAATAACTATAAATAATTATAACAAATAATAATATAATAATAATAAAAATTATATAATAATGTAATCAAATCAAAAACACTGAAATTTGCTCAGTTGCAGAATTGTCGCTTTTGTTACTTTTAGTGTTTGGTGACGGATTTCCCCACAAATCACTATCGCTCAATTCTGCAAGTGATTCTAATTTATTATCGCTTTTTTCTAGCTGGTCTAAAAGCACTTTTGATGTAAAGAGACAGTTTTGGTTGCTATGGACAATCTCCAGTTTCCTGGCAGAAAGAACAGTTTTATATATATAAAACTGCATGCAGGACACTGGGCAGACCACTAGGGACAAAGGGGATGTGTAGTTATTTGATACAGTACTGTAATCTGTAAGATTACAGTATGCTGTATTTATACTATGTGTTTCACTTTTGAATTTACCGCCGAACTCCGTCCCCGTGCGTCGCAACGCTCGCAGGGAACGGAGCTCGGCACTGTGAATCGAGCGAGACACAGCGGCTCGCCGATCACAGCGGGGAGACATCGCAGGATCCAGGGGACAAGGTAAGTATGCTCTTCCTGGATCCTGCGATGCAAGCCCGAGTCTGGCTCGGGGATACCGCTTTTGGTATGAAAAATCCAACCCGAGCCAGACTCGGGAATACCGCCAGGGAGGTTAAATAAAAAACAATATTTTTTACTTTCTGCTATAAAACATTCCCAATATTTTTTTTTAAAAAAAATCAAATTTCTTCAGATATTTAGGCCAATATTTTTCTGCTACATATTTTTTGTAAAAAAAAATCCCAATAAGCATATATTGGTTTCCGCGAAAGTTATAGGGGTTGATTTACTAAAGGCAAATAGACTGTGCACTTTGCAGAGGGCGGTGGCCCTCTGCAAGTGCAATTGCTCCAGAGCTTAGTAAGTGAGGTAAGGCTTGACTTTGCAAAGAGTACCCAATCCTGTGCAAGGAAAATTAAAAAAAACAGCATTTTTTTCTTGCACATGATTGGATGATGGAAGTCAGCAGAGCTTCTGCTCATTTACTAAGCTCTGGAGCAACTGCACTTTGCAAAGTGCACAGTCTTTTTCCCTTTAATAAATCAACCCCATAGTGTCCACAAAATAGGGGATAGATTTAATTGTTTTTTTAATAGTTTTCACTATGATGCGATCTGTGATTTTTAGAGGAACTGCAACATTGCGGCGGACAAATCTGACCCTGAGTGACATTTTTTTGGGGACCAGTGACACCAATATAGTGATCAGTGCTATAAAAATGCACTGATTACTGTATAAACATATTAACACCTGGGGCGATCAAAGGGTTAAATGTTCCCTAGGGAGGTGTTTACTAACTGTGTGGGGCAGTGTCACCCTAAAGGAAAAGAGAGATCCGTGATTCAGCTTAGCTGATTTACAAGATGTCTTTTTCTCTTCCCGACAGATCCGCCGTTTGTCTTGTTTACACAGGCAGACAGCTGATGCGTCTCTCTTGTGAATGATCGGACCTGCTGATTGGCTCCCAGTGTGTCCAATCACAGCGGGAGCGGCGCTTCGTCAGCACGCGTGCCCAAAATTACGTGCGCGAAATCATGTACCTGTACCTGATTTTGCCCAGCCGGGGCCGCCCTGCCGCAGTATATACGCGGTAGGCGGTCCGGAACGGGTTAAGGTGTGAATATAAATGCTGGGGTACCTTCCTGACACCCATAGGAATTGGAAAAGTGACTTAGTAAACTACTAATCACTTCCAACAGAAAAATTTTAGTTGAATGTGATCAACTACTACCAGCTATACTACTACCTGGATTTATGAGAACCTTCACAGACATCCTTACATCTTTGTTCCACGGCCCCCGTAAGGATCACCTAGGAAGGGGGACCCAGCTGAAACATGTGCAATGGTGGCTCTTATGGTGGCAATACACATAAGAATTTATGATCAATCTAGGTACAAGAATGTGTATAGATGAAGAATGGGAGTAAAAAAAGGATATATATAATGTAAAAACAATAACAATATACATTCATACCCCTTGAAATTTTCCACATTTTGTCATGTTATAACCAAAAACTTAAATGTATTTTATTGGGATTTTATGTGATAGATCAAAACAAAGTGGCACAAAATTGTGAAGTGGAAGGAAAATTATAAATGATTTTTAATTTTTTTTTACAAATAAATATATGAAAAGTGTGGGGTACATTTATATTCAGCCCCACTCAGTCAATACTTTGTAGATCCTCCTTTCGCTGCAATTACAGCTGCAAGTCTTTTTGGGGATGTCTCTACCAGCTTTGCATATCTAGAGAGGGACATTTTTGCCCATTATTCTTTGCAAAATAGCTCAAGCTCTGTCAGATTGGATAGAGAGGGTCTGTGAAGAGCAATTTTCAAGTCTTGTCACAGATTCTCAATTGGATTTAGGTCTGGACTTTGACTGGGCCATTCTAACACATGAATATGCTGTGATCTAAACCATTCCATTGTAGCTCTGGCTGTATGTTTAAGGTCGTTGTCCTGCTGGAAGGTGAACCTCCGCCCCAGTCTCAAGTCTTTTGCAGACTCTAAAAGGTTTTCTTCTAAGATTGCCTTGTATTTGGCTCCATCCATCTTCCCATCAACTCTGACCAGCTTCCCTGTCCCTGGTGAAGAAAAGCATCCCCACAACATGATGCTGCCACCACCATGTTTCACGGTGGGGATGGTGTGTTCAGAGTGACGTACAGTGTTATGCCGCGTACACACGGTCAGACTTTTCACCTGCAAAAGTCCGACGGACGCCGCCGGACAAAGTCCGGCGGAAAGTCCGACCGTGTGTGGTCTCCATCGGACTTCCGACGGACCGTTTCGGTCGGATTTTTGCGGAAATCCGACGTACTTTAGATTTGAAGCCTGCTTCAAATCTTTACGTCGTACCTCCGCCGGACTCCGTTCCTGACGGAAAGCCCGTTCGTCTGTATGCTAGTCCGAAGGACCAGATGCGACGGAGGAGCAGGTTACTGCATCTCGCGCTCGCTGCAATAGGAAAAACAAATCTTCCTATTGCGGCGAGCGCGGGGCATACCAGGCCCTTAGGTCTGGTATGGATTATAAAGGGGAACCCCTACGCCGAAAAAACGGCGTGGGGTCCCCCTAAAATCCATACCAGACCCCGATCCGAGCACGCAGCCTGGCCGGTCAGGAAAGGGGGTGGGGACGAGCGAGCGCCCCCCCCTCCTGAACCGTACCAGGCCGCATGCCCTCAACATGGGGGGGTGGGTGCTTTGGGGGAGGGGGGCGCCCTGCCAAAAATGTCCCTCTCTAGAAGTCCGGACCTCCGCTGGCAATAGAGCTACCTGAAGAAAGCGGAGGGGCCGGCCGAAGACCTGGGACACCGGGAGAAGAGGCCGGAGAGCGGAGAAGAACCAACCGGACGCCGGGAGAAGATGAACCGGAGGGACCCCCGAAGACGGAAGAAGACCCCCCCCGGAGCTGTTTAATAAATTATTTTAAAAACCTGTGTTGTGTTTTATTACTGACACTTTTTACCTAGGTAAATGGGTAGGGGTACCATGTACCCCATACTCATTTACATAGGGTGGGGGGCCAGGATCTGGGGGCCCCCTTATTAAAGGGGGCTCCCAGATTCCGATAAGCCCCCGCCCGCAGACCCCGACAACCAACGGCCAGGGTTGTCGGGAAGAGGCCCTTGTCCTCATCAACATGGGGACAAGGTGCTTTGGGGGGGGGGGGGCGCAGGGCGCCCCCCTCCCCCAAAGCACCCACCCCCCCATGTTGAGGGCATGCGGCCTGGTACGGTTCAGGAGGGGGGGGGGGCGCTCGCTCGTCCCCACCCCCCTTCCTGACCGGCCAGGCTGCGTGCTCGGATCGGGGTCTGGTATGGATTTTAGGGGGACCCCACGCCGTTTTTTCGGCGTAGGGGTTCCCCTTTATAATCCATACCAGACCTAAGGGCCTGCGACGGGGCTCGCAAGGTTTCAATCTCGCCAAAAAAAGCGGCGAGATTGAATTCCTTTTCTAGTCCCGTCGTACCAAAGTCACGTTCAAAATGAACGGACTTGTCCGTGTGTGGGAAAGTCCGTTCGTTCTGAAAGTCCGGCGGAAGTCCGTCGGGAAGACCGGATTCCGGAAAGTCCGGCCGTGTGTAGGCAAGTCCGGCCGTTCAGAAAGTCCGGCGGTAGTCCGCCGGAAGTCTGGCGGCAAGTACGTCGGACCTAGCTTTCTAGAAAGTCCGACCGTGTGTACGCGGCATAATAGTTGTCCTCTGGACAGATTCTCACACCTGAGCTGTGGATCTCTGCAGCTCCTCCAGAGTTACCATGGGCCTCTTGGCTGCTTCTCTGATGAATGTTCTCCAGGCCTGTCAGTTTAGGTGGAAGGCCATGTCTTGGTAGGTTTGCAGTTGTGCCATACCTTTTCCATTTTCCAGTGCTCCGTGAGATGTTCAAAGCTTGGGATATTTTTTTATAACCTAACCCTGCTTTAAACTTGTCCACAACTTGATCCCTGACCTGTCTGGTGTGTTCCTTGGCCTACATGATGCTGTTTGTTCACTAAGGTTCTCTAACAAACCTCTGAGGGCTTCACAGAACAGATTTATTTATACTGAGATTAAATTACACACAGTTGGACTCTATTTACTAATTAGGTGACTTCTGAAGGCAATTGGTTCCACTAGATTTTAGTTAGGGGTATCAGAGTAAAGGGGGCTGAATACAAATGCACGCCACATATGTTGGATATTTATTTTGTAAAAAAATGTAGAAAACAATTTATCATTTTCTTTCCACTTCACAATTATGTGCCACTTTGTGTTGGTCTATCACATAAAATCCCAATAAAATACATTTACGTTTTTGGTTGTAACATTAGAAAAAATTTGGAAAATGTCAAAGGGATATGAATACCTTTTTTCAAGGTATAAAATACATTTATAGTACACATATATTTATAGTTTCCCTTTAAAGAACAAAAATGATAGAAAAAATAATTAAATAACAGAAAACAAAAAAGGAAGAGAGGAGGCAATTGAGATACGAAGGCACGTGGGTCACATCAAACACTTATAAAAACACTGATCTGGGTATAAAATCTCAGATAATTTGTAAGCTTAATAAAAGAAAGGCAAGATCATATTGGCCTGTTCATATGGCTTGGGGCTGGTAATCATTGGGATTTGTATTAATTTCTCTGATGTGTAGATGACTGGAGTGATAAATAGCAGCTCTGTTAATAAATGGCGGTTAGATAAGAGCCCTCCCACCACTGATCCGTCTTTATTTTTGGAAATGATGCTCACATCAGCTCTATTAGATCAAACAAGTTTCCGCTTCACTCACTATATATTGGCATGAGCCAATAATTTCCCAAAACTCTCTTTAACCCGCTGAATGCCTTTTCAGATATGCCTGGGTGATCCTATGTGTGTCCTGTTATTTTGTGTCATTTCACGTTGTATATTTCCTGACTGAATTTGGCTACATTGTATGTGGTACACAACATCTATCTCTGGGGAAAGGAAAAGTCCTCCCTCTGCATTGCAAGGCTTAAGAACCCATTTAGGTCTATGGCAGGGATTCTCATCCAGGGTGCCGTATGGATTACCCTGGGGTGACGCAAGCACATGACCCAGTTTGCCCTGGACCAGCGTCATGAGTTGCCATGGTTTGGGCAGGCTGGCTGCCAGCACCACAACAATTCTAGGGCTCTAGAGGCAGGACACATACCATCATTTGTTGCTATGGTGTTAATGACTGGCCCTCCTGCACCATGGCAAGACATGACACTGATCCTGGGCAGGCGGCATGCAGGGCCACCCCCAGCATTCAGGAGTGGATGGAAGCCCACCCCCTCCAGACCTTCTCCTCCTCTCGTACTCTGCCAGAGCCAAAATGTAGGGCTCTGATATGAAGAGGGGACTGTGTGATTGGGGGGCTCTATGATGGTAGGCTCTGATGACTTTTGACTAGAAGGGAGGAGCCTGACATGAAAGGGGGACTTTGATGTGAAGGGGGTACCTCTGATGTGATAGGGGAACCTCTCATGTGATGGGGAGACCTCTGTTGTATAGGGGAGCTGTGATGTGTTGGTGGGACCTTTGACGTAAAGGGGCGACCTCTAACATGAAGGGGGGCCTCTAATGCAATGAGTGGAGGCTATGAGATGAAGGGGGACGTCTGATGTGATAAGGGAACCTCTGAAGTGTTGGTGGGACCTCTGTTGTATAGAGGAGCTGTGATGCTTTGGTGGGACCTCTGTTGTGTAGGGGAGCTGTGATGTGTTGGTAGGACCTCATTTGTATAGGGGAGCTGTGATGTGTTGATCGGACCTCTGACGTGATGGGGGGCTCTGACATGAAGGGGGGGGGGCCACTGATGTGATAGGTAAACCTCTCATGTGAAGGTGGAACCTCTGTTGCATAGGGGAGCTATGATGTGTTGATGGGACCTTGATAAATAACAAATTTTTACAGTTTAGACTAGGGGGCCTCAAGCTTATGCAAACTCTTAAAGGGTGCCTCCACTGGACACAGGTTGAAAAACACAGGTCTAGCGCATGGAAAACACAGTTTTAATTACCAGATTCTCCACTCTCCTAGAAGCCAGCACTCTTCTCTGTTCTTCCAAATTCTGTGAGTGGACTGTCCCTCGGGGTCTTCGTGTTCAGTGCAGGACTTTGACCTCTGCATTGTACTTGATGTTAGAGGACCTTGCGACCACTGGAGCATGGGGGAGAAGAACCTATGGGGATTGGTCTAAAAGAATGGAGGAGCCTACAGGAGCGGAGAATCAGATTAAGTAAAACTGTTTTATCCGATACCCTAGACCAGTGATGGCGAACCTTGGTACCCCAGATGTTTTGGAACTACATTTCCCATGATGTTCATGCACTCTGCAGTGTAGTTGAGCATCATGGGAAATGTAGTTCCAAAATATCTGGAGTGCCAAGGTTTGCCATTACTGCCCTAGACCCAAAGGAATATTTAACCCTTGCAGTACATGGTGCAGCCCCACTGCAGGGGAAGCTTTTGTTTCAACATCAATCACAGACTAAAATATGTAGACGTCATCAGTGCTCCTCAGATGTATGTGGACTTCATCACAGGGCTCCTCAGATTTATATGGACTTCATCAGGGCTCCTCAGATTTATGTGGAATTCATTAGTGCGCCTCAGATTTATGTGGACTTCATCAGGGCTCCTCAAATTTATGTGGAATTCATCAGGGCTCCTCAGATGTATGTGGACTTCATCAGGGCTCCTAAGATGTATGTGGAATGCATCAGGGCTCTTCAGATTTATGTGGATTTCATCGGTGCTCCTCAGATTTATGTGAACTTCATCAGGACTCCTCAGAATTCATCAGGGCTCCTCAGATTTATGTGGACTTCATCAGGGCTCCTAAGATGTATGTGGAATGCATCAGGGCTCCTCAGATTTATGTGGACTTCATCAGGACTCCTTAGATTTATGTAGACTTCATCAGGGCTCCTAAGCTTTATGTGGACTTCATCAGGGCTCCTCAGATTTACATGGACTTCATCAGGGCTCCTCAGATTTATGTGGACTTCATCAGGGCTCCTCAGATTTACATGGACTTCATCAGGGCTCCTCAGATTTACATGGACTTCATCAGGGCTCCTCAGATGTATGCGGACTTCATCAGGGCTCCTAAGATGTATGTGGAATGCATCAGGGCTCTTCAGATTTATGTGGATTTCATCGGTGCTCCTCAGATTTATGTGAACTTCATCAGGACTCCTCAGAATTCATCAGGGCTCCTCAGATTTATGTGGACTTCATCAGGGCTCCTAAGATGTATGTGGAATGCATCAGGGCTCCTCAGATTTATGTGGACTTCATCAGGACTCCTTAGATTTATGTAGACTTCATCAGGGCTCCTAAGCTTTATGTGGACTTCATCAGGGCTCCTCAGATTTACATGGACTTCATCAGGGCTCCTCAGATTTATGTGGACTTCATCAGGGCTCCTCAGATTTAAATGGACTTCATCAGGGCTCCTCAGATTTACATGGACTTCATCAGGGCTCCTCAGATTTATGTGGACTTTATCAGGGCTCCTCAGATTTACATGGACTTCATTAGGGCTCCTTAGATGGCATCCCTACAGCTTCAGGGAGTTCTGATATAGGGGGAGTATTACTAGAGTCTTTCTATAGATATACACATAGGGGTTTATTTACTAACCCACTTTGCACTACAAGTGCACTGCAAGTGCACTTGGTAGTGCAGTTAGAAGTGCAGCCTCTGTAGATCTGAGGCGGAAAGGAAAATAAAAAACAGCATTTTTGTTTGTACATGATTGGATGATAAAATCAGCAGAGCTTCCCTTGATTTTAAATCTTCCCTTCAGATTTACAGCGACTGCACTTCCAGAGTGGATTTGCCTTTAGTAAATCAACCCCAAAGTCCTACATCAACTGATTTTTTTTCATTTTAGCGAAGTCTTGAATTTGCATAATATACTTTTCAGGTTTTGATGTTCACCCTAACATATTACAGTATACATGATTTTATTTTGGGACAGACAGGACTTTCATGTAGTATCAAATTTGGATACTTACTGTATATATTTTATTATAATTAGAAAAAAAAATGTTTTCTTGTCATGTTAGGTTTACATCTATTGCCCCGTACACACGGTCGGACATTGATCGGACATTCCGACAACAAAATCCTAGGATTTTTTCCGACGGATGTTGGCTCAAACTTGTCTTGCATACACACGGTCAAACAAAGTTGTCGGAAAATCCGATTATTCTGAACGCAGTGACGTAAAACACGTACGTCTGGACTATAAACGGGGCAGTAGCCAATAGCTTTCATCTCTTTATTTATTCTGAGCATGCGTGGCACTTTGTGCATCGGATTTGTGTACACACAATCGGAAATTCCGACAACGGATTTTGTTGTCGGAAATTTTTTTAGCCTGCTCTCAAACTTTGTGTGTCGGAAAATCCGATGGAAAATGTGTGATGGAGCCTACACATGGTCGGAATTTCCGACAACAAGGTCCTATCACACATTTTCCGTTGGAAAATCCGACCGTGTGTACAGGGCATAAGTGTGACGGGAATGTGTCCAAAATCTTGTGCTTTCCTAATGTAGCAGAGTCTAGCCTGACCCAGTCTAATGAGAACCTTCAGGGTTAAAGATGGCTGACATCCATCTGTATGTGGTGGGTTGTGAGGCATAGTGGGTGCAAAGATGGTGAAAGTCATTGGGTGCCAGATACTTCTTGGATGTAAAAGAGGTTTTATTTCTCTTAACAGACCTTTTTATATTTAAGGGGGAAAGAGGGTTAGGGCCAGGACACCCTTAAGCAGTTGCAATTTCAATTAGCAGACTCTGAGACTTCAAGGACAGCCTTACAGGGAAAGGCCGCCAGCAAGTCTCCACATCTGCATGTGCAGGATTGCTATCTTCTATGGCAACAGTCTTTAACAGTTCCAGCACAAATCGTTACAGTCCTCTTTGCTTCACTACAACTTCTACTTGTAGTACTTCAGCCCCTTAAACTCCTGGTCTCTCACTGGACCCTCTGATTCACTGAATCCCCGGAGCTCCTCAAAGCTTTGCGGTGGTATCTCCCTCAAGCGTCACCTCCGCTTCCCTGCTGGGTCCCTAGCTTGGCACTCTAGATACTTCTCACACTTCACCCCTGCTAACCAGTTCGGTCCCTGGCTTGACTCACAAGGCTGCTCTGCAAGCGTCACCTCTGCTGGCTGGGTCCCTGACTTGATCACCGCCTGAAGTTTCCCGATTCTCCACTGTGCCCGTTCGGTGAGAATGCTGCTCCAATACTTGCTTCAGTTACTCACTGTGGTCCCTGGTAAAGGTGATTGGTCCCTTAGTGGTGACAGCTTCCCTCCTACCTCCGACCACGTCAGGTTCTCCTGCCGGCAGAACCGTCACTTCTAGTTGGACTGCAAGCCGCAATCCCATCCCTGCGCTGCCCTCTTACTTCTGGATAGGCCCTCAGAATGCCTAGCAGCCAGATGTGCCCAGGATAGGCCTAATCTCCGGCCTAGCAGCCCAGGGCATACAACGGGTCTCAAGACCTGCTTCCTGATTGGCCGGGAGGAGGATCAGTGTGACAAGAGTGCCGCCCCACTCACTTAAATGGCTTGTATTGGCCAGCCGTTCCGCCTGCCGAATGCGACAGGGGGTATACTTTTTGCAGCGACTGCGAAAGGAAAGCATGGCAAGTGTACAATCCTAAGTGGCTGCATGCTATCTTTGCGGAAAGTGGCCGGTGGGGGGGGGGGGGACAGAGATTGTTGTAACGCTGACTATTATTGTCAGCTTCCACAGTGGCCCCCTCAGGTATGGGGTTTGCATACATAAATTGCCCATACACTATATTCTCCGATTGTACAGTCTCCAATAGATTTACCAAAACTATACCAAAAGGGGGACACACCTAAACTATCCAATTAGACAGGTCCTTGCACTACATACAGTGAGGGAAAAAAGTATTTGATACCCTGCTGATTTTTTAGGTCTGCCCACTGACAAAGAAACAATCAGCCTATAATTTGAATGGTTGGTTTATTTTAACAGTGAGAGACAGAACAAAAAAGTTATAAATTGATTTTCATTTTAATGAGTGAAATAAAATAATTGACCCCTTCGTAAAACATGACTTAGTACTTGGTGGCAAAACCCTTGTTGGCAATCACAGAGGTCAGACGTTTCTTGTAGTTGGCCACCAGGTTTGCACACATCTCAGGAGGGATCTAAAGCTCACCACACATGTTACAATCTGATTGTACAATCTTCTTTTAGGTCCACCAACAACTATGCAGCGCATGGGCGTACCTGGTATTTCAGTGTGCCTAGTTTACACCATTGTGGTGCTTTCATGTGCGTTTATAAGGCCTCATGCACGCTGGACGTTTTTTATCTGTTGCTCCTAGGGGGGGCGTCAGGCTTTTTTTTGTTTGTTTTTATTTCCTGCTTCGAAACGCCCCTGCATGTTAGCCTATGGGGTTGATTTACTAAAGGCAAAAAGACGGTGCACTTTGGAAAGTGCAGTTGCACACGGCAAGAGCAGTTGCTCCAGAGTTTAGTAAATGAGCAGAAGCTCTGCTGACTTTGATCAACCAATCATGTGCAAGCAAAAATGCTGTTTTTTTTATTTCCCTTGCATGTGATTGGGTATTCTTTGCAAAGTGAAGGTTTACCTCATTTACTAAGCTCTGGAGCAACTGCACTTGCAGAGTGCAATTGCACTTTTCAAGGTGCACAGTCTATTGGCCTTTAGTAAATCAACCCCTTTGTGTCCTTGCACCAGTGTCGGGACCCTAGGTGTGCACCCTAAAGCTCAAGAGCATGTGTGTCTACATATACTAAGGGCTGGTGCAAGGATTTTTGACAACCTAGACGAAACCTCATTTTGCCGCCCCCCTTTGTCCCCACCCCTGACTCCACCCCCTTTTCCTGGCCCATGTAAACCCCACCTTTTAAATGAAGTGCCCATCAAATGCAGCCTCACCAGCGCCCATCAATGCAGCCTCACCAGCGCCCATCAAATGCAGCCTCACCAGTGCCCATCAATGCAGCCTCTCCAGCGCCCATCAATGCAGCCTCACCAGCGCCCATCAAATGCAGCCTTACCAGCGCCCATCAAATGCAGCCTCACCAATGCCAATCAATGCAGCCTACCAGTGGCCATCAATGAATGTTTGCTTGCTTACATTCATTCGGGACACAGTCCTCCACCACTGACACTATGTGCGAACGGTGTGACGGCTGCCTGCTGATGCTGAGACTTAGTTGCTTGCTGCAGAAAGAAGAAACTAGGAACACCAGTGGCCGGATGCCCTAGGCAGCAGGGCGACCTAGGCGGCTGCCTAGTTTGCCTAGTGGTAGCACCGGCCCTGTACATACTGTATATGGCGTCAGCTGCTGGCACAGTGAAAGAGAAGAGCATAAGCACTTCTCTTATGGCAGAGCCGGTAAGATGGAGATCTTGCCCATCTTCCTGCTGAAACACAGAGAGATAATGCTAATGTGCACTGGGTGATTAGGGTGTGCCCAAGCACACCAGGCACACCCCCTGTGCACACCTATGGCTGGGTCAAGGTCATCTAGAGCCCAGGGCGAAAATGCCAAACTGCCACCCCAAGATGTATGAGCTGAGCATTATGTGTCAGCAAAAATCCTCCCCCCCAAAAAAAACACTGAGCACTAATGTGCATGTTTACCCCTAAACATACATTCCCCTCCCCCCAGTACAAATCCGCCCCCCTGCTGAAATCCCCCCCCAAAGAAATTCACTCTTCCTTACACAAATCCTCTTCCCCTAAAATTTACCCTCCCAGTACACATTATTATTCTAGCCAATGAAATGAATTAATGCTAAAGCTCCTGAACGCGCCTAAACGGCATGTAAGTGTGTCCAAATGCGCCTTTGCAATTTGAACATGTAAATCACACTGCAAAGAATCGCATGCCATTTGAACAGGAAAGCGGTGCAAAGTTTATGTAAAAAAAATTCAGAATGCGACCCTTCAGTAGGGTTGTACCGATACTGTTTTTTTTTCCCTTTTAATCTATGAGTACCAATACTTGTGCTCAAGTACTCACCGATATTGTTACCTTTGCGGTGCGATTTGAACTCATACAATGGGCTCAAATCGCACTGCCAAGAATCACATGCGCTTTGAACCGGTACCGTTTTTTTTTTTTTTTTTTAATTCGGCGAGTACCAATATGCATTGCTCAAATACTTGCAGGTACCAATTTGCTTTTGCTATTTTTTTGCTATTCGCGATTTGCTGTGCGATTTGAACCCATACAGTCCGAATCGCATGCGTTTTCCCCCACACCGCTCCTATGTGAACCCAGGCTGAAGTCACTACGACAAGCATTCCTGTTTGAATCCCACTGCAAATCTTTGCAGTGCGATTCTCACCTCATGTTTAAATCGCATGCTGTTCCTTGCAGTGCGATTTGAGCCCATTCATTTTGTAGGTATCGGTACCGGCGATTACTTGAGCACAAGTATCGGTAAAAAAAAACGGTACCGGTTCAAAGCGCATGCCAATCTTTTAGTGTGATTTGAGCCCATTAATTTTACTTGAGCACAGGTATTGGTACTCGGCGATAAAAGAACGGTACCGGTTTAAATTGCATGCAAATCTTTGCAAGGCGATTTAAGCCCATTATTTTGTATGAGCTCAAATCGCACCACAAAGATATCGGTACCGGCGATTACTTGAGCACAAGTATTGGTACTCAACGATAAAATAAAAACGGTGCCAGTTACTTGAGCAGAAGTATTGGTACTCGTCGATAAAAAAAACGGTACCGGTTCAAAACGCTTGCGATACTTTGCAAGGCAATTTGAGCCCATTCATTTTGTATGGGCTCAAATCTCACCACAAAGGTATCGGTACCGGCGAGTACTTGAGCAGAAGTATTGGTACTCAACGATAAAATAAAAACGGTACCGGTTACTTGAGCAGAAGTATTGGTACTCGTCGATAAAAAAAACGGTACCGGGTCAACCTGCATGCAAATATTTGCAAGGCGATTTAAGTCCATTCATTTTGTATGAGCTCAAATCGCACCACAAAAGGTATCGGTACCGGCGAGTACTTAAGCGCAAGTATTGGTACTCCTTGATAAAAAAAAAAACGGTACCGGTTACTTGAGCAGAAGTATTAGTACTCATCGATAAAAAACTGGTATTGGTTCAAAGCGCATGGGATTGTTCGCAGTGTGCGATTTGAGCCCATTCATTTTATACGAACTCAAATCTCACCACAAAGGTATCGGTACCGGCGAGTACTTGAGCGCAAGTATTGCTACTTGTTAATAAGAAAAGGGGTACCGGTTCAAAGAGCATGCGATTCTTTGCAGTGCGATTTGAGCCCATTCATTTTATATGGGCTCAAATCGCACCACAAAAGTATCAGTACCGGCGAGTACTTGAGCGCAAGTATTGGTACTCCTTGATAAAAAAAAAAAACGGTACTGGTTACTTGAGCAGAAATATTAGTAGTCATCGATCAAAAACTGATATTGGTTCAAAGCTCATGCAGTTCTTTGCAGTGCGATTTGAGCCCATTCATTTAATATGGGCTCAAATCGCATCGCAAAGGCATCGGTACCGGCGATTACTTGAGCGCAAGTATTGCTGCTCCTTGATAAAAAAAAACAAAAAACGGTACCGGTTACTTGAGCAGACGTATTAATACTCATCGACAAAAAACGATACCGGTTCAAAGCGCATGCAATTCTTTGCAGTGCGATTTGAGCCCATTCATTTTATATGGGCTCAAATCGCACCGCAAAGGTATCGGCGATTACTTGAGCGCAGGTATTGCTACTTGTTGATAAGACAGCGGTACCGGTTCAACGCGCATTCGATTCTTTGCGGTGCGATCTGAGCCCATTCCTTTTATATGGGCTCAAATTGCACCGCAAAGGTATCAGTACAGGTGATTTCTTGAGTGCAAGTGCAACCCTACTAAAGGGTATCGCATTCCGAGGTATTTTGCATGTAAACTTACTAAAAACGCACCGCAAAAAATCGCACAGCAAACGCATACAGGCCTGCATATCGATTTGCGAGTCGATGGTACAATCAGATTGTATAGTGTACGGCCAGCTTCATGTGTAGGGTGAGCCTTAGCTCTTCAAGCGGCGTAGGCGACAGGACGGTGCAGGGTGCGCTTTTTTTATTTTTTTTATTTATTATTATTATTATTATTTTTATTAATATTATTATAAAACTGACGTCCAATGAAAGGCTTGCAATGATTTTCCTTGTAGCCTACGCTTGCACCACAATAATGCACGCCGCGCATTTCCAAAAAGCATCTGAAAAAGTTTGGCGCAACCGAAAACGCAGAACGACGTTTTTTGGTTTTTTTTCCGTCTTATTTCTGCATCCTGCCTTCCCCTCCGATGGCTCCGGGCGTCCTCCGGGGAGGACAATGGCCTCTCTCTGCTAGCTTTATTGACACAGCTTATGGGAAACACATTGCATTTTTCTCATTTGTGACATATTAGATACATTCTTTCCTGCAGTGAGCAGAAACTTCTGAGCCTTCCTTTTTTTTTTTTTTTTTTATCCCTCTCCCTCCCTCCCAGCTTTCCCAAAGCCATCCTCCTCCCCCCTGCAGCCTCCGCTCTCCCATCCACAGCACCTCCCTAGCAACTTGTAGTCCACGGGGGCCTCTGCCTCCAATGCAACCTAATGGAGCAGCTGCCTCTGGCTGGACTACGCCTCCCAGAATCCCCTGGGCTCCAGGCATCTCCCTGTGCATGTCTATTGGCCTGCTGTCCTGAGGAATGATGTCATGATAAGAAAAGCAGGGAGAACTCCAGTGCCTTTTATTGTGCATGGAGCCTGTGCAGAGGACGCCTGCTGCTGCTGCTACTGCTGCTGCCTTCATCCATCCCCAGCCCACCGATGAGCTGCTGATTCCAGCCGCACACACCCTGTTTTATTGTATGCACCCTTCTCAAGGTAAGACACCCCATTGATCATTTATTGGATTTATTTTCATTTTTTTTTTTTATGTTTATGGCTTGCAATCGGTGCAAAGTTGTCCTGCAAATCCGCCGTGCTGAGATCCTTGTCAGGGCTAAAGGACCGGCCACTGGGATGCCTGGCAACTTAATACTATTCAGCTGGTTGGTCCCTCTGCAATGCTGTGTGTGTGTATATTGTATAATACAGGGCGCCCAATCGCAGATCGCTGGCTGCGGAATCAACGCCAGGCAGATGGGAATCCTCAGAAAGGTCCTGAGGCTCCTACACTTAAATCTGCAGCCACCGGGGGGGGGGGGGGGGGTTGGTTATCGCTGGTCCGTGCAATAATAATAATAATAATAATAATCGCTCAAAGGATAATGACAACAACAACAATCATAATAATCTAATACGTAAGAGGGCATAGGTGGGTTGTACTTGCCACCCGTGTACGGACGACGCTCTCCTTGGCTCTGCGCCTTGGTCAACTTTTTAGTCATTTTTTAAAAACAATGTTGCAATATTTTTATTATTACCATGATTATTATTTTTGAATATTATTAATACTATTTATAAATTCTAGCAATAGTATTAATAATAAAACACATAAGAGGGTATAGGTGGGTTGTACTTCCCACCCGTGTTTGGACATCGCTGTCCCTGGCTCTACACCGTGGTCAACTTTTCAATCATTTTTTAAAAACAATGTTGCAATATTTTTATTATTACCATGATTATTATTTTTTAATATTATTAAAACTATTTATAAATTTGAAGCAATAATATTAGTAATCAAACACATAAGAGGGTATAGGTGGGTTGTTCTTGCCACCCGTGTATGGACGTCGCTGTCCCTGGCTCTGCACCGGCCTTCAAAGTTCTCCTTTGAATATTTGCGGCTTGAGACCAAGCCGCGAGCCACGCGGGGAGATTGGGTCAACTTTTCAGTCATTTTTTTTTTTTAAACAATGTTGCAATATTTCTACTATTATCAAGATTATTATTTTTTAATATTAGTAAAACTATTTATAAATTATAATTTATAGCAATAGTATTAATAATTAAACACATAAAAGGGCATAGGTGGGTTGTACTTGCCACCCGTGTATGGACGACGCTGTGCCTGGCTCTGCGCCTTGGTCAACTTTTCAGTCATTTTTTTTTTTTAAACAATGTTGCAATATTTCTACTATTATCATGATTATTATTTTTTAATATTAGTAAAACTATTTATAAATTTTAATTAATAGCAATAGTATTAATAATCAAACACATAAGAGGGCATAGGTGGGTTGTACTTGCCACCCGTGTAGGAACGACCCTCTCCCTGGCTCTGCGCCTTGGTCAACTTTTCAATCATTTTTTTTTTTTTTTAAACAATGTTGCAATATTTCTACTATTATCATGATTATTATTTTTTAATATTAGTAAAACTATTTATAAATTATAATTTATAGCAATAGTATTAAGAATCAAACACATAAGAGGGCATAGGTGGGTTGTACTTGCCACCCGTGTATGGACGACGCTCTCCCTGGCTCTGCGCCTTGGTCAACTTTTCAGTCATTTTGAAAAACAATGTTGCAATTGTTTTTATTATTAATATTAATACTTTTTTAATAATATTAATAACATTTAAAAATAATAAGTATTGCAAAAGTATTAATAATCATACACGGAAGAGGGTGTAGTGGGATTGTAGTTTCCAACTGTATCGTCTTGTTGTTGTTGTTGTTGTTGTTGTCCTTGGTTTTACGCATTAACTTTACATGTTTTATTTTTTAAACAATATTACAAAAATGTATTTAAAAATTGTTATAAAAATAAGTTTCTGACCGTACCTAAAAAAAAAGTTGTCCTTGGTTCTACACATTTGCTTAACTTTACAATTTTTTTTAACAATATTACAATAATTTCCTACCAGTGTTTATATTATTATTAATACTATATCTGAATAATCGTATGTTTTATTACAACAACATTAAACGTACACAGTAGGTATGTATTGTAGACTGATTGTAGTTTCTGACTGTACCTGAAATTTTTTGGCCCTGGTTTTGCACCGTAGTCAGTTTTACAATCAATATTTTTAACAATATCACAATACTTTCTTAACATACGGTAATTATTATCAATTACTATTGATGAATCGTAATTTTGATTATGATAATTAAAACAATAATTATGTAATATGTGGGAATATGTAGGTTGCCTGTTGTTTCCAACGGTACCTGAAATGTTTTGGCCCTGCTTATGTGATCAACAGGATTACTTGACAATAATTTAACAATTTTACAGGTTTTTTTAACAATATTACAGTAATTTCTTACCATTATTATTATTATTAGCATTGAAACTACTGATGAATCATAATTTTGATTCTAATAATTATAACAATAATAATATAATATGTGAGAATGTGTAGGTTGTGTCGTTTCCAATCGTACCTGAAATTCTTTGGCCTTGTTTCCATGATCAATATGATTACTTGACAGTATCTTTTTTTTTTTTTTTTTTTTTTTTTTTACAATATTTCAATAATTTCTTTTTATTTCTATTATTATTAATATTATATATTATTATTGGTGGGTTTTTGCCCAGCTTGCTCAACTTTACAATATATTCTCCTTTTCAATTAGAATCACAATCAGTTTTAAATCAATATTATTTTTATAGATAATATTTATAGGGCACTGACTTTTTTTTCACACAGTTGTACGAATGATGGGTATTCTGTGTATTATCTTGGAGTTTTTCTCATTCCGAGATTTATTTAAAGTAAAAAAAAAAAAAAAAAATTTATTAGGTTTGGTACATAGTTCCCAACTGTCCCATTTTAAAACCACATCCCTGTGTCCCCCTATCTTGCTCAGTTGTCCCACTCTTTGGTTTGATGTACAGACGTCTATAACAGGGGCCTCCAAACTACGGCCCATGGGCCACATCCAGCCGCTACAAGATTTTATCTGGCCTGCAGCTAGGTTCAGTGGTGTATGCTGGTGTGGGCACTGTTGAGGATTAAGGTCAGCAAAGGCTGCCTATAGTCTCCGCATCACTCACCCCCATGTAAATGGGGACTCTGATGGGGACCCTGATGTAAGGGGGAACTCTGACAGGGAACTTGATGTAAGGTGGGACTCTAATGGGGACCCTGATGTAAGGTGGGACTCTGATGGGGACCCTGATGTAAGGTAGGACCCTGATGTTAGGGGGGAACTCTGATGGGGACCCTGATGTAAGGGAGGACCCTGATAGGGACCCTGATGTTAGGGGGGAACTCTGACAGGGAACTTGATGTAAGGTGGGACACTGATGGGGGCCCTGATGTTAGGGGGGGATTCTGATGGGGACCCTAATGTAAGGGGGAACTCTGACAGGGAACTTGATGTAAGGTGGGACTCTGATGGGGACCCTGATGTAAGGGGGGACTCTTATGGGGTCCCTGATGTAAGGGGCACTCTGATGGGGACCCTGATGTAAGGGGGCACTCCTATAGGAACCCTTATGTAAAGGGGGACTCTTATGGGGACCCTGATGCAAGGGGCACTCTGATGGGGAACCTGATGTAAGGGGGCACTCCTATAGGGACCCTGATGTAAGGGGGACTCTTATGGGGTCCCTGATGTAAGGGGCACTCTCATGGGTCCCTGATGTAAGGGGGCACTCTTATAGGCACCCTGATGTAAAGAGGGGCTCTTATGGGGACCCTGATGCAAGGGGCACTCTGATGGGGACCCTGATGTAAGGGGGCACTCTTATAGGGACCCTGATGTAAGGGGAGACTCTAATAGGGAGCCTGATGTATGGGAGAATTGTGTTGGAGACCCTGATCTAAGGGGGAACTCTGATGGGGACCCTGATGTAAGGGGGAACTCTGACAGGGAACTTGATGTAAGATGGGACTCTGATGGGGACCCTGCTGTAAAGGGGCACTCTTATTGGAACCCTGATGTAAGGGGAGACTCTAATAGGGAGCCTGATGTATGTTTGGAGACCCTGATGTAAGGGGGGAATCTGATAGGGACCCTGATGTAAGGGGGGACTTTAATGGTAACCGTGATGTAAGGAGGGACTCTGATGGGGACACTGATATGAGGGGGGGCTCTGATGGGGGCCTTGTTGTAAGGGGAGCTCTGGCAGGGACTCTCATGTAAGGAGGACTTTGTAGGTGATTTTGTTTTGGGCTTGTGAACATTTGATAAATACACAATGTGGCCCTCGTACTGAAAAGTTTGGAGACCCGTGGTCTATAAGATTAGATAGAATCAGTGTTATCCCACACTAAACCTTTCATCTAATAATAGGTGGTGCCACTTTTAAAGGGTAATGAACTAGTTTGTTTATTTTCAAATAATTTTTATTTTGAAAAATGGATGATTTATACAAAGATATCTTAACAGTAAGATCCAGGCATGGATCTCATACAGTTTCAAAGGTTAAAATTAACGAAGTGGCAAACATCTGCTTTCCCTTCTCGAAATCATTAAAGCACAAATTTAAGGTTGCGAGGCCTATATTATACGTGAGAACAAAGTGCCTGATGAGTAGACTACACAACAGGAAAGAGGAGACAAGGTTATAAGAAAAAAATAAACGGAGACGAACCTGGGGGACTACCGCAGGAACGCAAGGTTCCTACTCAGACCTCTGCCCGATGGACAGACCACCCCCATGGGAGCTCGCTGTGGCCTGTCCGGGGGGCCCGAATACCAGGTTCCTGCGACTTTGTCCATAAACAAAAATTGTACCATGCTAAGTTAGTCGTGTTTTGCGAACAGTCTAAAGATTATCTCTGTTCTCTACACTAGGCATTGTGAATGAAAACCTGCCTAGCCGCCTAATGATTTCGGGAAAGGCAGCTTGGATAACAGATAAAACAAGAGATAAAGAAAATTAAATAGTGTACCAAAACCGCCCGTTCTCGGGCTTCACCTGAGAGAGCTTAGCCTTTGTTGGCCAAGAAAAGAGACAAGAGAGTCTTCAGAGAAGAGAGAGGAGGGAAAAGGAGGGAGGAGGGGTAGCAAGAAAGGGGGAGTACTCTGTAAACGGTTCTATCTTACTCTGTATCTTGTGGTATGCCCGGAAAAAGGGGTACCTTACAGTATTTGGCCCATGGTTCCCAGATAGCGAAAAATGTTTCGATTTTGTCATTAATGTTAGCAACGATTTGTTCTTGTGCCATTATCCACGACACCTTCCTTTTAAAAGCTTTTATTGAGACGCTGGGTTTCTTCCAGGCCTTTGCTAGAGAAGCTTTAGCTGCTAAGAGTATAAAGAAAGTTAGCTTCTGTGAGAATTTGGAAAAAGTCCTGATCTTCCCATTAAGCAAAGCAATGGAAGGATCAGGGGAGACTTTTTGCTGTAAAACAGAGCTGATCGTGCGGAAGACCTTACCCCAGAACGATCTGATTCTCGGGCACGTCCACCATATGTGTATCATTGTTCCCTCCATCCCACAGCCTCTGAAACACAGGGGGGAAGATCCTGGAAAGATGTTAGCTAAACGGGCCGGTACATAGTACCATCTTGTTATGACTTTAATACTGGCTTCTATCAATGATATGTTTAGAATACCTTTGAATGATCGTTCAAACCTGGAGTACCAATCCTCTAACGTCCAGGAGTTGTCCAAATCCTCCTCCCAGGCCCGTGCATACCTCGGTTTCTCCGCTGAAGATTGTAAGGCGGAATAGATTATGGAGATTCCTCCCCTCTGGACTTCTGAAGTGGAGCACCATTGTTCAAATGGAGTCAAAGAAGACCTATCTTGATTTTGCTTCCATATGGAATGGATGTAGTGGTGTATCTGTGAGAATCTGAAAAACTCTGATTGGGGCATGTCTAGCTCGTTTCGGCAGTGGTTCAGCGTGATTGGCCCCCTAGGGGAGAGGAAATGTCCAATCCTATAGAGGCCCTTGTCCGTCCACCACTTGAAGGCTCTGATTACCATCCCTGGAGGAAAAGCTGGGTTATGGAATAAGTGTGCTAAAGGTTTGAGAGGTGAAACCAGATTATTATGTGAAAAGAGTTTTGTGCACATGGCCAACGAGTGGGATAGGGAAGGGGATAGTATAGCCGGTCTATCATTAGGGGAACACCAGAGAAGATAGTCGATCGTGTTCCGAGGGGTTGCTTGTCTTTCTATGGCCAGCCAACTTGGTTTCGGGCCTCGAGCAAACGCCACCGAAATTTGGGAGAGCTGAGCTGCTTGATAGTAGCCCCACAGGTCAGGGAGACCGAGGCCTCCCTGACTTTTAGGACGTGTTAACATACTGGAGGGGCATCTATACCCTTTACGGCCCCAAATAAAGCGAACGATTTCGGATTGAAATTTGAGGAGGGTTGATTTCTTAATAGGAATAGGAAGAGAGTGAAAAAGGTATAAGAGACGGGGAAGTAATGTCATCTTGACGGCGTGTATTCTCCCCAGCCAGGACAGTCCACACCTAGCCCACCTGTCGAGGTCATCCTTACATTTACGGAACATGGGGGGGAAATTAGCGTTAAACAGTTTTTGGATGTCTGGAGTTAAGTGGATACCTAAATATGGGATATCTGTGGGTGCCCAGGAGAAGTTAAAGTTAGAGGAAAGCTGATTTAGTCCTGAGGGACTGTAATGTTCAGCGCGATAGACTTGGACATGTTAACCTTTAGGCCAGAAACGACGCTGAATTCTTGGAGGATCTTATAAATCATCGGAGTGGTAATGAGAGGGGAGGTGATGTAGAGAAGCAGGTCATCCGCATATAGGGCACATTTATGCTCCTGGTCCCCACATTGGACCCCTTTGACATCAGGGTTGGTTCTAAGTGCTATAGCTAGAGATTCAATTGCTATCGCAAAGAGGAGGGGGGAGAGCGGGCATCCCTGCCTGGTTCCTCTGTGAATAGGGAATGTGTCTGAGTACCTTCCTAGGAGACGGACCTGAGCAGACGGGGTTGAGTATAGGGATCTAATGTAGTTCAGAAAGAAGGGACCGAATCCCCAGCGCTGTAAGATGTCAGATAAATAATCCCAGTTAACGGAGTCAAATGCCTTTTGTAGGTCGATGGAGAGGAGGAAGCCCCGCTGTGGTGAGCCTCCATCCCAGCACGACTTCAGAAGGGATATAATGTCTATCGTCCTACGTATTTGGTCCGGACCCTGTCTACCAGGGATGAAGCCCACCTGATCATTGTGAATATAATTGGCAATGAAGCTCGCCATTCTATTCGCTAGAATTTTTGTCAGGAGTTTGATATCGTTGTTAATTAGCGAAATGGGCCTATAGTTCCCCAATTCACTTGGATCCTTCCCCGGCTTCGGTATCACCGAGATATACGCCGAGTTAAGGTCAGATCCCAGGGGGGCTCCATCCCTGAGGGAGTTAAAGAATTTAGCTAGGTGGGGGGCAAGGGTAGTGGCAAATTTTTTGTAATACCCTGTGGACAGGCCATCTGGACCCGGGGCAGAACCCGTTTTAAGCGAGGCAATCGTATCCAATACTTCCTCCACTGTGATCTTGTCCTCAAGCAACTCCCTATGGTCTTTGGATAAGGCTGGTAGGGGTAAATCCCGGAGGAAGCGGTCCCTTTGTTGCAGTGATGGGGGCTCAGAGGATTTATAAAGATCAGTGTAAAATATGGAGAAGGCATCCATAATTTTAGAGGGGTTCTGCGTCAGGTCTCCTGATGTTGTTTTGATTTTAGGGAACGCTAAAGTTCGGTGTTTTGGGGTGAGTTTGGCTGCTAGTTTAGAGCCCAAGCGGTCTGTTTGGTAGTAAAACTTGGCTCCTGTCCATCTCAAGTGTTTCTCTGCTGCAGAAGTTAGGGCAAGATTAAGTACCGTCCTAGTGCGGTCAAGGGTCTCTAAGGAGTCTGATGTGGGAAGTCTCTTATGTGCTTTAGCCGCTGCCCTGTAGTCTGCTGTGAGTTTTAGGATGTCGGCTTTATAAGCTGCTTTAAGATGTGAGGATAAGATGATTATGTGGCCCCTTATCACCGGCTTATGGGCTGCCCAAACGGTGGAGGGAGAGACCTCCCCCGTTTGGTTAATTCTAAAGTAATCTTTGATGTTTTCCATTATGCCCTGACAGTTTATGGGATCATTGAGGAGAGATTCTTGCAATCTCCAACGTGGCGGACCCTTGGAGGAACCCCCTTTCTGAGCTGCTACCAAGACCATTGCGTGATCAGACAATGGAGAGTCTATGATCCTAGAGTTGAGGACAAGCGGAATTGTGCGCGATCGTGTGAAGATGTGGTCTATCCTGGCCAGGGAATTATGCGGAACCGAGAAGTGGGTGTAATCTTTTTTGTGCGGGTTAGCTTCTCTCCAAATATCCACCAAACCCTCCTCAAATAATAGAGCTGCTATTTTGGTGCTCTGTTTTGATGGGCGTTTAGATTTAGAAGTACCATTGGCAAGTCTGTCAAGTGCGGAGTCGAAAGCGACGTTCGAGTCTCCTCCCATAAATATTGTACCTTTAAGGTGGGGTTTTAGTTTTTTGAGTAATAGATCAAAAAACGATCTTTGACCTCTGTTAGGCGCATAATATGAAACAAAAGTATAAAGTTCACCCTCAATGCAACCAGATACTAGCAGGAAACGCCCCTTGGGATCGACTATCGCCTCCGGTTGTGAGACATTCAAATGCTTGGCAAAGCAGATGGCAACCCCTTTTGTTTTGTTTTCGGCTGAGGACAAGAAGAATTGTGGATAGTGTTGGTGGAGAAATGAGGGTTTGTAGTGTACTGGGAAGTGTGTTTCCTGTAGAAGAAGGACGTCAATATGCATAGATTGGTAGGACTGAAAGATCTTTCTGCGTTTAATTGGGGAGTTCAGGCCTTGGGTGTTGTGTGAGATGATTCTAAGGGGGAAATTCCGATCCTTTAGATTAACCATGGTCCAGAGGGGAGAGAACTGTCAACTCATATTGCGGCTTACCGTTACCCATGGAACGTGAAAGCTGACTGTGATCTGTTTGAGGCAAGATGTCTGCTCGGGCCCGGCAGGGGGATAACAGGGCCACCCCTGAGACTGGTAGAACCTACAGAGGGGTACTGGAGGGTATAGAGAGCGGAAGGGGAAAGAGCAGAAAAAAGAAACAAAAGAAGAACGATTAATTCCATGTAATAAACATTAAGCATCGAAAAAATTTCAGTCATGACTAATAAGTGTACTGAGGAGGTAAAAAAAAGGATCACCTCGCACAGTCAAAAGGGTAGGAAGAAATGTCTAACCTACCCTAAAGGCCACTCTGGCCCGGGCCTCCTGAAAACAGGGAGACCAAACAAAAGAAACACCTCAGGGGAGCTTAAGGCGTACCTGAGGGTAAGTGGAGGCGCACTGGGTCCACCACAGCCCCAGTTCCTCTTAACCATTAAACCTGCGACCGTGTTCCGGTCTTTTAAGTAGAAAATTAGACAGAGCATATCGAAATATGTAAAGACTTGGGGTGAACATGGAAGAGGAAATCGAAAAAAAAAGAGCCCAGAAGGAGGAGGGGATCCCATGGTCAATAGCCATCCTTCTTTGGATAACTAAGGGACGCCACGATCATGTGGGGAAACTTCATGTAAAGCCCCTCTCCTCCAAGGCTCAGCGGGGAGGGCTCTCGAAACACATCCCTACTCTGAGTTCAAAGTATTAAGAAAAAACTCTTCTAAAATAAAAAAAAAGACCCACTAATATTAGACTCGGAGCCCATGGGCTCGGGGAGAACGGGGACTAGCCCCGACCAGTCCTACAGCAGACGTGCTGCACCCTTCAAATAGAGGGAAAATGGGAAAAAAAAACAGAGTTCCTGTGAGAAAAGTGGCAGTTCAAGTGGGGAGATTGTCCTTCGATCTCTTGTAACCTTGTTTTAACCAGGTTGGCTGTAGCGGGCTTGCTGGGGGGGGTCTTTTGGTTGAAGATGGGGTACCCCTGCTTAATTGTGATGACGAAGGCTCTTGAGGGATGAGGCCCAACTGGAGAAGAATCCGTTCACCATCCGCGAAGGTGGAGAAGCTGTAGTTTCTACTCTTGTGTGAAAAATTCAGTCTCAGCGGGAAGGACCACCTATAGGGGATCTCCTTCTCCTGCAGTAGTAGTAGCAAAGGTTTCAAGGCCCTTCTCTTCTGCACTGTGTAGGGGGAGAGGTCCGCGAAGATCTGAATTTTGTGACCGATAACGGAAATGTCCTTTAAATTTCTGGCTTTTCTCATAACGGCCTCCTTTACCGCATAATGATGGGGTTTCACAATGATGTCCCGCGGGAGTCCATCCGTGCGGGGGGGTTGTAGAGCTCTATGGGCCCTGTCAAGCTCAAGGCGGTGCTCTGGTATCTCCGGAATAAGATCCTTGATGAGGGTTTTGATGACAGAGTGAACCTCCTTTTCTGTTTCTGGGACCCCCCTCACCCTAAAATTATATCGTCTCGATCTGTTCTCCAAATCATCGATTTTGTTAAAGGCTAATTCAAGTTGGTCCTGCATATCTTGCAATCTGGCTGTGTTCTGATTAATCCTAGCCCCTGCTTGATCCGCCTTCTTCTCCATGTTGTCAAGCCTAAAACCAAATTGCTGCATGTCAGCGTGTATGGATGCTGTTATTTGGGCTGCGTTTTGGGCTAGGCTTTTGGATAATAACTGAGCAAAGGCCTCCATCATGGAGGGAAAGTCTGTGGGTGTGGGAGCGGCTTCTTGTGCTTCACTGACTGATAGCAGAAGGCCTGTGTGCGGGTCCATCATGGGGGTGGATGGGAGGCCTGTCTGCAGGCTGAGCAGGAGAGATTCCGTGGACGCTGGAGAATGGGCCGGGGGTGGAGGGGAGTACAGGGTACCTGGTGACTGAGGCAGGACACAGTCTTGGTCAGCAATGGAGTCGTCCGCAGCTGCCGCCACGCTGTGTCTCGGAGGAGCGGCGGCCATTTTGGCATAACTGAGCGGTCTGGGTGCGGCCGTCATCTGGCTCGTCAGACTTCTTCTGGCAGTCGCCCCCAGCATAAAACCGTTCCTGGGGGTGTCCGGAGCCCGATGGTGTCTTTTAGGGGCAGAGATGAGTGCTCTGTCGGCGCTGTGGGAACGAGCGGGGTAGTGGTGGAGCGGAGTTTCAGTGGCTAGCGGCCATCTTGGAAGCTGCCGCGCATGCGCCTTCTAATGAACTAGTTTGAAGATTACTGTAAGAATTGTAAATTGTTGCAACACTTTGAAATGATGAGATGGAATGATGATGGTGATGGTGATGGTGATGGTGATGGTGATGGTGATGATGATGGAAATACCTTTTGTATGGTATGTGACAAGGTGTACATCGTTTGCTATGGGGACAACCTTTCATCAGGGACCTAGTAACTTCACATGTCTGCCTGAATAAACTCCCGACATGTCACGATATATATATATATATATATATATATATATATATATATATATATATATTTTGGAGGAATCCTAGGTTTCCATGGAACCTTGGTTTTCAATACAGAGGAACACAGAGTAACCCTTAAAATACATTTCTGGTCTCGGGGGAACCCCTACTACAAATGACTAGATCTACAACTCATGATACATTAGTGTGATGGTCAGTGGGAAGAATGCTCCTTACATGTGTGGTCACTGGGAAGAATTACCCCCTAGGCTTCCATGGAACCTTGGTTTTTAACACAGAGGAACCTTTGAAATAACTTTCTGCTCTCGGGGAACCCCTACTACAAATGACTATATCTACAACTCGTGATACATTAGTGTGATAGTCAGTGGGAAGAATGTTCCTTATATGTGTAGTCAATGAGAAGAATTACCCCCTTACAGATAGATAAAAAAATCAATGCTGTCAGTGGGGACTTATCTGAGAGGCAAACATTTCTCATTGCTCAATGAACCCATAGCAACCTTTGGAGGAACGCTAGGCTTCCATGAAACCTTGGTTTTTAACACAGAGGAACCCTTGAAATAACTTTCTGGTCTCAGGTAACCCCTACTACAAATAACTATATCTACAACTCGTGATATATTAGTGTGATGGTCAGTAGGAAGAATGCTCCTTATATGTGTGGTCATTGGGAAGAATGACCCCCTTACAGATAGTTAAAAATACCAGTGGTGTCAGTGGGAACTTATCTGAGGGGCAAAAAATTCTCATTGCTCAAGCAACCTAGGCTTCCATGGAACCTTGGTTGAGAAACCCGGATCTCTACTGTGTTGTCTTTTTTTACCGGTTCTATCATTATGTCATGATGACACTGTAGGGCTGCATGGTCCTCAATGACAGTATCAACTATCAGCTTAGAGCAGTGGTTCATAACCTTTTTTTGAGTCACAAACCCCTTTAAGAATCTGATTAAAGCTATGGACCCCTACAATGATTAAAATTTAAATGGTAACCAAGGGCCAGCAATAAGTCAAGAAACGCTTAGCAGTCGGCACTATAAGCAGTAGCAGGGTACATTTTCTTTCAATGTGAAACCATTGATTGGGACAAGCGGGAGGACTATATAGGGAATGTAAACGTTATTTTTTTTTTTTTTATCTGGCCCTCACTGACCACCTGAAACCCATCCGTGAACCACTTAGGGGTCCATGGGCCCCAGGTTAAGAACCCCTGCCTTAAAAGTCTGTTTCAAATGTTATTTTTTAATTTTTTTGTATGTGAGCCACTGTTTTCCTTTCTTGATAATCTAGATAAAGGGAAATGACTTTGTGAATTGTGTTTATTTTGTGATTTCTGCAAAGGTTCTTTAAAGTTTTCAGCGTGAGACATTTTAAATGGGCTTACTAAAGTAAAAGAACAGTAAACACAGCTGTGTTCATTAACCTACTGTTGTCTACTGCATGCCAACAGTGCAGCTTTTCATTTGTTTTGCAGAATTATTTTCTTCCCATATTTATAAGCACTGACAAATTCCTGAGTTTTTTTTACAGGGAACCTAAAATCGCACCAGAGGAGCTTACAGTCTAATGTCCCCACCATACTTATACAAGAACACACATTGTACTGGCATTTTATCCACAAGCCAGTAAAGGGACTGTGTCAACAACTTAAATAATTGCAGGTAATCGCACAGAAGAATAAGCTGTTTAACTTAGTCACTTACCATGTTTCTATGAACTTGCTAGGAAATGTGACTTTTTCAGGAAGAGTCAAATTCTCTAGCACAGCCCCCATCCACCTTTCATGTCACAGCCCTCTCCTCTTCTTGGAGGGTTTAATTACAGTCTGTGTCGGCCCAGCTCCTTGGCCCCTCCCCTCATTACATTGCTGCCTTCGGAAGAGTAAAGGAAAATACTAGAAAGAATCACTTGAGTGACAGGTCTGAGTCTGCTGGGGATGCCGACATCACATTCCAGATTGCAGCATTCAGTAGTCGTCTCAGGGCTTTTGGATGTCCACACATGGGAGGCTTTTACAACTAAACAACATGCCTAACATATGATAAATGTGTAGGCAGGAGCAGTTTACTTTCTCCACTGCAGGTGGCGCTCTCCACAGCGGCACTGTTTTAGAGGAAGTCAAGAGGAACAGTGTTCCTCTGTGCTTTCCCGGATCACTGGGGAAGCTATTCTATTGGGGACTGCCACCCCATGTGACTATGGTGGTCATCTTGGCTCAGGCAGAGCCTATGTAAGGCCCTGGTTCCCAGGCTTGGCGCACATTTCGCATGTGGGCAGAGTAGGGAAAGGTACCCCACCCGTTAGGGACAGTGTTAATGGTAGGGAAAGATTCCTGACGAGGAGGGAAAGTGTAGGGTCTGCGACTCCTCTGGACATCTTCCCGATTGGGCATGAGATGGCCAGGCCGCATTCTGCCCTCTTTACAGGCTCTGCCAGTCCAACTGAGTATTCACATTGCTGAAAACTGTGAGTGCACCCGGTTCCCTCCGGGTTCTCTTGTGAACTGTTTCTGCATACTTAAATATAAGCTCTTTATTGTATTAGTCTGTTAGAATTATTGCCACCGCACCATGCTGCCCACCACCTACAAATGCACATATAATCTTATAGTAAGATCATTGAGAAAATGAATGGTGTGACAACAGGGTCTCTTTAACCTCACAATGTATTTGTTGTTGTGAGCACAAGTAGAGCACCAGTAGGAATCTCAAAGGCCAAGTTTTATGAGCTAGAAGGGAAAACCACTTAGCTATCACACTATCTTAATTGGTCTCCTTGCCATTGGGTATTTACCATTACCACACTTGCAGTCATTGGTGATCTTGGAACCTCGCTTCCACCATGCCTTTTCATTTGGCCTTGTCTTTTGCCAGGTTACTGTTCTGCCTTACCTCATGGCTACCTATCGTTTCATGTTCTTCTCCTTTTCCCTTTCTTTACCTTGCTCTCTTCCACAACCTAACATAGCTCCTCTCTAGCCAAGAAAATGGCAACAATATGAAAGGTCTACAATTCTTACCTTGCCTGGAGAAAATACTGCCATGGGCTTCTTTCAGTGCTGGTCATGTAAAGGCCCAGACACTTGGTCTCCCAATCTATGACAGTGGTCTCCAAACTGCAGCCCGGTGGCCAGATGCGGCCTTTTGCTTGCTTTTATCCGGTGCTTGGGCCACTATTCCTTCCACTGATACCAACAATGGGGCATAATTCCCCCCCCCCCCCCCAACTAACACCACTGAAGGGACATTATTCCTCCCAACGACACCAAAAATGGGGCACAATTCCTACCAATGACACCAATGATGGGGCACAATTCCTTCCACTGATACCAACATTGGGGCATAATTCCCCCCCCCCAACTAACACCACTGAAGGGACATAATTCCTCCCAACGACACCAAAAATGGGACACAATTCCTCCCAATGACACCAATGATGGGGCACAATTCCTTCCACTGATACCAACAACGGGGCATAATTCCCCCCCAACTAACACCACTGAAGGGACATAATTCCTCCCAACAACACCAAGAATGGGGCACAATTCCTCCCAATGACACCAATGATGAGGCACAATTCCTCCCAATGACACCAATGATGGGGCACAATTCCTCCCACTGACACCAAAGATGGGGCACAATTTCTCCCAATGACACCAACGATGGGGCACAATTCCTCCCAATAGCACCAAAAATTGGGCCCAATGACACTAAAGATGGGGCACAGTTCCTCCCAATGACACCAACAATTGGGCCCAATGACACCGATGGGGCACAATCCCTCCCACTGACACCAACAATGGGGGATAATCCCTACCACTGACACCAATGATGGGGCACAATTGCTCCCACTGGCACCAAAGATGGGACAGTTTTTTTTCCCACTGACATCAGGACCTTTTGTACTCCCAATGGCCACAGTCTGGCCCCCCTAAAGTCTGAAGAACAGTAAACTGACCCCATGTTTAGAAAATTTTGAGAGCCCTGATCTATGACAAAGGGGAGCATCAGCCAGTTTGCAAGAATAAACTTTGATTATCCTCTTCAGCAGAGATCACATGGCCAAGTGCCGAGGCCTTCAGACATGGCCAACATCACAAGAAAACCCGAATAAGCATTTTTTCAGGAAAGTAATTATTTTATCCCTTCTGTTTTATTTATCTGTCCCAGGCTGACTGTTAAATTGGATTTGTAGGTAACATTTTTATTTCCTGGTTAGAACGCACTGGTCCTGTGTAACCTTTAATGGCTAATCACTAGCAGTGGCCTTGTATAGATTAGTCCCCATTGTGTCACTGACACCACTACTCAGCTCTATGCCTGTAAAGTGGGTGACCGCTCAATTAAGCATTGCTCTTACCTACAGCAAAGCAGGTCATCCTGACCTCAGCTCTAGTTACACAGAGCCCAAAGCTCATTGTGTGCAGGTGAGGTCTATCTGCATTATGAACCCTCAGTAGAGGGTTTTGTTCAGGTGAGTACGACGGGATCTGGTTAAGTGTTTTTTTGCTTTTTTTTTACATTTTTTCTTCGATTTTTTTTTTTTTAATATTGCTTTTAGTATTTTTAAATCAGTGGGTGGGAGGCCTATAGTATACCCAGGCCTTGCATTTTCATGCAAGGTTTCCTTTAAACAAAGCATAGAACAGTGTTCACTAAGCCACATGAACCAATCACAATTCATCTTTATCTGAGCTGGCTCCAGTAAGCTGAAATTCAATTGGCTGCCTTACAAAATAAGCTGAATATTGTCAATATTTGACAACACACATAAACATTAAAAAATAACTTTAAACCATTTTAAACATATTTTACCAATTCACTAATATTATTTGTTCCATATGGTGTAAATACATTTATTGGGACGCCTGCCTTTACACGCACATGAACTTTAATGGCAGACCAGTCTTAGTCCGTAGGGTTCAACATTGAGTTGGCCCACCTTTTGCAGCTATAACAGCTTCAACTCTTCTGGGATGGCTGTCCACAAGGTATAGGAGTGTGTCTATGGGAATGTTTGACCATTCTTCCAGAAGAGCATTAATGAGGTCAGGCACTGTTGTTGGACGAGAAGGCCTGGCTCGCATCCTCCGCTCTAATTTATCCCAATGGTGTTCTATTGGTTTGAGGTCAGGACTCTGTGAAGGCCAATCAAGTTCCTCCACCCTAAACGCGCTCATCCATGTCTTTATGGACCTTGCTTGCTTAGAGTCAAAAAAAGCAAAACACTGCCAGCGCATCCAGGAGCAGCAGGGTATTGGCAGAAAAAATGGTTGACACGTATAAATGCGTCTAAACATGCATGGACAATAGGCACATCAAAACGCTTGAGTGTTAACTCATTTCAATGGGCAGAAAAACTTATTAATAATTAATGCCCAAGCGCTTGACGTGCATAAACGAGTCTAGACACCTGAGGCCCGCCTTCCCACGTATTCCCAGCCTGAAGCCTGTTACCCAGAATAAAGAATGTCCATTCCAAAAAGATTTTCAATGCTTCATTTAAGAAGTCTCCAAACTTTGCAAACAAAGGGCCAATCTAGGGTGCAGAACTGTGGCCAGTGGAAGTAGAAAATGCCCCATTGTTGATATTAAAGAGAAGAATGGTGGCCCACTGTTGGTATTCAAGGGTGGAATAATGCCCCATCATTGATGCCTGTGGGAGGAATGGTGCCCCATCACTGGTGTCAGTGGGAGGAATGATGCCCCATCTTTGGTGTCTGTGGGAGGAATAGTGCCCCATAACTGGTGTCTGTTGGAGGAATGGTGCCCCATCAATGGTGTGTGTGGGAGGAATGGTGCCCCATCTCTGGTGTCTATGGGAGGAATGGTGCCCCATCACTGGTGTCAGTGTATGGAATGGTGCCCCAAGAGCCAGATACAGGCAAGCAAAGGGCCACATCTTACCAGTGGAACACAGTTTGGAGACCACAGCTTTACTACATCAACTCAGGTTCAAACAGCAACAGTTCTTCTTCATGGTTCACAGTGCAGAACACTTGGTATACATAGTACCATTGCAAGCAGCCATCTTCCCAGGTGTTACCAGTCAGTCATCAATGGTGGTTCCACACATAGGGTTTTCCTCAAACATAGGCACCAAGGCTGTCCTAAACCAAGCCACAGGACCTGACAAGCGAAGGTCAAGGTTGGCAGGGTTCCTCCACCTTCTCCTTATGTGTCCATTTCTGGTTCTTCTGGCGGTTCAACCCAACAGGCTCTCTCAGTCTCTTCATATGACACAGACCTACATATTGTTGGTCATGGGTGCCCTGCTCCTAAACCCTTAACCGCCAGGCCCCACTCGCAGCTGGAATTAAAAAAGACTGCACCTACTACATCACCAGAGGAGGGACAACAATTAAAGGGCACTAAACTTTCCAACTGGTGTTTTTGATTGCCGTATGACAAGTATTGTTTTTTTAAAAGAAATAATTCTTAAGTATCTCCCTTGAATACGGGCACCTCTGCTGACCTTACCTTTTTTTTGGCTGCAGTTTTTTTTTTCTTCTTTTGGGGTAAAAACCTTCTACTCTATTCCATACTGGGATCCAACTACTACCCAGTGCAGGATTATCCAGGATAACCGAATGAGCATCGAATGTGGCCAACCATCCTACCTGTGTGGTGACAGATATATTCTCTGAAAGCTCCAAAAGTAGGCTGCTTGATCCCCAGTTGGGTGTCTTGCAACCTTTTTAGACATCAGTCTATGAACTAGAATCCTATTGATCTTTTGCTCATTTCCTACTCTCGTGGATGAATTACTTCTACGAATTTCTCCCATGGCATTTTATCCCCCCTTTTCTTTCTCTCCCGGCTTTTCCGGAGAACCTCAGCATCTCTGAATATTGTCAACTTCACTGCTTTGTGTCCCCCCTTTGCTGTCAACTTTGGAGGTTATCTCATGATTAGGTTTCTTGTCTCCAACAGCAGGAAATATTTTTAATTGGCTGTTTATGTTGCAGAGCCAGCACACTGCCATTTCACATATTTGCTGAGGCACATATACCAAGGTATCTGTGTGCGGGAGCACGGGGGGGGGGGGGGGGTTCCTAAGAAGTGGAGGCTCTTTGCCTGCACATTATTTTAGGTTTTCAAGACTTATTTAGCGAGCATGGAAAGCAAAAGGGAAGTGCAGAAGGCAGTAACCCATAGTAGCAGTGGCATAATTAAAAATATAGGGGTCTGGTGCAAAGTTTCGGTGCCCTCCACCTTGACACCTTTTGAGGGCTTGTGTACATGAGAGTTGTTTTTCAGCAATTGGCATGCGTCTAAAGTGCACATCAAACACCGGTCAATGGATTTTCATAATGGGCGTAATAATGTAATGTATGGGGAGGCCAGTAATTGGCCCGGGTCATCCTTGGAGCAGAAGCAAAGTCACAGCTTTGACTTCTTCAACCAGGGTTCCAAAGCTACCGCATAGCAAAGAGACCTCCTTTTAGTGAAATAAGATTTCTGATTGACTGGCTCTCCTTTTTGAATAGATTTAGAGTATTTTGTATTGTGTGTGGGTAGCATAAGAAACCTTCAAAGGGAAAATGAGTTTTCCCTACTTGTGTAGGTAGATGCAGGAGAAAAAAAATGTCTTACGAACATGAATAATACGTGTCATGCTGTTGTATCTTATAAAGCAGAGAGAAGAGTGCTAATGCTGGTAATTCAATCATTCGTTTTTATTTCTATAGCGCTTATCTCCCTGGGCAGGCAAAGCGTTTTTATCGTGCTATTGGGGCAGATGGTGAGGCAGCCATCTTGAAAGTATTGAATAGTTGTTAGGGGTATGGCGCTCCCTTGTAAGCTGTGCAAATACGGTGACATAAACAGTGACTATATCAAATAAGTAAATTGTGAACCAAACACATACAGTGAGACCTGTGAACTGCTTGATGGGTGAGACTCATAATAGATCACAGAAACTATAATGAAGTAAAGGTGAACGTATGGCAAACCTAAGCATATTGCACATACCTCTATACCAAAAAGGATTGTAGGAATAAAAAACTAGAACGCTACTGCTAAGCAGCTAATTAATAAATATACAAAGTATGACATGTGTATGTGTGCCAGTGCAAAACCGAACATAAACCTGTGCCAGGTATATAATATGACAGTGAAAAACTGCACTTACATATGTGTTTGACCGTGCACCCCAACTAAAATATACAATACAGTGCAGTATAATGCAGTCAAGTCCAACGGGACTCTAAATGACCCGTGCAATGGCGAGAGTATATAACAAACCAATATATGTATGTAATGTGACAGTGTAATCCCACACAGGCGTGTATAAATAACCAACAGTCCAACTGATAAGTGTTCAATAAAGTGCAATATAGTGCAACCAAGTCCGACAAAACTCTATATCATATCAAAATTGGAAAAGTCTGTTCTCAAATAATGCATCCCAATGTTGAGTAGCAGCAAAAGAAGTTCCAACAGCTTAGTGACTTTTGGTGCCCACAGAGGTAAATCCGTGACTTCTGTGCTCCCCTTTGGCTCCCCACTCACCAGCTTCCACTACCCCTGCAGGGGTGATAGGCAATCTAGGATCCCAGAACCGTCCTCTTGTTCGGTGTCCCGTGGTTGCTGCGGTGGAATAGCCTCTCTCCCAGGAATCTCGAATTACCACTTTATGCGATATCCAGGGTGGGGGTCAGCAACTAAGCCCTCAAGGAAAAAAATGGAAAAAGATGCCACCTCATAGTGTAGTATGATAAATACTTTAATGGCTTAAAAAACTGCGGGACACACTTCCTGGTTCTCGGCTTCACCCATAGTGTAGTACGGTGTGTATGTTTTTTTCCCTAGAAGGGAGTTTTTTAAGCCATTAAAGTTTTTATCATACTACACTATGAGGTGGCATCTTTTTCCTTGAGGGCTTAGTTGCTGACCCCCACCCTGGATATCGCATAAAGTGGTAATTCGAGATTCCTGGGAGAGAGGCTATTCCACCGCAGCAACCACGGGACACCGAACAAGAGGACGGTTCTGGGATCCTAGATTGCCTATCACCCCTGCAGGGGTAGTGGAAGCTGGTGAGTGGGGAGCCAAAGGGGAGCACAGAAGTCACGGATTTACCTCTGTGGGCACCAAAAGTCACTAAGCTGTTGGAACTTCTTTTGCTGCTACTCAACATTGGGATGCATTATTTGAGAACAGACTTTTCCAATTTTGATATGATATAGAGTTTTGTCGGACTTGGTTGCACTATATTGCACTTTATTGAACACTTATCAGTTGGACTGTTGGTTATTTATACACGCCTGTGTGGGATTACACTGTCACATTACATACATATATTGGTTTGTTATATACTCTCGCCATTGCACGGGTCATTTAGAGTCCCGTTGGACTTGACTGCATTATACTGCACTGTATTGTATATTTTAGTTGGGGTGCACGGTCAAACACATATGTAAGTGCAGTTTTTCACTGTCATATTATATACCTGGCACAGGTTTATGTTCGGTTTTGCACTGGCACACATACACATGTCATACTTTGTATATTTATTAATTAGCTGCTTAGCAGTAGCGTTCTAGTTTTTTATTCCTACAATCCTTTTTGGTATAGAGGTATGTGCAATATGCTTAGGTTTGCCATACGTTCACCTTTACTTCATTATAGTTTCTGTGATCTATTATGAGTCTCACCCATCAAGCAGTTCACAGGTCTCACTGTATGTGTTTGGTTCACAATTTACTTATTTGATATAGTCACTGTTTATGTCACCGTATTTGCACAGCTTACAAGGGAGCGCCATACCCCTAACAACTATTCAATACACGTTAGTTCTCGGTTGAGGGCTTAACCTGGGGAGGCAGCATACCTTATATTCTTCTTCCATTCTCCCATCACCTTCCCCCCCTCCTTCCCCCCCCCCCCCCCCCACCATATTATCCTTCCCGTCTCCCCTTGCCTATGTCCTAAGCGCATTGTTTTTGTGGTTTGAGCCATCTTGAAAGTGCCCAGTGGAATATCATACTAGAGCCAATTCTAGACACGAGCCAATTAACTTATCAGTATGTTCTTGGGGTGTTGGAGAAAAAGGGAGTACCCAGAGGAAGCCCACACAAGAACAGGGAGGACATGCAAACTCCATGCAGATAGTGGTGCGTGTGCTGTGATGTCTACTCAGAGGCCACCCAAACGGCTAATTACACACTTGAGATAACTAAACTGTTTTCTACAATATTTGTAAAGTTAAGAAAAATAATCTTGACTTTTCCCCACTGTTGGGCTATATGGTTGCATGGCTTAAAGGTGAACTCTGTACAAACATCTGAGCACACAGACGAAATACAAATAAGAGAACTGATTAACCTGCCAAATTATTTGCTAATCTGTTTACCCAGTCCTGAGATTTACAGGCCACACATCACAGCCTGGAGAATGACACCACTTCCTCTGTTACAGTTAGAAATACAGTGGTGTCATCGCCCTACCCTCACCCTGTACTGGACTGGACAGTGGAGGAGAAGCAACAGAGTGATAAGGTCTTCCCTCTGTTCCTTGTTAGCACATTTGCATGCAACACATATGATTGGCTCCTAGAACCATTACTGCTCGAGAGTAGTGGTGGCTCTTGCATATCTCCCAACTTTTTGAGATGGGAATGAGCAGGGCCGAATTAAGAGCATCATGTGCTTGTTGCTAAGGATTTTGGTGGACCTTTTACTGGGCACCCTTCTGCTTTCCAAGAGCCTGTGCTCAAAAGAGTGCAGCCACACAGGCATAACACTAGGGAAGCCTGGCATTTGATTTGCCAAGTTTCTGTAAGGGCCGTGCATCAGCTTGCACTCTGAGCTGAAAGAGTGCAGCTGCGCAGGCCTAACACTATGGAAGCCCCAGACTTCTTTAGAGTCCTGCATTGGCATGCCCCTGGCTTCTGTTAGAATTGCTCATGCAGTGCCCATTATCAATCCCACCACCCTGCCCAGGCGGTGCATGTGGAATGCAGGGCCCGTCAGGGGAGATCTCTTTCCCATTGGCCCATTGCTTTCCATTAGCAGTCTGTCTTTTTTGGGTGGCTGGGCCTATATTAAGGTAGGGGCCTGGAGCTGCAGCTCCAATAGCCCCTACGTTAATCCAGCCCTGGGAATGAGGGACACCTTTCAGCAAAAGTATGCAGGCATAGGACGCACTCCTTGCCGCGCCCCCTTAAAGGAGAATTGTACAAAAAAACAAGGTTGGTTACACACACAAGTGCTTTTTTTTTACCACTACTATTCCTTTATATTGGCTTTTGGAATTTACAAATGCAGCAATTTAGAAATCAGATGAAAGGTTTAGCGCTGGAAAACACTTTTTGATAGATACAAAGTGCATTAAATATACATCTATATGGATCAGACCAAAATGGGGGACAAATGCGGAGGAATGAGGGACAGAGGGACATTGCTTCAAATCAGGGACAGTCCCTCGAAATCAGGGACAGTTGGGAGCTATGTAATTGTCTTCCGTCTAAATTCTAAATCTCAAAATGAATCATGTTAAAAGTTGAAAGTCACATAAAAATGACATTAGGCCAACTGAAATAGAGACTCCAACGCATGCCCACCGAAAATACACTATATTGTCACTTTTACCAAACTCCACTTTGTATATAGAGTTCCCTTCCCCCCCATCCAGTGCCTTTCTAAAGGATTTGTGAGCCAAATTTGTTCTAGAAAATGTTTTATGGAGTAAAATACAAACACATCTACTGGCAGTGCCTCTCTATGAAATATTCTGATGTAAACAGTACTGCACATTTGGCCGAGCCCTCAGTATTTCCTCAGACGGCCTGCGAAATCTGCAACCAATTAACCCCTCAAGGCTGTATCGTCAAGTAATCTTAGTCAGTCTGGCCATATGGTGGGAGGCATTTAGCCTAATGAACCTTCTAACCCTCTGTTCTGGAACACAAATATAACGTTCCATCAAGGTTTCCACATAAACACTGCTTTGGCATTTTTATATCAGTGTAGATTTTCTCCTTATGGAAAAATGATAGGTATAAATCAAAGCACTGGTGCAGGATCTAACTATAAGGTCTAGACACAGGCAATTACATTTAGGTTAAATAAGAGGGATGCGTGCGAGCGAGTGTAGCTTCATCTATAGCAGCCCCCCTTTCCTTAAGGTAGGCAGGCCTATGGGCACTAGGTTGCCCCCCCCCCCCCCCCAAGGCTTGCTACACAAAACTACTGTATGTACTCTGGCTGTAGAATGTTATTGGCAGGCCCAAGGTAGAAGAGAATATACAGTATCTCACAAAACTGAGTACACCCCTCACATTTTTGTAAATATTTTATTATATCTTTTCATGTGACAACACTGAAGAAATGACACTTTGCTACAATGTAAAGTAGTGAGTGTACAGCTTGTATAACAGTGTAAATTTGCTGTCCCCTCAAAATAACTCAACACAGAGCCATTAATGTCTAAACCGCTGGCAACAAAAGTGAGTAAACCCCTAAGTGAAAATTTCCAAATTGGGCCCAAAGTGTCAATATTTTGTGTGGCCACCATTATTTTCCAGCACTGCCTTAACCCTCTTGGGCATGGAGTTCACCAGAGCTTCACAGGTTGCCATTGGAGTCCTCTTCCCCTCCTCCATGACGACATCACGGAGCTGGTGGATGTTAGAGACCTTGCGCTCCTCCACCTTCCGTTTGAGGATGCCCCACAGATGCTCAATAGGGTTTAGGTCTGGAGACATGCTTGGCCAGTCCATCACCTTTACTCTCAGCTTCTTTAGCAAGGCAGTGGTCGTCTTGGAGTTGTGTTTGGGGTCGTTATCATGTTGGATTACTGCCCTGTGGCCCAGTCTCCAAAGGGAGGGGATCATGCTTTGCTTCAGTATGTCACAGTACATGTTGGCATTCATGGCTCCCTCAATGAACTGTAGCTTCCCAGTGCCAGCAGCACTCATGCAGCCCCAGACCATGACACTCCCACCACCATGCTTGACTGTAGGCAAGACACACTTGTCTTTGTACTCCTCACCTATAGCCTAGGCCATATTTATGTAAAGCAACAATTCTTTTTTTTAGATCCTCAGAGGTTCTTTGCCATGAGGTGCCATGTTGAACTTCCAGTGACTAGTATGAGAGGGTGAGAACGATAACACCAAATTGAACACGCCTGCTCCCCATTCACACCTGAGACCTTGTAACACTAATGAATCACATGACACCGGAGAGGAAAAATGGCTAATTGGGCCCAATTTAGACATTTTTACTTAGGGGTGTACTCACTTTTGTTGCCAGTGGTTTAGACATTAATGGCTCTGTGTTTGATTATTTTGAGGGGACAGCAAATTTACATTTTTATACAAGCTGTACACTCACTACTTTACATTGTAGCAAAGTGTCATTTCTTCAGTGTTGTCACATGAAAAGATGTAATAAAATATTTACAAAAATGTGAGGGGTGTACTCACTTTTGTGAGATACTGTATATAATGTACAATGCAGCGATGGGATAAACAAGATAGGGTACACTCCGAAATAGTCAGGGCAGGTGGCAGAAAGGGAGAAATCCATGAACTAAGCAAAGGTCAGGACAGGCAGCAGATAGTAGAGGTATCCATGAATGTAGCAAAGGTCAGAGTATGTGGCAGACAGAGAAAAACATGAAAATGTAACAAAGGTCAGGGCAGGCAGCAGACAGAGGAATCCGTGAATTTAACAAACTTCAGGGCAGGTAGCAGACAGGAGGAACCCATGAACATTGCAATGGTCAAGGCAGGCAGTAGACAATAGAAGTATGGATGACCATTATATAAATTAGGGCAGTCAGTTGCCCAGCAACTAACTGGAGACCGGGGGATGTGCAGGGGTTATAGAGTAGCAGCGACCAAGCAGAGGAGTCACGTGGTAACACTAGAGACTTTAGGAGTATGGCTTTCAAGTCTTTGCTCCTTGTTCCTGTGCAGGCATGGCCAATGCTGTAAAAGATTTTGGATATGAGCAAGACTAAAGATTGTAGGAAGCCTCTGCCATTACTGAGAAGCAAGTACAGGAGGTATGTAGGTAGACTGTGCAGCTAAGTAAGGTCCCTCTAGGACTGTGGAGCCATTTATACTCTTACCACCCTCTAGTGTGCTAGATGTAAATAGGTTTGTTAGTGTAGGAAAATTTGGTTTGGTTGAGAGCCAGGCCTTGGTTGAATCTGGGTCAGGGTTGAGTGACTCAGGGAAGCTGGATGACTCCGCAGACAACTCTTGGTGCCTCCCTCTGCTTTCTGGAACATTGGAGAAGCTTCCACATGAAGTGGGTGGAAGCTAGGAGGGGCTGTTTGGATTATTTATGAGGGCCCCAGCTAATCCCCAGCAGAAAGGGGCTAAAAGGGGGCAGGCCACTTCATAAATAGCCATGAGTCATGCCAGCAGAGGCAGGCGGGTGGATGATGGAGATGGAGTGCTGAGGAGGCTGTCGGTGGCCCTTGAGGGTGCCCGTTAGCCTAGGGGGGAGGGGGGGTAACTTTGTGCCTGGAGCTCAGGGGCTGGAGGAACCCTCTACACAACACATGGAGGAATCCTTCCCTGGTGGTACGGGAGCAAGTGAGAGGACAGCAGGAGCAGGTTAGCATGTCCGGGAGATCTCCTGGGAAGTCAGCCGGGTGGGCTGGTGAGTGGTCAGTCTGGGACTGTGGAGAAGTTAGCTAGGAGGGCTAGTGAAAGGGGCAGCTGCAGCCAGGTGGGCTGGCAGTGTCTGAAGAAGTGTTGCTGGGCTCAGTGACCACGGGAGGAAGTGATGGAAATCTTTTAGCTGTGTCACCTTATCTCCAAGTATAGGGGCTGTGGGTCCCTGCCTGTAATGGGCCATTGCTACAAATCCTTTTAAAGTGATATGGCTGGGTTTCTGCAAGCAAGAGTGTGCTGGCGGAAAAAGAGGGGGTGTATATAGGACTGTATATAGGAAAATTTGTCCCTGAAGCTGTATGAAGTCAAGTGGGCCTCCAATACCTATCCAAGATATTACCCCGCAATAAATAACAAAAAAAAGCAAAGTATTGGATTGTTTTCTGACATTGGAGTGACTGTGAAAATTCAGTGTGCCTGGCTGTGCAAGGTGGGGGATCCCATTCTACTTGCGGCTCCTTAGGGGGTGCGCTACATACTTTATGTGGGTGAGGTGGGGGCTGAGACTCATGCATGTGCACTCGTACGTACAAGGCTTATGTACTCCACTTGTCATGTAGACCTAGACACTGCTTTCATATAGGGTAGGTGACACTCATAATGTGTTCTTCATGATCCTCCAGCCATGCTCCTAGGTTTTACCATACAGATAGTATCCAAAAGGGAGTAGCTCCTTCACTGCTCCTTTACCTACCTGTTTGTCCATGCCCTCTTGACACCATCTGGACATGAAGTGAAGGGAATGTGCAATATTCAACCCCAGCTACATGCTATGGACCACGAGAAAGCAAATTAGGTAAATAAGGGTTTATTCTTCGGCAGTAGTTTAGGGAGCCCATTAATTGTTCTTGAACAGCGGCCCTGTTCACAAAAACCACAATGAAGACTCTAAAGTTGGTTTTCAGTTAGGTTTTTTAAAGTGCCTTTACAGATTGTTTAGAACATATACGTAAATACTTTAATGTGCATAGTCTGGGCACAAACTCACTTTAAAGTAATTGTAAAGGCTCGTTTTTTATTTTTTAAAAATAACAAACATATCATACTTACCTCCAATGTGCAGCTCGTTTTGCACAAAGTGGCCCCCGATCGTCCATTTCTGGGGTCACTCGGCAGCTCTCGCGGCTTCTCCCCACATCAGATAACCCCCTAGGTGAAGCGCTCTCCTGGGGGGTCACCTTGCGGGCGCGCTCCCGAATCCAGCATTTCCATCCATAGACACGAATGCCGGACTTGGCCCCGCCCCCCCCGGCGCCCGCGTCATTGGAATCCATTGACAGCAGCGGGAGCCAATGGCTGCGCTGCTATCAATCTAGCCAATCAAGAGCCGGGACCCCGTGGAGAGAGGGACAGCGCATCCTCGCCGAGAGAAATACGGGGCTCAAGTAAGTAAAACAGGGGGGGGGGGGGCTGGGGGGCCGGTCACTGCCAGGTGTTTTTTCATCTTAATGCATAGGATGCATTAAGATGAAAAAACACGAGGGTTTACAGCCCTTTAAGTAGGTTAAAGCTGGATTTCAGGTATGGCCATTTTTGCAGTTTTATGGTCCAGGTTGGAGAGCAATGTAAGTATTTACATTCCATACCTGAAAGCTGGAAATCACTGTAGTGGGCACCGCTACAACAGAGACTGGCTTTGGTTTTCAGGTGCTGTGCCTACTACAATGATTTTCAGCTTTCATAGGGATCAACTAGGTTTGGCACATACAGTACATGCTTACATTGGTACAAGCTGGACCAATATAACTATGCAAACTACCTAAACATCAGCTTTAATTCCTCATCTAGTGAATGTTTCTGAGTCTAAGCCCATTCATTTATAGGTCAATGTGTTCTCTGGTTCTAGCACTGCCCTCTCTCTGAAATCACACTGTAGCCTTCTATATATTGGAGCAGTCACTTATCATGAAATAAATAGGTTCACTCTAAATAGATAAGAAGGGCAGTACTTCTTTTCCCCAAAAAAACAGCTTAAGTATTTTGTAGTGACTTATCATGGAAGAAAAGTCTAACTACGAGTTCTGTTCTGTCCCCCTTCCTCCTACCTATTCTGCCTGAGCTGTATAAAAATTTGTACACTTACCAATTTTTAATCCATTCCAAGTACGCAATCTTGCAGCTATGGAATAGATCAAGATGGAGCTTTCTTCCACTTTATTACCTACATCCCATATCATATTTACCAACATTTTGGTCCTGGATCCATCCACTTCTAACCCCAGACACAGTCCACATTTCGTCTGCCAACTTTTTGAGTGGGCATGCTCAAATCATGTCCAGTATACAGGTCGATCCCATCCACATCCAGGCCATGTCTACGAATATACAGGGACTGCCAACGACAAACATTTAATGGGTTGGTCCCTCCCAGACCCCCACCTCTAAACAAGCAGAGGCTGTCCTCTCATGGCTCCAATCCCCTGCAATTAAACTGGTTCTAAACCCAGATCACCCGTTTAGTACGATTGGGGGATGGCTGACATGTCCCAGGACCAGCTTTGGTGGGACAGAGGACCAAGATGCGGGACTTTTCCAGCAAATCCTGGATGTGCAGTAACTCAAATAGGGTTGATATTGTCATCCCTTACATGTCCCAGGACCAGCATTGGCAGGACAGAGGGCCAAAATGCGGGACTTTCCCAGCAAATCCTCGCACTTAGTTGTGCTGATTTTCACTGTTGGCCTAGGAACGTTTGTTTCCCATGCACCCTTGTATAGGAAAAGTATGTAGCGGTACCCCCCCTCGTAGGGGCTGCTGAGAGTTGGGGCCCACCTGTCACCCTGCCCAGAACGGCATTCCCTTCCCAATCACCTTAGAGACATTGAACAGTCCAGATGTTTGTTTTGTTGTTTTATTGAGGGATTTGAACTTGGATAGAGATAGGAATATACAGTGGGGACGGAAAGTATTCAGACCCCCTTACATTTTTCACTCTTTGTTATATTGCAGCCATTTGCTAAAATCATTTAAGTTCATTTTTTTTTCCTCATTAATGCACACACAGCACCCCATATTGACAGAAAAACACAGAATTGTTGACATTTTTGCAGATTTATTAAAAAGGAAAAACTGAAATATCACATGGTCCTAAGTATTCAGACCCTTTGCTGTGAAACTCATATATTTATCTCAGATGCTGTCCATTTCTTCTGATCATCCTTGAGATGGTTCTACACCTTCATTTGAGTCCAGCTGTGTTTGATTATACTGATTGGACTTGATTAGGAAAGCCACACACCTGTCTATATAAGACCTTACAGCTCACAGTGCATGTCAGAGCAAATGAGAATCATGAGGTCAACACTTCACTTTCAGGTACAGCTAGCACATGGTTAAGCCCAACACTTACTCAGTCAGGCCTTAAAAATTGCAATTTGCAGGCAGGGACCGTGGGCCCCTTTGATGTAGCAAAAGAATAGGACGTTTTTAGTGCTAGCTGACCTAAGGTGGACTACTGCTCCCAGTCAGCCCTCTTCAGGCCCTGCCATCCCTCCTGGCTCCAGCTGCCCGACTTCACTGCTCTTGACATTATTATCCTCACTGGCTCCACACCCAGCTCTGACTGTTTCCTCACAGTCCTCTCTGGCATACCTCTCCAGTCCTCCCGATAGCACGTCACACACCGGTGGTTCCCTCCTGAAGACTTGCTCGGAAGTACTACCTCCTGCTGTCCTCTCTGACACCTTTCTGCGCCTCCTGTTCAGATCCTTCATGTGTTCTTGAAGGGATCGATTCCGCACCCAAGTCCCAGACCCAAGGTCACCCCCCCAAGACTGGGGAGCTCCCTCAAAGGCCCCGACAGCCTAGTACTCCATCCTCAGTTCTTCCACCCGGCAACTCCTCCCCAGCTGGGTTGACTCCAGGTATTTCAAGGAGGCCTGCCCCCTGCCAATCCTAGTTGGGTATTGGTCAGGGCTCCCTGAGACACCCCAGACAGCTCCACCTCTCTTCCCCGCCCCTCTTCTAGAATCCTCTAGAACAGTGGTTCTCAACTCCAGTCCTCAGGACCCACCAACAGGCCAGGTTTGCAAGATAGTCGAAATACATCACAGGTGATATCACTTGCTGCTCAGTGATTGCAGTGTTCTAGTCTGCAACTCCCCAAGGTAATACTTAAAATCTGGCCTGTTGGTGGGTCCCGAGGACCGGAGTTGAGAACCACTGCTCTAGAAGGAAAAGGGAGGTGACAGTGGAGTGATGCTGTCTGTGAGTCACCAGCCTACTCTGAGCCACTCCCAGCCCACACAGATCAAAACAAACAGGCCTAGCTTCCAGCTAGGCCTGCCAAAATTTACCAGCTCTAACCAAAAATAAAATGATCTCTAGCACCTACCTAGGTAAAGGGTGCTACATTTATATTTTCATTGCTATGGTTTCGTAAATAAATGAAATGGCTACAAAACCAGCCTTGGCCATGAGACTGGTGAAGCCACTGGTGTACACATAAGCACACTGAGAGAGCTGCTCTGTGTAAGCCATAAAGGCCCCTCTCACAAATGACATTGCTGAATTGATTAATGCCGCGTACACACGGTCCTACTTTTCGTCTACAAAAGTCCAACGGACGCTGATGGACTAAAGCTGGCTGGTAATCCGATCGTGTGTGGGCTTCTCCGGACTTTCAACTGACTTTTTTAGCCTCAAATCCGACGTACTTTAGATTTGAAACATGTTTTAAAACTTTACTTCGTAACTACGACGGACCCCGAAATCCGCTCGTCTGTGTGCTAGTCCGACGGACAAAAAGCCACGCTAGGGCACCTATTGGCTACTGGCTATGAACTTCCTTATTTTAGTCCGGTGTACGTCATCACGTACGAATCCGTTAGACTTTTGTGTGGTCGTGTGTAGGCAAGTCCGTTCGTTAGAAAGTAGGCCGCAAGTCCGCCGCAAGTCCACCGAAAGTCTGCCGGAAGTCTGTCGGACAGGCTGTCCGACTTTTGTAGACGAAAAGTACGACCGTGTGTACGCGGCATAAGTCAATTCTTCAGGCTGCCTGAACGGGAGCATTGATTTGTGCAGTGTTTAGTAAGGCGTTGCTTGTAATGCAGGCTTAAAAGGAAAGGCAGCTCTCCTAATGTGTCAACATTAGGCAATGTATGCTTATGCATTAAATATACTTAACTGCCCTGGCATCTCATATTGTCTGCCGGCCGTACTGTGCTGTATGGCTTCCTATTGTACAAAATGATGTGATTCCTTGTTAAAGCACGCACATGTGTATTGAAAGGGAATATAAGATATAAAAACATAAGCTATATTCATTATAAAACAATGTAATCTATTTCTGTATTGAGCTAGCATAACTACCTGAACCTTTCTTCCTATTAGCCTTCTGTAATGCTCCCCATAGTAGCGCTTGGCCTGGGGGAGGGTGGTACTTTAGCGGGAATGTGGAAGAACGCAGTTCCGGCACCTCTAGCACTGCATCTATGTAATGGCAAAGGGGTGCTGGGATATGCTGGATGATCTATTGATGCTAGGTGCTGGGGGATCTATTGTCGCTGGAAGGGGGTCTATAGTTGGGAGAGCCTGTTGTTGCTGTTGGGGGATCTATTGTTACTGGTGGATCTACTGTAGAGGGAGGTGTCTATTGTAGCTGGTGGATTACTGTTGAGGAAGTGATCTATTGTTGCTAAGGGGGGGTCTACTGTTGAGTGAGGGGTCTATTGCTGCTGCCTGCTGAAGGGTCTATTGATGTTGGCTGCTAGGAGATACATTTTTGCAGGGGGAGGGGGGGAGGTCTAGTGTTGCTTAAGTTGATCTATAGTTTTGGTGGGGGCATCTATTACTGCTGGGGGATCTATTGTTGGTGGTGGGGGTCTGCAATTGCTGGAGACATCTATTTTCCTGCGTTTCTTGTTATAATTAACCAATTTAATACAAATTACTTCGCACCGAAAAATTATACAGTAAAACCTTGGATTGCGAGCATAATTCGTTCCAGAAACATGCTTGTAATCCAAAGCACTTGTATATCAAAACAAATTTCCACATAGGAAATAATGGAAACTCTAATGATTTGTTCCACAACCATTTATTCATAGGTCCTTCAGTTTATTGTCCATATAAAAAGATTATAGCAATGTGATCAGGTTGTGTAACCATAAAATGTCCATCCACAAGGGGATTCCAGCAGGAGCTACAGAGTGTAAAAAAGAAGAGAGGCGCCTCTAATGCCGCATACACACGAGCAAACTTATCATCCGCCAGAACTCCCAAGGACTTTTCGACGGAATTCCAACAAAACGGGCTTGCCTACACACGATCACACCAAAGTCCTATCGTTTCGAACGTGATGACTTACGACCGGACTAGAATAAGGAAGTTCATAGCCAGTAGCCAATAGCCGCCCTTGCGTCCTTTTTTGTCTGTCGGACTAGCATACAGACAAATGGATTTTTCGATCGGACTCGAGTCCGTCGGAAAGATTTGAAACATGTTCTATTTCTAGGTTCGTCTGAATTTTCGACAGAAAAGGTCCGATGAAGGTCTGATGAAGCCCACACATGGTCGGAATGTCCGACGGAATCGTTCCATCAGGCCTTTTCTGCCTGATGGAACGGGATGCACAGGTATTCTTTGCATTCCATGTGCAGGTACTCCCATTCCTTTACCAGCGTGCAAAGCAGATTCCCTGCAGTGAAATTAGTGAAGCGTTGTCACCCAGTTAGAATGTTGTGCAGTCAGTGCTGGTGTTGGCAAACTCCTCCCCTAGGCATGATGACTGACAACACAGCACTGTCCTCATCAACCAAGGAGAAGGATGAAGATGGTCCTACAGGACACCTTGCATCTGAGAAGAGTGCACAGGGCCCCCTCTTCCTTCCAGGGTCAGAAAAATACTGTAAGCCCCGTGATGATGTCTCAGGGGCTACAAAAATGTTTCCTGCATCTTTGGGCCAGAGAGGTAAAGGAGAAAAGCACCGAAGACAACAAAAGGGGCATGGAAAACCTTTTATTTTATACAAACTGACTATAGATGGACTTAAAAGAAGAACGGTGGACTAATTTCAAGTTACACCTTCTCCTTATAATGACTGAACCAGGGAAAAAATGTTTTGTGGTGCAACCTGAGCATGCCCCATTATACTCAATGTATCTGAAGGTCAGTGTTACATTATGTAGGGGGACATCAACCCCAAAAATTTCAGGGTGTCAGAATGTGAAGCACATATGGATACTACTACAATATATGGACCAAACATTTGTGGACACTTGACCATCACACCTATATGACCATGTTGGGTATTCCATTCCAAAACCATGGACATTAGTATAAAGCAGGTATAATAGCAGTTTCATCCCCTCCTGGAAGTTTTTTACACGGTTTTTGAGTGTGTCTGTGGGAATTTGTACCCATTCAACCAAAAGAGCATTTGTGAAGTCAGGTACTGATGTTGAATGAGAAGAACTGGCTCGCAATAGACATTTCAAATCATCCTGAAGGTGTTCAGAAGGGTTGAGGTCAGGGCTCTGTGTAGACCACTCCAGTTCCTCCATACCAGACTCATCAAACTATATCTATCTATGGAGCCGGTTTTGTACACAGAGAGTACAGCCATCGAAGAGAAACGGATCTTCCCCAAACTGTTGTCACACGATTGGAACCACACAGTTGTCCAAAATGACTTTGTATGCCATAGAATTTGGAGTACCTGTAGGCAGGTGCAGTCTACAGTCTCCACTACATCTGGCGCTCTTCCATAGCGGCAATGCAACTGGAGGAGGAAGTAGGGAGTAACTGGGTTTCTCTAATGTTTTCTCTGTCCCCTGGAGCAGTGATCTGGTTGGATGTGCTGGATCCGGGTGACCCTGGAGGCCAATTTGGGTCACGCAGAGTCTTTTTAAGTCCCTGCTCCTGGGTTTTGGTGTTCTTTACGTGAGTAGCTAGTGTAGGAACAGGACAATCGTCTCTCAGTGACAGCACTAATGGTAGGGAGAAGTTCCAGTGGAGTAGGGAAAGAGTGTGCCTCTTCAGGAAGCTCCTGTTTGGGTTGGATCGGCCAGGCCGCACTCTGCTCCACTTGACAGACATTGTTGGCAGTTCGGACTCTCATACTGCTGACTCTGCTCAGAACTGTTGTAAGTTCCCCGGTTAGGTAAACTTTCCCACCAGGCTTCTTTGTGCTATTTTACAAGTTCTGCAATACATCCCTTTTGGCAATCCGAGACTCTGCGTGCTTTCGGCCACCGGACCATGCTGTACCTACCCAACAGTACCCTTCACTAAAAATACCTCAACTCGATCATTTGGATGGGAGTCCATCTACCTTTTGCTATATAGTTGCTCTGTGGAGGTCAGATGTCCCCATACGCTTGGCTGTATGGTGTACAAGTTTTGTGAGTGCTAAGAGTCGGCAATTTGCCAGCTCTTCGCTAAAGCATGTCACCATCGTTGTCGACTGGACAAAAAATGAGATGGACTATAGCCATCTTCTGGTGGTGCCGCACCGTACTCCTAAAAATGAGATGGACTACAGCCAACTTCAGGTGGTGCCGCACCGTACTCCTAAAAATGAGATGGACTACAGCCAACTTCAGGTGGTGCCGCACCGTACTCCTAAAAATGAGATGGACTACAGCCAACTTCAGGTGGTGCCGCACTGTACTCCTAAAAATGAGATGGACTACAGCCAACTTCAGGTGGTGCCGCACCGTACTCCTAAAAATGAGATGGACTACAGCCAACTTCAGGTGGTGCCGCACCGTACTCCTAAAAATGAGATGGACTACAGCCAACTTCAGGTGGTGCCGCACCGTACTCCTAAAAATGAGATGGACTACAGCCAACTTCAGGTGGTGCCGCACTGTACTCCTAAAAATGAGATGGACTACAGCCAACTTCAGGTGGTGCCGCACCGTACTCCTAAAAATGAGATGGACTACAGCCAACTTCAGGTGGTGCCGCACCGTACTCCTAAAAATGAGATGGACTATAGCCAACTTCAGGTGGTGCCGCACCGTACTCCTAAAAATGAGATGGACTATAGCCAACTTCAGGTGGTGCCGCACCGTACTCCTAAAAATGAGATGGACTATAGCCAACTTCAGGTGGTGCAGCACCGTACTCCCAAAAATGAGATGGACTATAGCCAACTTCAGGTGGTGCAGCACCGTACTGCTAAAAATGAGATGGACTATAGTCGGCTTCAGGTGGTGCCGCACCATACTCCTAAAAATGAGATGGACTATAGCCAACTTCAGGCGGTGCCGCACCGTACTCCTAAAAATGAGATGGACTATAGCCAACTTCAGGTGGTGCCGCACCGTACTCCTAAAAATGAGATGGACTATAGCCAACTTCAGGTGGTGCAGCACCGTTCTCCTAAAAATGAGAGGGACTATAGCCAACTTCAGGTGGTGCCGCACCGTACTCTTAAAAATGAGATGGACTATAGCCATCTTTAGGTGGTGCAGCACCATACCCATAAAAATGGGATGGACTATAGCCAACTTCAGTTGGTGCAGCACCATACCCATAAAAATGGGATGTACTATAGCCATCTTCAGGTGGTGCAGCAACATACCCATAAAAATGGGATGGACTATAGCCAACTTCAGGTGGTGCAGCACCATACCCATAAAAATGAATGTAGAAGCAAAATATTTCGCTAGGTAAAACTCTATTCTTAGGATGTAGCTGATTGCCATCTGTTTGTGGATCCAGAGATGGAGTGCACACAGGCCAAGCAGGAATGTAATGCCTTTAGGAAAACTCACACGGTCAGGTTATTTTAAATGAGAATGACAGAGGTAAGCAGATTACATGCTACAACATGTGTAGGACCGTCAGGCGATGGAGCTGCGAGGTGGAATTCTAATATTCTAAAAGAACGGGGCAGAGTGCAGACAAACAGGGAGATGTTTGCTTTTAAACTGACTCAGGGGATGCAGGGTTTACATTAAAGCTTAACTCCGGGCAGATATAAGAGGCACAAATTAATGCAGCTCTGTACTCATTAATTCATTCTTAAATGTAGTTTTGCAAAGCTGAGCTCGGCCTTTCTTTCAGTCTTGCACAGTTATACTGGATCCTCTCCTGCACTGAAAGGGCTTACTCTGATTTAACCGCACACTGTGAGCTTCTCACAGTGTGCATTAGAAGCTGGAGGACATTCAGCATTCTCCACCCCTTTCCTCCCCAGCTTGACTGCCCCTTGCCCTCCCCTTTCCTTCATTTGATTTCGGTTATTGCAATCATGGAGGGTCCGCATCACATATTGGTGTTACCAGGTTCTTTTTTTTTCAGTGGTAACGCATGGGAACGCAGTTCTGGAACCTCCAGTAATGAATGTATGTAATGGAAAGGAGTGCTGGTGTGTGCTGGAGGGTCTATTGATGCTGCCTGCTGGGGAATCTATTGTCACTGGTGAGGATTTATTTTTGCGTGGGTAGTCTATTGTTGCTGGTGGGAGTCAATTGTTGCAGGGAGGGATCTACTGTTGAGGGAGAGATCTATTGTTACTGGCTGCTGGAGGGTTTATTGATGCTGGACAGTGGCGGCCGGTCCACAGGGGACGCCGCCCTCCCCCCCCCCCCCCCCCCCCCGTACCATCTTTTGTGCACTGTGCGGGGAGCCAAGCCAACAGGTCTCTACCAGGTCCATCACCCCCTTACAAACATGTGACCACAGCCCAAGGCCCCAATTGGCCAGTTTCATATTGTCCTCAGGGCGCAGTGCTCTTTGCTACCCTCCCACCCTGCGATACCAGCGAATTGGCTTCCCGGCCAATCAGGACTGGAAGCCGAAGACCCAGTACCCAGAAAGAAGGTCGGGTCAACACAGAATCTGCGGCGCCGGGCACCAGGAGAGCCGTGACCACTGCACCGTATGGCGAGTGCAGACCTAAGGGACCCTCCCACACCCCACCAAAATCCTCCAGCACCAGCCGCCACTGATGCTAGCTGCTGGAAGATCTGTTGTTGTTAGGGTCGTATGTTATCGTGGGGGGGGGAATTGTTGCTGGGGGGGGGGGTCTGTTGTGTGGGAGATCTATTGTTGCTGAATGAGGTCTATTATTTCTGGGGGGGGGGGGTCTACTGTTGCTGGGGGGTCTATTGTTGCTCACAGCAGGGGATCTATTTTACTGTCAGTCTTTCTTGTTATCATTAAAGCGGTTGTATTGCCCGCTTGGTGATTTTTACCTACAGGTAAGCCTATAATAAGGCTTACCTGTAGGTAAAATGAATATCTCCTAAACCTGCACAGTTTAGGGGGTATTTACCCTTCATGCAGCCGCTGACGTCAGCGGTGCATGCGCTCTGAAGGTCCAGTGTCTCATGCTGGAACTCACATGTGCGGTAGTGACGTCATCGCGGCTCCGGCCACTCAGTGCCGGAGCCCGTGAACCCGCAAGAAACGCTGAGGCATCATGTCAGCCTCCTCAGCGGTGACCGGGCGAGCTGCGGGAGCTTTGTTCTGAGGTACAGTCATGGACTGGGGCTGCATGAGTGCTTCTGGTACTGGGGAGCTACAGATCATTGAGGGAACCATGAATGCCAACATGTACTGTGACATACTGAAGCAGAGCATGATCCCCCCCTTCAGAGACTGGGCCGCAGGGCAGTATTCCAACATAACGACCCCAAACACACCTCTAAGACGACCACTGACTTGCTAAAGAAGCTGAGGGTAAAGGTGATGGACTGGCCAAGCATGTCTCCAGACCTAAACCCTATTGAGCATCTGTGGGGCATCCTCAAACGGAAGGTGGAGGAGCGCAAGGTCTGTGACAACACTGAAGAAATGACACTTTGCTACAATGTAAAGTAGTGAGTGTACAGCTTGTATAATGGGCCGTACACACCTTAAACTACGTAGAGGGTTCTTTACTGTAATACCCCGTAAACACAATAGGATTTTCCGACAACAAATGTTGGATGTGAACTTGTTGAAAGTCCGACCGTGTGTATGCTCCATAGAACATTTGTTGTCGGAATTTCCGCCAACAAATGTTTGAGAGCAGGTTCTCAAGTTTTCCGACAGCAAGAGTCGTTGTCGGAAATTCCGAGCATGTGTACACAATTCCGACGCACAAAAGTCCATGCATGCTCGGAATCAAACAGCCGCACTGGCTATTGAACTTCATTTTTCTCGGCTCGTCGTACACGTTGTACGTCACCGCGTTCTTGACGTTCGGAATTTCCGACAACCTTTGTGTGACCGTGTGTGTGCAAGACAAGTTTGAGCCAACATCCTTCGGAAAAAAATCCACGTTTTTGTCGTCGGAAAATTCTATCCTGTGTACATAGGCTAACAGTGTAAATCTGCTGCCCCCTCAAAATAACTCAAAATAACTCAACACACAGCCATTAATGTCTAAACCACTGGCAGCAAAAGTGAGTACACCCCTAAGTGAAAATTTCCAAATTGGGTCCTATTAGCCATTTTCCCTCCCTGGTGTCATGTGTCATAGTTACATAGTAGGTGAGGTTAAAAAAAAGACACAAGTCCATCAAGTCCAACCTATGTGTGTGATTATATGTCAGTATTACATTGTATATCCCTGTATGTTGTGGTAGTTCAGGTGCTTATCTAATAGTTTCTTGAAGCTATCAATGCTCCCCGCTGAGACCACCACCTGTGGAAGGGAATTCCACATCCTTGCCGCTCTTACAGTAAAGAACCCTCTACGTAGTTTAAGGTTAAACCTCTTTTCTTCTAATTGTAATGAGTGGCCACGAGTCTTATTAAACTCTCTTCTGCGAAAAAGTTTTATCCCTATTGTGGGGTCACCAGTACAGTATTTGTATATTGAAATAATATCCCCTCTCAAGCGTCTCTTCTCCAGAAAGAATAAGTTCAGTGCTTGCAACCTTTCCTCATAACTAAGATCCTCCAGACCCTTTATTAGCTTTGTTGCCCTTCTTTGTACTCGCTCCATTTCCAATACATCGTTCCTGAGGACTGGTGCCCAGAACTGGACAGCATACTCCAGGTGCGGCCGGACCAGAGTCTTGTAGAGCGGGAGAATTATCGTTTTATCTCTGGAGTTGATCCCCTTTTTAATGCATGCCAATATTCTGTTTGCTTTGTTAGCAGCAGCTTGGCATTGCATGCCATTGCTGAGCCTATCATCCACTAGGACCCCCAGGTCCTTTTCCATCCTAGATTCCCCCAGAGGTTCTCCCCCCAGTGTATAGATTGCATTCATATTTTTACCACCCAAATGCATTATTTTACATTTTTCTACATTTAACCTCATTTGCCATGTAGTCGCCCACCCCATTAATTTGTTCAGATCTTTTTGCAAGGTTTCCACATCCTGCGGAGAAGTTATTGCCCTGCTTAGCTTAGTATCGTCTGCAAATACAGAGATTGAACTGTTTATCCCATCCTCCAGGTCGTTTATGAACAATTTAAATAGGATTGGTCCCAGCTCGTTAGTGTTACAAGGTCTCAGGTGTGAATGGGGAGCAGGTGTGTTCAATTTGGTGTTATCGCTCTCACTCTCACATACTGGTCACTGGAAGCTTAACATGGCACCTCATGGCAAAGAACTCTCTGAGGATCTAAAAAAAAGAATTGTTGCTCTACATAAAGATGGCCTAGGCTATAGGTGAGGAGTACAAAGACAAGTGTGTGTTGCCTACAGTCAAGCATGGTGGTGGGAGTGTCATGGTCTGGGGGCTGCATGAGTGCTGCCGGCACTGGGGAGATACAGATCATTGAGGGAACCATGAATGCCAATATGTACTGTGACATACTGAAGCAGAGCATGATCCCCCTCCCTTCAGAGACTGGGCCGCAGGGCAGTATTCCAACATGATAACGACCTCAAACACACCTCCAAGATGACCACTGCCTTGCTAAAGAAGCACCTCCCTTGTGATGTGACCGTTTTCTATTAAAAAAACTTTTTTGGACAATTCTGTTTGCTGATCTAGGGTGTGCTGGTGAAGATGTACTTTTGTCTGATGCTTCCAGTACCCAACTGGTAATCATTACAGCACCCATTAATGTTTTTTGCCATTTGTCCGGGAACGTGTGCGACTGGAATATCGAATTGATTGCTAAAGAAGCTGGCGGCTAAAGGAAAGGACTGGCCAAGCATGTCTCCAGACCTAAACCCTATTGAGCATCTGTGGGGCATCCTCAAACAGAAGTTGGAGGAGCGCAATGTCTTTAACATCCACCAGCTCTGTGATGTCATCATGAAGAAGTGGAAGAGGACTCCGGTGGTAACCTGTGAAGCTCTGGTGAACTCCATGCCCAAGAGGGTTAAGGCAGTGCTGGAAAATAATGGTGGCCACACAAAATTTTGACACTTTGCGCCCAATTTGGACATTTTCACTTAGGGGTGTACTCACTTTTGTTGCCAGCCGTTTAGACATTAATGGCTGTGTGTTGATGCATTAAAGCCATGGCAGGTAGGAAGATGGAACCAAGGGACGGTGCTCAGAGGTCGGTAAGGGGCAGAAACTAAGGGTGCTCAGAAGGTGGGAGTTTTCCTCACCTATTCTCTGGGGAAAAAAAGCCCTGGGCGTTATCATAATTTCCTGCCAGCCCCTCTGCCTGCATATCATAGAGAAGCAGAGAGACCTAGTGAGAATGCCACTGGGTCTAAAATGAGGTATGGTATGAAAAGAGAAATGTTAAATTTTAGGCTGAAGTCTAGGTATGACCCAGCTTGGACCAATGAAGGTATGCATATCTCATACCTGAAGGATCCCTATGAAAGATAACAATTGCTGGGGGCTTTTTTCGATCAGCTGACATGTCATCTAACCACACCTTAAAGTATACTGTAACTAAAGTAGGGCTACAACTAACGATTATTTTCATAATCGATTAGTTGGCCGATTATTGTTTCGATTAATCGATTAATCGGTTGATAAGCTTAAAAAAAAAGTGTTGTGTATAATTTAGTTAATATGTAAAGTTTTATAAAAAGGCAATTTATTCTTAAATATCTCTATGCAGTGGTAAATATAAATAACTATATGGTTAGGGAGCAACATATCTAATCCACTCTGAGAATAACAGACAGAAAAGATAGACTGTATATGCTATTAGAGGATATATACTATTAAAAAAGGGTGAATCTAGTAAATATCATCAGACTCAGAGATCAATTAAAAAAAAAAAAATGTCTTCCTTCAAAAACAAAATGGCATTTTAAGCACGTTTGTTTGATTTTCTAATCATTAGTGGGGTCAAATTGGCGGTCATTTTCAACCACAGTGACAATTTGGAAATGATAGAAAACTTCTTGGTCAAAGGAATTTTCAGACGGTGTATGTGGTTTTCATTCATTTTAAAAACAGAATGTTAAAAAAAAGTGAAAATTTCAAACATTCTTTCATTCAGCGAATGTACAAAGATTTTTCGTCTGAATATTCTCTTCTGAAAATTGATCGGTGTGGCCAGCATAAGGCTCGGTACACACCTATGCAGTTTGCTTTTGATATGTTTCTGCAGTGCTTTTTGCTGTGCGTTTTGATTTTTGCACACGTGATTTTGCTGCAATTTGCATTTTTTTTGCATTTTTTTTGCATTTTTTTGGCCAATTTGTTGTTGGGCAGATTAAAAAACACAAATTGCTACAAAAACGCATTACATGCTTTTCTGCAGCTTTTCCATTGAAGTATATTGAACCAAAAAAGCACAGTTTTGCATAAAAAAAAGTCCCTGAACCTTTCCAAATACTCAGCGGCTGAAAAAAAGCATAGATGTGAATGTGTCCCATAGGAAACCATGTAAATTAACTGCAGTGCGTTTCTGCAAAAAGCACCAAAAAACACATAGATGTGAACCAGGTTTAAAAGTTTAGTAACATAATGGGGTTTAAAAAAACCCCTAAAATTAGCCTTTTATAGTACAAAAAAGCAGATAATCTCTATTGTAAGGGGTTAATTTTTTTACTGTAGAAATGTGAAAGTAACATTTACAGTAAAGATTTGCTCTTTTTGTACTATAAAAAGGCTCAATTTAATTTTTTTAACCCCATTATGTTACTGGCCGATTAATCGATTATGAAAATAGTAATCGATTATTTTCATAATCGATTAGTTGTCAATTAATCGATTAGTTGTTTCAGCCCTAAACTAAAGGCAAAACTTTTTTGTTAATTTTGGATAGAGTGGAGATGGATTAGAACCCCTGTCAGTTTTTATTGCTGTGCTCTCATTAAGGAGATTCACCCTCCTTAATTTGTCCTGTTTACCATTGTTATTGAAAGTGAAAGTACAAGAAAATCCCCAAATTTTGGGTTGTCCTCAGAAAAGTAATAGAGGGGGAAATCTTCAAACGGGGAATTCCCCAAGGAATTCCCTTAATTTGCAGGGATTTCCTCTCACTTCCTGTTTGTATATGGGACAGGAAGTGAAGGGTAAATCTCCACAATGGGAAACAGAGGGTGAAAAAAAAAATCTGACAGGGGTTACTACCCTCCCTTGCTCTATCCAAAATGGAAAAAAGTTTTGTCTAAAGTTCTACTTTAACCACCGTAGCTGTCATTTATTGTGTTTTCTCTACCACTTTCCGATTTTGGGGGGGGGGGGGGGGGGGGCAGGTGGTAACCCACTTATGTATTTTTGAGTGCAAATTCTAACAAATATCTCACACTCATTGAACCCAGGACCACAACGCGGATAGACAAAAGTAGTAAAGACCCAGCCACTATAAGTGATGTCTGATAAGATAATACGGGTATTTGGAAAACAGTTAACATCCTAAGTGGTTATTTGCTAAACTTGTCAAACCTATGCAGGTTAAAAGATACACTCACCGGCCACTTTATTAGGTACACCTTGCTAGTACCGGGTTGGACCCCCTTTTGCCTTCAGATCTGCCTTCATTCTTCGTGGCATAGATTCAACAAGGTGTTGGAAACATTCCTTAAGAGATTTTGGTCCATAGTGGCATGATAACATCACGCAGTTGCTACAGATTTGTCGGCTGCACATCCAGGATGCCAATCTCCCGTTCCACCTAGAGTTTCCACCTCATCCCTTTAGACCCGAACACATATGAATTACACAGGTTCTGAGGCTAATTTAATGCAGATAAGGCACCAAGTGAGTTTAATTACCACCTTAATCAGCCACCAAACCTGTGTAACTAATATGTGTTCGCTTTTAAAGGGATGAGGTGGCAACCCTAGTTCCACCACATCCCAAAGGTGCTCTATTGGATGAGATGTGGTGAGTGTGGAGGCCATTGGAGTACAGGGACCTCATTGTCCAGTGGTGAGATGATTGGAGCTTTGTGACATGGAGCATTATCCTGCTGGAAGGAGCCATCAGAAGATGGGGACACTGTAGTCATAAAGGGATGGACATGGTCAGCAACAATACTCAGGTAGGTCGTGGCGTTTAAACAATGCTCAATTGGTACTAAGGGGCCCAAAGTGTGCCAAGAAAATATCCCCCCCCCCCCCCACACCATTACACCACCACCAGCCTGAACCGTTGATACAAGACAGGATGGATCCATGCTTTCATGTTGTTTACACCAAATTATGACCCCACCATCTGAATGTCGCAGCTGAAATGGAGACTTATCAGACCAGGCAACGTTTTTCCAATCTTCTATTGTCCAATTTTAGTGAGGCTGTGCAAATTGTAGCCTCAGTTTCCTGTTCTTAGCTGACAGGAGTGGTACTCGGTGTGGTCTTCTGCTGCTGTAGCCCATCTGCTTCAAGGTTCGATGTGTTGTGCATTCAGAGATGGTATTCTGCATACCTTGGTTGTAACGAGTGGTTATTTGAATTACTGTTGCCTTTCTATCATCAGTCTGCCCATTCTCCTCTGACCTCTGAGATCAACAAGGCATTTTTTCATCCACACAACGATATTGGACTTACTGGATATTTTTCTCTTTTTTGGACCATTCTCTGTAAACCTGAGAGATGGTTGTGTGTGACAATCCCAACAGATCAGCAGTTTTTGAAATCCTCAGACCAGCCCGTCTGGCACCAACAACCACGCCACGTTCAGAGTCACATAAATCCCCTTTCATCCCCATTTTGATGCTCCCTTTAATCCTCAGCAAGTCGCCTTCACCAAGCCTAGATGCCTAAATGCATTGAGTTGCTGCCATGTGATTGGCTGATTAGCAATATGGGTTACCAAGTAATTGAACAGGTGTACCCAATAAAGTGGCCGGTGAGTGTATGCGAAGCCTTACCTTGTAAAACAACCCATTCAGTTTAAATTAGAAATGAAAGGCAAAAAATTGTGTATATACAGTATATACAAAACATTATAGATACATTTTTTTCCTTTTTTTTATAAATGGGTGATCACATAATCTCTGTTCTCAGCTGCGTAAGAGGCTTAGAGAGTTGGGGGAAGAGAAACAGCCGTACACTAATCTTCTTAGTGAATGGCTGTGCAAGGGGTGGGGGCGTGTCAATACAAGTCTGATCACTGGTCGGACAGGCAGGCTGTTCTCCCAGCACAGCCAGGAAACTGACCTAGCTGAGATAGATGTGCTGTCATTCCTAGCGTGGTCAGTTTGAAACGGGAAAGCAGAGGGACTGGCAGGAACACCAGGTATTTCACACAAAGGAAGCAATACAAACAGAACAGGATCATTTTAATCACAAATACATGGCGTAACAGGCACATATCAGGAATATGAAATGTTGGGGGTAATATACTCTTTAAGACTACAGCTAAAGCGTGCCAAAGCACTCACATCTACAAACGGCCAGACGTGTTAGCAAAAGTGTCCCATTCATGGGGAAATCTATCATCTCATATAACTGCAACCCAAGAAAAAACCGAATTGTAATGTGTAGTTACTGGCATATATAAATTGTATGAGATGTGCCAGCTGTGAAATTTTTCCTCTGCATTTCTTTGTATGAAAGCTATAGAGAGAGCCAAATGAATATGACCAGTGGCAATTGGGAATCTGAAGTGCATGCCAGGGAACTGTTCTACTGCCAATGAGCATGCTTTGTGCCAGTATATGGACTGATCAAACCTAATATGTGAAGGTACCAAAAACTAGACAGATGAGACCATGGATTTTCATGGCACCTAGGGGTCCTGTTGTCCTTAAAGTTATATAACAAACTGCCCGTTCCAATTTACATCGATGGTGCAATTGCTGGTTTAAAGGCAATGGTGAAAATTACCACCGGTGCCCCCCTTTGCTGTGAATTGACCTCCCCTTCACATCCTACAGACCAAGCGCAGGGACATTCTTCACTTGTCCAATTTCGTTGGTGACATGATGACATCTGATTTCACATGACCAAGGCTTTTTGTGCACTCAACATGACCCCTCATTGTCCTCTGCTTGATGAGTTCACAGCCAATGAAGGTGGCATAGAAAACATCATTGGTCCATCATGGACCAGGGCTCAGCTGTGGTCCTGGCCACTGGGCATATGAGTATTTCATATTTACATTTCCAGCCAATAGGTAAAGCTCTTGGCCCTGTCTCACATGTTTACCTGTCCAACATTAATTGTTTTGCTAAAAATTCTGTTGTTTACAGAGTTCTATAGCACAAGCTAAAAGGTACTCTGAGAAGTGACCCCCTTCCCTACCATAAAGGCCAGGTGCAGGAACATTCTTCACACGTCCCCTATCCTTAATCACATGACGTGATCTGATTTCACATTACCCGGGCTTGTCCCCTCAGTACCCTCTACTTGATGTGTTGACAGCCCAGTATAATTAGTATTGAAAACATCAGGGGTCTATCCTCGAGCAAGGACCTGGTGTTACCTGTGATCCTGGCCACTGACATATGAATATTTCATATTTACCTTGACAATCGGGAATGGCTCCAGGCTCTGCCTTATATAATTACGTTCCCAACATTACCCATTAAAGCCTATTGTTTACTATGCACTATAGCTCAAGCTGAAAACTATGCGAATAATTATTTGATTCAAAGAAGGGATCCTCTTCCCATCCACACTGGCTCCGTGTGAAGTTTCAGAGAAAGAGTCCTAAGGTAAACAGCTTTTGCTGTGCTCTCTCTTTAGAGAACCACAATGCACTTGAAATCATGTGTCATGGGGGGACTCTGTGTTGCTGCAAAATGTCTTTCTCTATCCCATCATAAAAAACGTAATTTATCACAGTCTCAGAGCTGTCAGTTCACATCTGCACACTGCAGCAGAGGCATCTGGCTTCATGCTGGCATCAACACTATCCGGAGGGAAGAAGATGAGGATGAGGACCCACACGTCACATGATTGAAAAGAAAAGAATGTATATATATTCTATATTTTTTAATGCTGGGGTGAGGATGGTGGGTGGTTTTCGTGTTCAATACAGCCCCCCCTCCCCTCAACCAGGGTTTTGTAGAACCCTAGAATTCCTCTGGAGGTTGGAAGGGTGCCCTTGATTAACCACAAAATATAATCACTACTGTAAAGAAGATTCTTCCTCCAAATGCCCAACAGTGTAAGGTGCCTCGTGGTCTTTTCTCCCACTGACCATAAATGTAAGCGATCCTTCTCCCTTGAGAAGAGGCCCTTTACCACCAAAGTAAAGAGAACTTTTCTACTGACCACCAATGTAAGAGGAGCTTTTCTACTGACCACCAATGTAAGAGGAGCTTTTCTACTGACCACCAAATTTAGGGGCACTTTTCTACTAACCACCAATGTAAGGGACAATTTTCTATTGACAATGACAAACAATGTAAGGGACACTTTTCTACTGACTATCAATGTAAGGGGTACTTTTCTATTTACCAGACCACCAATGTAAGGCACAGTCTTCTACTGACCACCAATGTAAGGGACACTTTTCTACTGACCATCAATGTAAGGGGCACTTTTCTATTTACCACCAATGTAAGGGACAGTTTTTTTTTTTTACTGAATATCAATGTAAGGGGTACTTTTCTGCTGACCACCAATGTAAGGGACAGTTTTCTACTGACCATCAATGTAAGGGACAGTTTTCTACTGGCCACCAAAGTAAATGGTACTTTTCAACTGACCACCAATGTAAGGGGTACTTTTCTATTTAGCACAAATGTAGGGGATAGTTTTCTACTGACCACCAATGTAAGGGGCACTTTTCTACTGACCACCCATGTAAGGGATGCTTTTCTACTGACTACCAATGTAAGGCACAATTTTCTACTGACCATCAATGTAAGGGGTAATTTTCTACTGACCACCAATGTCAGGGGTACTTTTCTACTGACCACCAATGTAAGGGGTACTTTTCTACTGACCACCAATATAAGGGGTACTTTTCTACTGCCCACCAATGTAAGTGGTATTTTTCTACTGACCATCAATGTAAGGGGTACTTTTCTACTGACCACCAATGTAAGGGATAGTTTTCTAATGTAAGGGACAATTTTCAAATGACAACCAATGTAAGGAACACTTTTCTACTGACCATCAATGTAAGGTGCACTTTTCTACTGACCATTACTATGAGGGACACTTTTCTACTGACCATTACTATGAGGGACACTTTTCTACTGACCATTACTATGAGGGACACTTTTCTACTGACCATTACTATGAGGGACACTTTTCTACTGACCATTACTATGAGGGACACTTTTCTACTGACCATTACTATGAGGGACACTTTTCTACTGACCATTACTATGAGGGACACTTTTCTACTGACCATTACTATGAGGGACACTTTTCTACTGACCATTACTATGAGGGACACTTTTCTACTGACCATTACTATGAGGGACACTTTTCTACTGACCATTACTATGAGGGACACTTTTCTACTGACCATTACTATGAGGGACACTTTTCTACTGACCATTACTATGAGGGACACTTTTCTACGGACCACCAATGTAAGCCAGGGAGAGGGCCTTCTCCACCAACCACTAATTTGAGGGGACATTACAATTTTGATTGTCTTCTGTTCCTTTCTTGTCATTATTATTATTCATTTTTTATTTCATAATTATATAGAGCATGGGAAATTGGGGCTGAAATTATCCACATTCGGTGTCAAATATGCTAATTCTCTATTCAAATATTCACTATTATATCTACAATTTACTGATTACACTAATTATACCATGAGCTGTAGATTTAATCATTTTTAAGCAGGGTTTCCCGGGACCTGAAAACTTTTTGAAGATGAAAGGAAATATTTTTTGAAAGATAAACAGTGCATTTTATATACAACTATATAAATCAGACCAAAATGAGGGACAAATGAGGAGGAAAGAGGGACAGAGGGACAGAGGGACATTGCTCCAAATCAGGGACAGTCCCTCGAAATCAGGGACAGTTGGGAGCTATGGCGTTGGTTCAACCTCTAGCTGGGCTTAAATGTTATTCCTGAGGAATTCTACTCCTAATCACAAGCTGAATTTCCTGCACTTCAGACGGATGTACTTTTTATAGAGATGCTTGGTGTCAGACTTGGCTCTCCCATCTGCGGAACCAGCCTGTCTTCTGTGATGTAACTGAAGCTCCTCAGGAAATGTGAAATGTGAAGTGGGGCCTGGTGGGTGTTTTAGTGGCAGACCACAGACTACATTTGGCCGACCTTTGGGGTTTGAGGAAAACCACAGGAGATTGCGTCTTTCAAGGGACAATGTGTCAGAACCTAATGCTCTAGCCAGCATTAATTAAGGTCAAATACCATAAAGTGAACCCGTCGCCTCCTGTAACTTTACATCTGTGTTCATTTATCCTAAAGAAAGATTTATGGAAGAGGAAAGAAAATGAACACACTGACAGTTATATGAAAAATAGTCCCCCCCGAGGTCTTTTAAAGCTGAACTCCAGGCACAAAAACTTACATTTAAATACACAATATGCCTTTACACACACATGAACTTTAATGGCATCCCAGTCTTAGTCCGTAGGGTTCAATATTGAGTTGGCTCCGCCCTTTGCAGCTATAACAGTTTCAACTCTTCTGGGAAGGCCGTCCACAAGGTTTAGGACTGTGTCTATGGGAATGTTTGACCATTCTTCTAGAAGCACTTTTGTGAGGTCAGGCACCAATGTTGAACGAGAAGGCCTGGCACGCAGTCTCCACTCTAAGTCATCCCAAAGGTGTTCTATCCGGTTGAGGTCAGGACTCTGTGCAGGCCAGTCAAGTTCCTCCACTCCAAACTCGCCCATCCATGTCTTTATGGACCTTGCTTTGTGCACTGGTTGCACAGTCATGTTGGAACAGGAAGAGGCCATACCCAAACTGTTCCCACAAAGTTGGGTGCATGAAATTGTCCAAAATGCTAACGCCTTAAGAGTTTCCTTCACTGGAACTAAGGGGCCAAGCCCGACCCCTGATAACCCACCCCACACCATAATCCCCCCTCCACCAGACCAGTGCACAAAGCAAGGTCCATAAAGACATGGTCTTGTCCAACATCAGTGCCTGACCTCACAAAATGCGCTTCTGGAAGAATGGCCAAACATTCCCATAGACACACTCCTAAACCTTGTGGACAGCCTTCCCAGAAGAGTTGAAGCTGTTATACCCAGGGCGCTGTTAGAAATCATGGGGCCCTGTACAGCCTTCCTGATGGGGCCCCCCAACCCCAATCCCACCCACCCCCCCGGGGTTCAGTGGAACAGCAGCACTGATTTTATCTGCCTACACCTCATAAATGAAAAAAGTCCCCCCTCTGGTCCCACCTCCTGGACCCCTCTGTTGACCTGATGGGGCCCAAGGAAATGCAATTCAAGCCTTGGTAAGCAAGTAGGAGTGGGGGTGTGGTCTAGGAAAATCCATGTATTCATTTAGGCAAAAATGAACAATAAAGCTACCCTGCACCCCCCTGTTCAGCTGATGAGGCCTGGGCCCAGTACAACAGAACTGATTGCACTACCTTATCAGCGGCCCTGGGTTAGGGTTGCCACCTGTCTGGGATTCATCCGGATGGTCCGGGTTTTGAATCGTGTGTCCGGATTTCAGTCAACCTGAAACCAAACAAATGTTTCAGACAGGAATGTGACTCGGAACACAGGGCCTGACAGGAGGGTGAGGGGGCACTATGTGTGCCGCATTCTCTTTGGAGTGCCCAAAGGTGTCCCAGATCTGTTACCAAAAAAAAAAAAAAATTCCCCAGCTTTACCTTTTTTTATTTCTTTTTCAGCAAACACATTAACCACTTCAGCCCCGGAAGGATTTGCCCCCTTAATGACCAGGCCATTTTTTGCGATACAGCACTGCGTTGCTTTAACTGACAATTGCGCGGTCATGCGACGTTGCACCCAAAACAAAATGAATGTCCTTTTTTTCCCACAAATAGAGCTTTCTTTTGGTGGTATTTGATCACTTCTGCTGTTTTTTTATTTTGTTTTATTTTTACGCTATAAACAAAAAAAGAGCGACAATTTTGAAAAAAAAAAATCCAAAAAAATCTAAAAAAAACACATTTATTTATTAATTTAGGCCAATTTGTATTTTGCTACATATTTTTGGTAAAAAAATCCCAATAGGCGTATATTGATTGGTTTGCGCAAAAGTTATCGCGTCTACAAAATAGAGGATAGTTTTATGGCATTTTTATTATTTATTTCTCTTTTACTAGTAATGGCGGTGATCAGTGATTTTTAGCGAGACTACGACATTGCGGTGAACAGATTGGACACCTAACGGACATTTTTGACACTTTTTTGGGAACCGGTGACATTACTACAGTAATCAGTGCTAAAAATATGCACTGTTATTGTACTAATGTCAGAAACCACGAATCAGACTGAGACAGAAGTACAGTTAAAGTGATTGTAAAGGATCTTTTTTTTTTTTTTTTTAAACAAACATGTCATAGTTACCTCAACTGTGCAGCTCGTTTTGCACAGAGTGGCCCCGAACATCCTCATCTGGGGTCCCCCGGTGAGTCTCGCGGCTCCTCCTGACATTAGATAACCCCTAGGAGAAGCGCTCTCCCGAGGGGGTTACCTTGCGGGCGTGCTCCTGAGTCCAGCATTTGCGTCCACAGACACGAATGCCGCACTCGGCTCCGCCCACCGGCGCCTGCGTCATTAGATTTGATTGACAGCAGCGGGAGCCAATGGCTGCACTGCTATAAATCTACCCAATCAAGAGCCGGGACCCAGTGGAGAGAGGGACAGCGCGTCCCCGCTGAAGAGGTGAAGGGGCTCAGGTAAATAAAATGGGGGGGCTTGGAGGCCGGTGACTGCTAGGGGTTTTTTCACCTTAATGCATAGGATGCATTAAGGTGAAAAAATATGAGGGTTTACAACCCCTTTAACTCACACTTGTTTAATAACAATAGTAATAAAAAGGTAAACAGAGTAAACATAGTCAAAACATAGCCAGAGTTTCCGGAACCGGAACGGATAGTCAGACAAGCCAAAACGTCAGGAAGCCAGAGAGGAGCATAGTAGAACAGCAAGCAGGATCTGGAGCCAGAAGGAATATCATCCAAGCAAGTCTTTAACAGGAACACAGGAGAGCGTCTCTAGAGGTGTGACCAAGGTCAAGGCAGAGATCATCTGGGCTGGACGGCTTAAGTAGGCAGGACTGACGAGCAGGATATCATCAACAGGTGAGTCACTGTGGAAAGATAGGAGCTGTCAATTAGCCGACAGCTAAGCGGCCAGCTTTGAGAAGGAAGGGCTGAGCCCAGCCCTGACAACTAATGACACCGGCCGGGAAGGGGGTTAACATCAGGGGCAATCAAGGGGTTAACTGTGTTCCCTCAGTGTGTGTTCTAACAGTATGGGGGCGTCAGGGCTGGGCTCAGCCCTTCCTTCTCTGAGCTGGCCACTCAGCTGTTGGCTAATTGCCAATTCCTATCTCTCCACAGGTATTCAGCTGTTTATGATATCCTGCTCGTCAGTCCTGCCTACTTAAGCCGTCGATCTTTGCCTTAGCCTTGGTCAACATCACAGAGACTATCTCCTGCATTTCTGTTAAAAGACTTGCTTGGCTGACATCCCTTCTGGCTCCAGATCCTGCTTGCTGTTCTACTACGCTCGTCTCTGGCTCTCTGACATTTGGCTTGTCTGACTATCTGTTCCGGTTCCTGAACTATGGCTATGTTTTGAATAAGTTTGTTCTATTTACTTTTATTATTAAACAAGTGTGATTTAACTGTACTTCTGTCACGGTCTGATTTCATGGTTTCTGACAGGGCTCACTGGGACAATGCAAAGCATTGCATAGCAGAAAGACAGGATCTGCATGATCTCCCCTGTCAGAACGGAGACCTGCCTGTTTACACAAATAGATCCCCATTCTGTCACTGCGGGGCACGATCGCGGGTGGCCGGCGGACATCGAGATTTTCTTCCCCGCTGGCAGATGGGAGCGCCCTCGTGCCTCCGGCAACACGAGCGCTCCCACAGATCGCTGTGTATGAGCCCGACATACACCTACGGCGATTGGCGCAGCCGAGTTAAACCTGCGGCAGTGTAACTGCGACGGCTGGTAGGCAAGTGGTTAAAAAAAGTTGCAAGATGAGACCCAGATGATGATAGCTTGAATCAAACGGCGATGGTGTTTAGGAGGCTTTAGAAGCCTTTTCTGAGCCGGCCTCGGCCCGGCAGGTTTGCTAAGTAACCTGGCTGACTTTTATGTATAATTAAAGAATACAATGTGATGTGGGAGTATTATGAGGCTCGGAGCTCAGTGGGACTGAGAACACCGACAATAGAATTTGAAATGGAGTGTAACATTCTAGAATCAGCTCTAGATCTATCGGAAAAAAAATAGACCCTTGAAGTCATGAGATTCGTTTGTTTGGCGGGATGTAAAGTCCGTGACAGATGACTTAGCCGATACATAACACATCACACATCTGCATTTGCCTTGCCTTCATAGAAATCAGCTTTTATTTAGGGATGACAATGAATGTAAACTTGTATTTCCCGGTTGATCAAGGTCCTTTCAAGTTTACATTTAAAATTTTTTTTTATTTGTTGATCTCAATGGAATTTTCGAAGTCTGGGAGAACATCGGCCCTCCTGCTGGGGTTCCGTTCAGCTATTTTAGGAATGTTTTGTATGTTTTGAAATATTGCTTCTATAAATAGATCCTACTTATACACATGCCGCATCTCGATTTGTCGTACAGCATAGTGATTGCCCCTTAAAGGTATAGTTCACCTGCCTATGCAGGTAAGGGGCGTCTGTAGATAAAAAAAAAAAAAAAAAACTGTGCCGCTTAGACCAGAGTTGAATAATGCCCTTGCTATAGGTACATGGGCGTCCACAGAACTTTTTTTTCAGGGGGGGGGGCATCATTTTAACCACTTAAGGACCGGAAGATTTGCCCCCTTAATGACAAGGCCATTATTTTGAGATTTGGCACTGCTTCGCTTTAACTGACAATTGCGCGGCCGTGCGACGCTGTACCCAAACAAAATTGATGTCCTTTTATTCCCACAAATAGAGCTTTCTTTTGGTGGTATTTGATCACCTCTGCGGTCTAATTTTTTTGCGCTATAAACAAAAAAAGAGCGACGATTTTGAAAAAAAACCCAATATTTTTTACTTCTTGCTATAATAAATATCCAAAAAAAAAAAAATGTTTTGCTCAGTTTAGGCCGATATGTATTCTTCTACATATTTTTGGTAAAAAAAATCGCAATAAGCGTATATAGATTGGTTTGCGGTGATCAGCAATTTTTAGCGGGACTGCGACATTGTGGCGGACAGATCAGACACTTGTGACACTTTTTTGGGACCATTGATATTTATACAGCGATCAGTGCTAAAAATATCCTGTATAAATGTCACTGGCAGAGAAGGGGTTAAGTGCTCCTTGGGAGGTGTTTCTAACTGGGGGGGGGGGTACTGACTAGGAGTACAGAGAGATCGCTGTTCCTGATCACTAGGAACAGCAGATCTCTCTCTCATCTAAGATGGAAAAGGACCTGGGGGTCCTAGTAGATGATGGGCTCAGCAATGGCATGCAATGCCAAGCTGCTGCTAATAAAGCAAACAGAATATTGGCATGCATTAAAAGGGGGATCAACGCAAGAGATAAAACGATAATTCTCCCGCTCTACAAGACTCTGGTCCGGCGGCACCTAGAGTATGCTGTCCAATTCTGGGCACCAGTCCTCAGGAGGGATGTACTGGAAATGGAGCGAGTACAAAGAAGGGCAACAAAGCTAATAAAAAGTCTGGAGGATATTAGTTATGAGGAAACTTTGCGAGCTCTGAACTTATTCTCTCTGGAGAAGAGACGCTTGAGAGGGGATATGATTTCAATTTATAAATACCGTACTGGTGACCCCACAATAGGGATAAAACTTTTTCGCAGAAGAGAGTTTAATAAGACTCGTGGCCACTCATTACAATTAGAAGAAAAGAGGTTTAACCTTAAACTACGTAGAGGGTTCTTTACTGTAAGAGCGGCAAGGATGTGGAATTCCCTTCCACAGGTGGTGGTCTCAGCGGGGAGCATTGATAGCTTCAAGAAACTATTAGATAATCACCTGAATGACCGCAACATACAGGGATATACAATGTAATACTGACACATAATCACACACATAGGTTGGACTTGATGGACTTGTGTCTTTTTTCAACCTCACCTACTATGTAACTATGTAACTATCCCCTGTCAGAATGGGGATCTGCCTGTTTACATTAACAGATCCCTGCTCTGGCTCTCTGAGGAGCGATCGCGGGTCACAGGTGGACACCAGCTCCGGCGTCGCGCCGCCCACGTGCTCCCTATAGCTTAAAGTGACCGCCGTGCAGCTACGACGATTTGCGCAAACGAGCCACCCTTCCGCTGTATAAGGATGGTGGCTGGTCGGCAAGTAGTTAAGGTCGCCCATGCTTCGCCCTTTTTTTACAATGTCATGAAGGGGAGTGGCTTAGTCATTATCACATAAAGCGCAGGCATGCAAAGGTTTGAGAAACCTGATGCAAAAGCTTAATAGAAGGATCAAGCTGCCGTTGTCTGATTAGCAATTTCTAATCTGGCTGGCACCTGTGGTGGCTGGGTGGCAGTGTGGTACCTCCGGTGTCTGGGTGACACTTCTGGTGGCTGGCACCTTTGGATCACACCCAGATGATATCCAATAGGACGAAATGCGTCGGGTGACACTCGTGGAGTCATTGCAATCCTTTCAGATCCCAACTTGGATTTTATTGCTTGAATGAAGTGGATGTTTGTAAGTGTACTCCTGCTTTTTATATTAAATATTTTATGCAGTTTTACACCATGTGTGGCTGTTCATTCTCTACAGCAGGGATATGCAATTAGTGGACCTCCAGCTGTTGCAAAACTACAAGTCCCATCATGCCTCTGCCTCTGGGTTTCATGCTTGTGGCTGTCAGAGTCTTGCTATGCCTCATGGGACTTGTAGTTCTGCAACAGCTGGAGGTCCGCTAATTGCATATCCCTGATCTACAGTATCTCACAAAAGTGAGTACACCCCTCACATTTTTGTAAATATTTTATTCTATCTTTTCATGTGACAACACTGAAGAAATGACACTTTGCTACAATGTAAAGTAGTGAGTGTACAGCTTGTATAACAGTGTAAATTTGCTGTCCCCTCAAAATAACTCAACACAGAGCCATTAATGTCTAAACTGCTGGCAACAAAAGTGAGTACACCCCTAAGTGAAAATGTCCAAATTGGGCACAAAGTGTCAATATTTTGTGTGGCCACCATTATTTTCCAGCACTGCCTTAACCCTCTTGGGTATGGAGTTCACCAGAGCTTCACAGGTTGCCACTGGACTCCTCTTCCACTCCTCCATGACGACATCACAGAGCTGGTGGATGTTAGAGACCTTGCGCTCCTCCACCTTCTGTTTGAGGATGTCCCACAGATGCTCAATAGGGTTTAGGTCTGGAGACATGCTTGGCCAGTCCATCATCTTTACCTTCAGCTTCTTTAGCAAGGCAGTGGTTGTCTTGGAGGTGTATTTGCGGCTCAGTCTCCGAAGGGAGGGGAAAATGCTCTGCAACTGTAGCTCCCCAGTGCCGACAGCACTCATGCAGCCCCAGACAATGACATTCCCACCACCTTGCTTGACAGACACACTTGTCTTTGTACTCCTCACCTGGTCACACACGCTTGACACCATCTAAACCAAATAAGTTTATCTTGGTCTCATCAGACCACAAGACATGGTTCCAGTAATCCATGTCCTTAGTCTGCTTGTCTTCAGCAAACTGTTTGCTGGCCTTCTTGTGCATCATCTTTAGAAGAGGCTTCTTTCTAGGACAACAGCCATGCAGACCAATTTGATGCAGTGTGCGGCGTATGGTCTGAGCACTGACAGGCTGACCCCTTGACATTTTCACTTAGTGGTGTACTGATTTTTGTTGCCAGCGGTTTAGACATTAATGGCTGTGTGTTGAGTTATTTTGAGGGGACAGCAAATTTACACTGTTATACAAGCTTTACACACACTACTTTACATTGTAGCAAAGTGTCATTTCTTCAGTGTTGTCACTTAAAAAGATAGAATAAAATATTTACAAAAATGTGAGGGGTGTACTCACTTTTGTGAGATACTGTATATATATATATGTTCGGGAGCGGCCTTCCCTTTTGATGTCTGCAGGTTTTGGGAGTCTGCCTCAAGTGAAACTCCTCCATCCATGTTATGGCCAGGTGATCTCCAACCATCCATCTGATCCTGCTGGACATTGTTGAGTTATTCCTCACGAACGCTCATTTGACTAAATACTTATCGGTATATGAGTCCACACTCTCTGGTAAGCGTGCCAATCTTATCATATGGTGGTGGATCTCACAATCAAAGGTGAAGTCAAAACTCCTTTGTGCCCTCATATGGGTGTCTTTTCTTCTACTTCAGTGATTTCATTTTCCCAGTGGACTATTTTTTATATGATTATGTAGACATAATGACATAATCATATAAAAAATAGACACAGAGACACAGAGAACACTGGGGAAAAGGGGAGTTTCAGGAAGTGCTGAGGGGATGGAAGAGAGGGAAGTACTGAGGTAAAAGAAAGAGAGAGTGCTGACAGGAGACAGAGGAGAGGAGATTGCTTAGAAGAGAGGGAGATACCAAGGCTCAAAAAGTCCTTTCCTGGGACACAGTGACACTTAAAAGTCAACAGAGGAGGAGTGTGTGAGGGGAAGGAACTGAGGTGCCAGAGTGAGGAGAGAGACACACTCTGACACCAGGGATTGTGTGCCCCAACAGAGGAGGAGGGATATCCTGAAGCCCAGGAAAAAAGAGAGATGTGAGGAGAGTGAGAGAAAAACACTGTGAGAGGGATTTTTGGAGCTGAGGGGAGAGAGACACACACACTGACACCAGAGAGTGTGTGACCTATTATAGAGAGAGAAAGCCAAGCCTTTCCAGAGACTGCCAAGAGAGAGAGTGTGGTGAGGTGACCAGACTGTGTGGTGGAACTCCACCAGAGAGAGAGAGAGACACGTTTTTCCTGAGACGACCAGGAGAGCGCTGCAACTAGATAGAGTGGAGCCAGGATCGATGTCACCCACACGTTCTGCCACCGTTAAGCTCAGGAACCCTGATCGGTGACCCAAGCAGCACCCAGTTCAGCGGAGACAACCCACGCCGTTTCGGGGATTGCGATATCCATCCAGGTATCGGGTCGGCCGCTGCCTCTTCACCTTGCGAGTTTTGCTAACAGTCATCTCGATCGATCTTAAAAGAGGATCCAGTGCCTTACAACATCACTAGGAGCATCAGGAGCCTGAATCAGCACCTAGGACTATCGCTGTGTCATCGCACAGAGGATTGGTGAGAGGGTGCAAACCCAACATACTTCTTGACACCATACTGACACCAATTTCCCTTTTTAGTGTCACGGGATGCTTGTTTGGAGCTGCCATCTCTAGTAGTTTGCCCTTTTAAATCCCTACCTAATGGAACATTCTAGAGGATTACTGCTCCATGCAAGCTTGTTTAAACCTACTCTTTTAAAACAAGGGCCCCACCGTTTGCTATCAGAAGAAACTAGTATTCTTCACCTCAGGACCTGCAACATTACAGAACTGTGCTTACTGTACTTGTGTAACCCTTTTCTTTTCGTTGTGTGTTTGCCTCTCTCCTCCCTCTAAGCACCTGTGTTAAGGACTTATAGATTACTGCCCATTCTATACCTGCAGTTGCTAAATATTGAAGGTTGTCTTTTCTAATGTATTAGTTATTTGTAGCAAGGTTTAGGTGTTGCAAGTTTCCATATACTTTAAACCATGCTGATATATTCAACTTGCTTATCGCTACCAGGTGTGTGTCTATTTTTGGTGATAATCCACAGCCAGGATAACGGTATTTACTGCATGTGTCCTTAAAAAGGAGTTCCGCCAAATTTTCTTTTTTTAAAAGCTGCTGACTTTTAAAATATGGACACTTACCTGTCCAGGGCGCCCGCAATGTCCTCACCCGAAGCCGATCTGTCCCTCGACTCTCAGGTGGAGGCGCCGCCATCTTCGGTAAGAGAATCAGGAAGTGAAGCCTTGCGGCTTCACAGCCTGGTTCCCTACTGTCCATGCACGAGCCGCGCTGCGCGTCCTCACTGGTCCCTGCTGTCTTCTGGGACCTGTGTGTCTCCCAGAAGACAGTGGGGGAGACGGAAGAGGGGCCAGACATGGCGTAGATCACCGTGGAGCCTGCAGTGATCTATGCCCGGAAGTGGGAGCAAGCTCTCTGTGCTTGTGTGAGTTTCCTCCGAGTACCCTCCCACCCTTTGCAGCTATACCAGCTTCAACTCTTCTGGGAAGGCTGTCCACAAGGTTTAGGAGTGTGTCTATGGGAGTGTTTGTATAGAAACTAAAAGCTAAAAATGGACCTTAAAGGCACACAGGTAGACCATATAAAAGTACCGTATATACTCGAGTATAAGCCGACCCGAATATAAGCCGAGGTACCTAATTTTACCACAAAAAACTGGGAAAACGTATTGACTCGAATATAAGCCTAGGGTGAGAAATGCGCAGCTACTGTAAGTGGAAAAGAGGGTCAACAATGCCCATTTGCAGCCTCACTGTGCACATTTGCATGCATCACTGTGCCCATTTGCAGCCTCACTGTGCCCATTTGCATGCCTCTCTGTGCCCATTTGCATTCCTCACTGTGCCCATTTGCAGACTCACTGTGCCCATTTACATGCTTCACTGTGCCCATTTGCAGCTATAGGACCCCCAAACTTCAAACTCGGTAGTTAAGGGTTCCTAGATGCCCCCTAGCTGCACCAAAAATTTGGGGTCTCTGGACCCAAAGGGTCCCAAAATGACATTGCTGCAGTTGGACACAGTTGACCGAATTTGGGGCCCCCGTATCTCGGGGCCACTTGGTGCTAGGAACCCCAAATTTGGTGTGCAAACCCAGTGGGACTAGCACTGCAACGTATCCAAGACAGCAGCTCCAAACAAGCCGCGGTTCCTAGCACCAAGTGGCCCCGAGATACGGGGCCCCAAAGTTGGTTCGGAAAATGTCATTCTGTGCTGCACAAAAGTGCTTGACTCGAGTATAAGCCGAGGGGGGCATTTTCAGCACAAAAAAAATGTGCTGAAAAACTCGGCTTATACTCGAGTATATATGGTAATTAGGTTTGTTTATTTTGAAGGAAGTTAATTAAAGAAAAAAGAAGATTATTACATATAGCTACATATAAAATTCATGAAACTAGTATTGTATACCCCACACAAACTCTGACACCACTTTGAAAAATAGAAAAATACAGTAATACGCCCAGAAGGGCGGTAATTGAAATTCCAGTAGTAATATCCAAATAGGGATGTAAGTATAGAATGCTGTGGGTCAGGATGTGGATCCTGGGCACAAAATATTCACTTATTCGCTCGACAAGTTGCGCCGGGCGTAAAGATACGCTTCTTCAGGAGGATAAAAATCATATAGTCATCAGTCGCAGAGATAGTAACGTGATATATTGCCGGTAAGCAAGATTGTATGGATATATCCAGAGAGAGGAATTTCAATTACCGCCCTTCTGGACGTATTATTGTATTTTTCTATTTTTCAAAGTGTTGTCAGAGTTTGTGTGGGGTATACAATACTAGTTTCCTGAATTTTATATGTATCTATATGTAATAATCTTCTTTTTTCTTTAATTAACTTCCTACAAAATAAACAAACCTAATTACTTTTATTTGGTCTACCTGTGTGCCTTTAAAGTCCACTCTTTTTAGCTTTTCGTTTCTATATGTCCCTTATTGGCACGTTGGCACACTGCTACTCGTGTACACACAGTGTCACCCTGTGAAAGTACACATCAAATTCAAAATCCTTTTCAATAACTATGGGAATGTTTGACCATTCTTCCAGAAGCGCATTTGTGAGGCCAGGCACTGATGTTGGGCGAGAAGGACTGGCTCACAGTCTCCATTCTAATTCATCCCAAAGGTGTGCTATCGGGTTGTGGTCAGGACTCTGAGCAGGCCAGTCAAGTTCCTCCACCCCAAACTCGCTCATCTACATTATATTGCCAAAAGTATTGAGCCACCCCTTCAAATCATTTGGTGGAGGGGGGGATTATGGTGTGGGGTTGTTTTTCAGGGGTTGGGCCTGGCCCCTTATTTCCAGTAAAGGGAACTTTTAAGGCGTCAGCATACCAATATTTGGGGATGGTCTCTTCCTGTTCCAACATGACTGCGCACCAGTGTACAAAGCAAGGTCCATAAAGACATGGATGAGCGAGGTTGGGGTGGAGGAACTAGACTATCCTGCACAAAGTCCTGACCTCAACCCGATAGAACACCTTTGAGATGAATTTGAGTGGAGACTGCGAGCCAGGCCTTCTTGTCCAACATCAGTGCCTGACCTCATAAATGCGCTTCTGGAAGAATGGTCAAACATTCCCATAGACACACTCTTAAACCTTGTGGACAGCCTTCCCAGAAGAGTTGAAGCTGTTATAGCTGCAAAGTAGGGTTGCTACATCATCCCTTTAATCCAGGACACACATTTATTACGCAGGTTCTGTGGTTGATTAAGGTGGTAATTAAACTCATTTGGTGCCTTATCTGCATTAAATCAACCTCAGAACCTGTGTAATTAATATGTGTCCTGGATTAAAGGGATGATGTGGCAACCCTACTGCAAAGTTTGGGCAAACTCAATATGGAACCCTACGGACTAAGACTGGGATGCCATTAAAGTTCATGTGTGTGTAAAGGCAGGCGTCCCAATACTTTTGACAATATAGTGTAATTAAAGCGCTGTGTAAAATTGTTGCGGTTACAAACCGATTGTACAGTCTTTTTGAGATTTACCATCAACTTTGTGGTGAAAGGTCTACCTGGTACGGTTTAAATGTAGGGCGGCACAGTGGTGTAGTGGGTAGCACTCTCATCTAGCAGTAAGAAGGGTCGCTGGTTTGAATCCCAACCATGACACTACCTGCCTGGAGTTTGCATGTTCTCCCTGTGCCTGTGTGGGTTTCCTCCTGGTACTCCGTTTTCCTCCCACACTCCGAAGACATGCTGGTAGGTTAGTTGGCTTCTGTCCAAAAATGGCCCTAGTATATGAATGTGAGTTGGGGACCTTGGATTGGGGGCTCCTTGAGGGTAGGGACCGATGTGAGTGTGCGATGTATGTGTGGAGCGCTGCGTAAATTGATGGCGCTATATGGGTACCTTAAATAAAATAATAATATAATAGATGAGCATCTTAATGAGACACAAGATACATAGATAGGGACAATTGTAGACAAGCACCCACACTCTTGATGGACTGGTGTCTTTATTCAACCTTACTATGTAAGTGAGCCATTACTTTACCCATTTTGAGTATTGGCAGAACAGCTGGTAGGTCAGGAGGACCAGGGCATATGGGGTACGCCCTAGGAAATTAGATAGAATGCTCACAGTGTATATCCAAGGATCTTAACTGATGAAGTTCATCCTGTATTTTTATGGGTTTTCCCCTGGTTCTTCAGTGTTCCCCCACAATCCTGAAACACGCTGATCAGTTTATAAGCTTCCTCTCAAACTGGCCTTACCACGTGTACTTATATTGGCAAAAGTCATTTGATGGTAAGCTCCAAATTAAATAATACCGGTCTGTAAAAAATGTTCATCATTAAAGTAGAGTGACCCTTGCGGTTGTAACAGCAACTGATTAGGGATTATGGTTCTTTATCTTCGCCTGAGGCTGTCTTCTATCAATGGGACTAAAATAATCACAACGCATCCTTGTAATAGAGAAGCCGGTAAACGTTTGGTGATGTCTGAGGCTGACGCAATAAGGGGTCGGTGTTTACGCTGCAGGCATTAGATCTTCTGTGTATAACACAGCAGTATGTATGGGGGGGGGGGGGGGGGGGCGCGTGCTGCTGTCAATGCAGGTCTGCAGGCTGAAAAAACAGTAGCTGCACAATGTGTTCTAATAATACAAGGACATCCCAAGCCCCTTTCCTTCCTGTCCGTGCATCGCTCTGACCTAGCACCTAAAGCCTTCCTGCTCTCCCTACCAAGCTTTATTTTTGCATTTAGAGGATGATTGCCTGCCACCGTCCTTAGCGGGTGAAAGTTACCCTCTGCCCAGGTGTATATCCAAAGCTGGTCACCTATATACCTGTTCTGCCTTGTTTTTCCTATTCAGTTCGAATCATTAGAAGGACCTCATCTTGATTATGAAGATCAATTTTGGGCACCAGTTAACAAAATAGATTGATCCTACAGATTTGGAAAGAGCGCACGGAAGGGCAACTGAATTGCTAAGAGCTGTGGAGGATCTCAGCTAGGGTGAAAACAGTAACTAAAATTAGTTTAAGCAGGCCATACACGGTGCAAATTTCTTTCCTGCAACCAGGGGTTGTAGGAAAGAAATTTGCTTGATTCCCCCTTCGACACAACGGAAGCCGTCCCCGCTGGGAGAAGACAGTGATTATTGCTAGCGGCAATACCAGCTGCTAGCGATAATCGCATGTAAGATCCAGCAGGCTGGTTATACCCAAGTTGATCGATTGACCAACTTGGTACATTCAGCCTCCCCATACATGGTTAAAATCTCTGCTGGTTCCAGGAACTAGGGTTGCCACCTCATCCCTTTAAACCCGAACACATATTAATTACATAGGTTTTTGGCTCATTAAGGTGGTAATTAAACTCACTTGGTTCCATATCTGTATTAAATTAGCCTCAGAACCTGTGCAATTAATATGTGTTCGGGTTTAAAGGGATGAGGTGGCAACTTTACCAGGAACTGGCAGAGATTTGAACTGTCTATGGGTGGCCTTTTTCTTCCTTGAGAAGAGGCAATCTAAAAATCAATGCCCTTCAGAACAAAGTGCATTAAAACTTCTTGCACCCTACCCTAGACTTAACCTAACTCAATCTCCCCCTCCACATATGCATACTTACCTCAATCCAAGGTCGCCCAGTAGTGCCAATCTTTACTGTCCTGACCATGCCTGGGCATTGCAGCCCCGTAGACTTCTAGGCCAAAGATGATTGAAAATGGGCCCATAGAAGTCTACGGGGATGTGCTAGTTGAGTCAGGAGAAGGGGGCATAAAGGACAGGTGCACTTTTTTTAAAGTTCGCTCATCTTTTAACCTAGGATTCCTCAACCAGGGCTCCATAGAACCCAACTCTCAACTCCAGTCCTCAAGGCTCCCCAACAGGTCATGTTTTCATGCTCCCCATTATTTTGCACAGGTGATTTGATCAGTTTAACTGCCATAGTAATTACCATAGCCGTTTCATCTGAGGGGAAATCCTGAAAACATGACCTGTTGGGGCGCCTTGAGGACTGGAGTTGAGAAACACTGGTGCTAGAGGTTCCTTGAGCAATGAGCAATTCCTGCCTCTCAGATAGGTTCCCACTGACACCATTGATCATTTTAGCTATCTCGTACCTGCCAACTTTTTGAAATGGGAAGGAGAGACACTTAGTAGCAAAAGTGTGTAGGCATAGGACACATCCCGTGCCATTCTCCTTAAAGGAGAATTAAACAAAAAACCCACAAGTATGTTTTTTCACTACTATTCCTTTATACTGGCTTTTGACCATTACAAATACAGCAATTTAGGATGAAATGTTTAGCACTGGGAAACACTTTATGAAAGATAAAATATGCGTTTATATACAACTACTGTATATAAATCAGACCAAAATGAGGGATGAATTAGGAAAGAAGAAGGACAGAGGGAATTTGTCCCAAATCAGGGACAGTCCCTCAAAATCAGGGACAGTTGGGAGCTATGGGCCTATCTGTAAGGTTCTTTCCAATGACCACAAGTGTGAGGAGCATTCTTCTCACTGACCATCACACTAATGTATCAAGAGTTGTAGATGTAGTCATATTTTTAGTAGGGGTTTCCTGAGAGCAGAAAGGCTTTTCAAGGGTTTCTCTGTGTTGAAAAGTTTGAGAAAGGCTGCTCTAACCTCCTGCTGACTGCGGAATGCATATACTGTATGTGGTGGCAAGAAAAATATTATAGTTACATTGGTCCAGCTCGGGGCCGATGCCCCTGGAAGCTGAAAATCACTGAAGTAGATAAATACCCCTACTCTAGTGATCTCCCCTTGCTTCCAGGTCCTGTGCTGTAATAAATGCTACAATAAATGCAAAGCCTTCTCTGATTGGACAATGTGCAAGATGGTGATTTACACCTCCAACCTCTTACATTTAGAGAATGCTTTGTATTCATTCAGAAAAATGCATCCAAACTGTCTTCTGATTGGACGAGGTGAAGAGGTGGGGTGGTGACATCTCACTCTCCACCTTATCCAATCAGAGAATGCTTTGCATTTATTCAGAAAATCCATAGCATTCTCTGAATGGCTCCTGTGCTGAGTGACTGGTCTCCTGTGTTCAGAATGCAGCAAGGTGGCCTTTCGGCAGGGGAACCCGGAAGCTAGAGAAGATGACTGGAGTAGTCGTGTCTACTTCAGTGATTTCCGGCTTCCAGGGACATCAGCCAGCTATGGTATATACAGTACATAGTTCCATTGGTTCATGCTGGAATCTGGATCAACGTAATTGTGAATAAAATATCCAGACCTGGAATTCCTCTTTAACCACTTCCCGCCCGCCGTATAGTAAAAGGATGGCGGGCAGGATGCACTGTCGTTCTGGGACAACGTCATATGACGACGTCCCAAAACCGATGCTCTCGCGCTCCCCCGGGGGCGCGCAGAGCGGCAATCCTGGCCCGCGCCGTGTTCCTAGGACATGGCGCGACCCCGATCTCGATAAAGAGCCGATGACGCAGCTCTTTACCCATGTGATTGGCTGTGGCTGTGTGATTTGCTGTTTATTGGCTCTCCTCGGCTCACACTGACAGAGTGTGAGGTGAGGAGAACTGATCAGCGGCAATTTGTCGCAGGGGAGACCTGTACAGGTAATCAGGGCACTGATCATCAGTGCCCATCAGTGACACCAATCAGTGCCCATTAGTGATGCCAGTCAGTGCTGCCTTTCAGTGCCCATCAGTGCCGCCTATCCATGCCACCTATCATTGCACACCAGTGCCGCCTATCAGTGCTCATCAATATCGCTTATCAGTGCCACCTATCATTGCACACCAGTGCCGCCTATCAGTGCCCATCAGTGCTCATCAATATCGCTTATCAGTGCCACCTATCAGTGTCCTTCAGTGCGGCATATCAGTGCCTCATCAGTGCCAACTAATCAGTGCCCTTCAATGCCGCCTCATCAATGCCCATGAGTGCCGCCTCATCAGCGCACATCAGTGAAGGAGAAAAATTACTTCTTTACAAAATTTACTGACAGAAACTAAGAAAAACTAAGAAAGAAAATTTTCAGTCTTTTTTTTGTTTTTTTTGGCAAAAAAAAACAAAAACCCAGCAGTAATTAACCGCTTCAGCCCCAAAAGATTTTACCCCCTTCCTGACCAGGGCACTTTTTGCGATTCGGCACTGTGTCGATTTAACTGACACTTGCGCGGTCGTGCGACGTTGCACCCAAACAAAATTGACGTCCTTTTTTCCCTAAAAATAGAGCTTTCTTTTGGTGGTATTTGATCACCTCTGCAGTTTTTATTTTTTGCGCTATAAACAAAAAAAGAGCAACAATTTTGAAAAAAACACAATATTTTTTACTTTTTACTATAATAAATATCCCCCAAAAATATATAAAAAAAAAACGATATTTTTCCTCAGTTTACGTATTCTTCTACATATTTTTGGTAAAAAAAAATCACGATGAGCGTATATTGATTGGTTTGCGCAAAAGTTACAGCGTCTACAAAATAGGGGATAGTTTTATGGCATTCTTATTATTAATTTTTAAAAAATCTGTGATTTTTATCAGGACTGCGACATTATGGCGGACATGCCGGACAATTTTGACACATTTTTGGGACCATTGGCATTTTTACAGCGATTAGTGCTATAAAAATGCATTGATTACTGTACAAATGTCTAAAAACAAAGAATTCCTCAAGCGCTGATCTGGGTTGTGCTGAAAAAAGTGTACTAGTAAATGATTGGAAGAATCCCAAATAATGTAAGCTGCAACCTATTAAGTGTTCAGGTAACCACTACATAGTGAGAAAAACAATAGAAATTAGGCTGCGCTAACATTAACCTTCCAGTCTAACTACTCCCTAGTGCATAACATAAACCAGTATGTGATTAGTAATTTTGTGACAATACAAAAATTAAAATTGTGGTGGGTGTCCCCCCCTATAGACTTGATTCAAATAGAGTGTAAAAATAAATGAAAATATAAATACATATAACAACATATGTACAAATGTCACTGGCAGTGAAGGGGTTAACCACTAGGGGGCGATCAAGGGGTTAATGTGTTCCCTATTGTGTGTTCTAACTGAAGGGGGGAGGGGACCATGTAGGGGAGATGACAGATCGCTGTTCATACTCTGTATGAACAGACGATCAGTCTGTTCTCCCCTCAGAGAACCTGGGATCTGTGTGTTTACACACACAGATCCCGGTTCTCCGTGTGCCCCGAGCGATCGCGGGAGCCCGGCGGTGATCGCGACCGCTGGGCACTCGCATCGGCTCCGGGGGGGGCGCGCGTGCCCCTAGTGGCCACAGGGCGAAGTGACGTAACATAACGTCATTTCGCCCAGCCGTGCCATTCTGCCGCAGTAAAACTGCGGCGGCTGGTCGGCAAGTGCTTAGATACCACCCAAAAAAAAAAAAGCTCTATTTGTGTGAAAAAAATGATAAAAATTTCATATGGGTACAGTGTAGCATGACCGCGCAATTGTCATTCAAAGTGTGACAGCGCTGAAAGATGAAAATTGACCTGGGCACGAAGGGGGTGAAAGTGCCCCGGTAGGCAAGTGGTTAAGTTACAAAATAGCTGGTGTAGCATTTATTTACATATTTTTCTGATAGTGGAGTTTTTCCTTTTAGTTTTTATTAAAATGAATTAGCCTTGACAACAAGGTGGAAGAAGCTCCTATGCGAGGATTTTTGGCCACTGCTTTAACAGAAGATTTTGGGAGCGTTGAGCGACATATGTTGTGTGCTTATCTAGCGGCTCGGGGGAGTTGACTGCCTGTAGCAACAAGCCTTTCATCAAAGTAATGCTGATAAATGACTCTTGCTCGAAAATTAGTGAAGACTTCTGGGTGCAGCTACCTCTCATTCTCTTTAATATACTCTGGGGGGGGGGGGGGGGTGGGGGTGGGGGGGGGATTTGATGCTGAAAATAGTACAAATTAGCCAAAAGTGGTCCATGCAAAACCCAGACGTACCGTATATACTCGAGTATAAGTCGTTCCGAGTATAAGTCGAGGCCCTAATTTACCACAAAAAAATGGGAAAAACGTATTGACCCGAGTATAAGACGAGGGTGAGAAATGCACAGCTACTGTAAGTGGAAAAGAGGGTCAACAATGCCCATTTGCAGCATCACTGTGCCCATTTGCAGCCATAGGTCCCCTGAACTTCAAACTCAGTAGTTAAGGGTTCCTAGATGCCCCCTAGCTGCAGCCAAAATTTGGGGTCTCTGAACCCAAAGGGTTCCGAAATGACATTGCTGCAGATGGACACAGTTGACCAAATTTGGGGCCCTGTATCTTGGGGCCACTTAGTGCTAAGAACCCCAAATTTGGTGTGCAAACCCAGTGGAACTAGCACCATATCATTTCCAAAGCTGGGGTTACTAGCACCAAGTGGCCCTGAGATACAGGGTCCCAAAAATCAGTTCAGAAAATGTCAAGCACTTTTCTGCAGCAGAAAATGACATTTTCTGAACCGGTTTTGGGGCCCTGTATCTCAGGGCCACTTGGTGCTAGCATCCCCAGCTTTGGATATGTTATGGTACCAGTTCCACTGGGTTTGCACACCAAACTTGGAGTTCCTAGCACCAAGTGGCCCTGAGATATGGGGCCCCAAATTCGGTTCAGAAAATGTCAAGCACTTTTCTACAGCAGAGAATGACATTTTCCGAACCGATTTTGGGGCCCCGTATCTCAGGGCCACTTAGTGCTAGGAACTTCAGCTTTGGATATGTTATGGTACCAGTTCTACTGGGTTTGCACACCAAATTTGGGGTTCCTAGCACCAAGTGTGCCTGAGATACGGGGCCCCAAAGTCGGTTCGGAAAATGAAATTTTTTGCTGCAGAAAAGTGCTTGACTCCAGTATAAGTGGGGGGCACTTTCAGCACAAAAAAATGTGCTGAAAAATTCGACTTATACTCGAGTATATACGGTAATTATACATCGAATGTCTGTGAGAAAGAGGGGGCGTTTCGGGGCATGCGGATAATACAGAGGTCCCTGTGTCATTCGTTTTTAATGCAAATAATCTATTGTAATCTGGTCATAAGAGAAATACAAGAGCTGCCATTGCTGAGATTTTTCTTGAGTTGCCTGGAACAAGTGAAGACACAACTCTTGGTCGGAATGCTTGTTCCTGTATAACTTTACTGAATCTCTTGTCAGGTGTTGGTTTCTATTGAATACCGATCTCAAGGCAGATATCAATGACACACAATTGCAGCCCCTCTTTCTCGCCTGCAGCTCTCTGGTAATTCCTGGCTGTCATTTTTACAGCTGGGACTTGTTTTATTTTCACAGAGCTGAACTTTTTGCTCACTCACAGAACTGTCTACAGCACCCTTTCTCAAACTTTGTACCTCAAACATATGTGCGGTGTCAGCTGAGCGATGGACAGTGTCAGTAGGGCAGATATTGGTGGCAGTAGGGCAGTGTTAGTATTTTTTTTATTTTTATTCTTTATTTTTTAACCACCTTAAGGACTGAACCTCTTTTTAAGATTTGTTGTTTACAAGTTAAAAACATTTCTTTTTTTGGTAGAAAATTACTTAGAACCCCCAAACATTATACATTTTTTTTCTAACACCCTAGAGAATAAAATGGCGGTCGTTGCAATACTGTCTGTCACACGGTATTTTTCGCAGCGGTCTTACAAGCGCACTTCTTTTGGAAAAAAGACACTTTTTTGAATTAAAAATTAAGACAACAGTAAAGTTAGCCCAATTTGTTTTTATATTGTGAAAGATAATATTACGCCGAGTAAATTGATACCCAACATGTCACGCTTCAAAATTGCGCCCGCTCGTGGAATGGCGAGAAACTTTTACCCTTAAAAACCTCCATACGCGATGTTTAAAAAAATTCTACAGTGGTATATTTTTAGTTACAGAGAAGGTCTAGGGCTAGAAATATTTCTCTCGCTCTACCGATCGTGGCGATACCTCACATGTGTGGTGGACTTAGGGGTGGAGCCACATAATAACTGTCGTAAAAGTAGCCAAATATGATGGGTCGCCATATGTGACGCTACTGTATCTATTCTCCATCTTGAAGGTAATTCCTTTAACCACGTAAGGACCGAGCCTCTTTCTGAGATTTGTTGTTTACAAGTTAAAAACATTTCTTTTTTTGCTAGAAAATTACTTAGAACCCCCAAACATTATACATTTTTTTTTTCTAACACCCTAGAGAATAAAATGGCGGTCGTTGCAATACTTTCTGTCCCACCGTATTTGCGCAGCTGTCTTACAAGCGCACTTTTTTGAAAAAAATACACTTTTTTAAATTAAAAAATAAGACAACAGAAAAGTTATCCAGATTTGTTTTTATATTGTGAAACATAATGTTACGCCGAGTAAACTGATACCCAACATGTCACGCTTCAAAATTGCGCCTGCTCGTAAAATGGCGACAAACTTTTACCCTTAGGCGATGTTTAAAAAAATTCTACAGTTGCATCTTTTGAGTTACAGAGGAGGTCTAGGACTAGAATTTTTGCTCTCGCTCTACCGATTGCGGCGATACCTCACATGTGTGGTTTGAACACCGTTTTCATATGCGGGCGCTACTCACATATATGCGTTTACTTCTGCACGCGAGCTCGGCGGGACGGGGCGTGTTTAAAATGTTTTTTTTTTTCTTATTCATTTTACCTTTTATTTTTTATTTTTACACTGTTCTTTTAAAAAAAAAAAATGTGTCACTTTTATTCCTATTACAAGAAATGTAAACATCCCTTGTAATAGGGAAAAAAAAAGCATGACAGGACCTCTTAAATATGAGATCTGGGGTCAAAAAGACCTCAAATCTCATATTTACACTAAAATGCAATAATTAAAAAAAAAAATTGCCCTCTAAGAGCTATGGGCGGAAATTACGTTTTGACGTCGCTTCCACCCTGCAATGGTATTGAGACGTGTGGGGGCCATCTTCCCCTCACTCATCTCCATGCCCAGCAAGGAAGAACATCCGATCGCCTCCGCCATTGCCGACGGTTCTGGTAAGCGGTGGAGGGCACCGGAGCGCGGCGGGAGGAGGGCCCCTCTCCCGCCGCCGATAAAAGTGATCTTGCGGCGAATCCGCCGCAGAGACCACTATTATCGGAAACTTGACTGCTGGCCGAAGAAGAGGATACCAGGGTTATGGCAGACATATATCGACGTGCGGCGGTCTGGAAGTGGTTAACTATTTTTTTTAGGAGCCCCGTTAGGGGGCTTTGGTGAAATATCATAGGTCTAAACAGGGGAAATCTGCACCACACAGGATGATTAGGGTGTGCCAAGGCACACCTAGAACACCCTGTGCACTGGCCTATGCTGGTGGCGTTGACCCCTAGCACTATGCAGGCACCATCAGATGGGAGGTAAATCAGCCACAAGTCAAGGAACCCCAGCACCCTCTGAAGGAAGCCTGGTTCATTGTAACTCTTTTACAGCATTCAAAAGAGTTACAATAAAGCAATGTTATTATGGTTTCATTGTAACCTCTCAGGTTCATTCATACCCTGTTTCCCCGAAAATCAGACCTAGCGTGATTGTCGGTGATAGCTGCAATATAAGCCCTACCCCCCACATAAGCCCTAGTTAAAGTCCTTGTAGGTCTTATTTTCAGGGTAGGGCTTATTTTTGGGGAAAAAGGGTAGGGCTTATTTGGGGGGGTAGGGCTTATATTGCAGCCATCACCGACAATCATGCTAGTTCTTATTTTTGGGGAAATAGGGTAGCAGATCAAAGGGGCAATGCCAAGCTGCTGCTAACAAAGAAAACAGAATATTGGCATGCATTAAAAAGGGGATCAACTCCAGAGATAAAACGATAATTCTCCCGCTCTACAAGACTCTGGTCCGGCCGCACCTGGAGTATGCTGTCCAGTTCTGGGTACCAGTCCTCAGGAAAGATGTACTGGAAATGGAGCGAGTACAAAGAAGGGCAACAAAGCTAATAAAGGGTCTGGAGGATCTTAGTTATGAGGAAAAGTTGCGAGCACTGAACTTATTCTCTCTGGAGAAGAGACGCTTGAGAGGGGATATGATTTCAATTTACAAATACCGTACTGGTGACCCCACAATAGGGATAAAACTTTTTTGCGGAAGGGAGTTTAACAAGACACGTGGCCACTCATTACAATTAGAAGAAAAGAGGTTTAACCTTAAACTATGTAGAGGGTTCTTTACTGTAAGAGCAGCAAGGATGTGGAGTTCCCTTCCACAGGCGGTGCTCTCAGTGGGGGGGCATTGATAGGTTCAAGAAACTATTAGATAATCACCTGAACGACCGCAACATACAGGGATATGTAATGTAATACTGACATATAATCACACACATAGGTTGGATTTAATGGACGTGTCTTTTTTCGACCTCACCTACTATGTAACTATATATTATGTCAGTTAAAGCAACCTTGTTGCTTTAACTGACATGAATGGACAGTGAATGGACAGTGAAGGAAGAAGCAGCACACTGATGAGCTCATCTCTGCTCACTCCTCCTATCAGCACTGTCCAGTCACAGGCTTGGGAAAGGGACAAGACCTGTAAGGCCTCATTCACATTCCTCATTCTTAACTCTTCCTGACTTTTTCCATCCAGAAAAAACGTTGGCTGGACTTTAGCATGGCTGCAGTGTTTCCTGCATAACATGGGCAAGTCACAAATTGATTTCATCAGTTGCCTTTTTAATAAACAACAACCCCGTCCCTGTTATCGGCTTGGGCTCAAATCACAGAGAAAGTGAACCTACTCGAAGCTTCGGGGAGTTCCGTGGTGCTCAGAACATCTGGTCAGGTCCTGTACTAGCTGTAAGATTTAATGTTATCCATTTCTGTTGTATGAGAACATTTATGTTTCCTAATGCAAATCAAACCTCAAAGGTTCTGTATCTCTTTACACGCGCTGAGTGTTGTATTCCATATGTTCTAAATAAAAGCATCAAATCACAGATTTCCTGCAGTTCACTTGAATTACTCAGCTAACATAAAACAGTTTTGAGGTCCAACTCTAGGCATAGGAAAGGAACTACCCTTGCATTGCCCCTGCCCCAGCTTGGACCCGTGTAATTATGTATATGACCTACCTGGCCGATGCCCCTGTAAGCTGGAAATCACTAAAGTAGACACCGATACTCCAGTGATCTCCACTTGCTTCCAGGTCCTTGCTGAGCACTGACACCAATGATGGGGCACTATTCCTTCCACTGACACCAATGATGGGGCACTATTCCTACAACTGACACTAATGATGGGGCACTATTCCTCCCACTGATACCAATAATGGGGCACTATTCCTCCCACTGACACCAATGATGGGGCACTATTCCTCCCACTGACACCAAGTATGGGGCACTATTCCTCCCACTGACACCAATGATGGGGCACTATTCCTACAACTGACACTAATGATGGGGCACTATTCCTCCCACTGATACCAATAATGGGGCACTATTCCTCCCACTGACACCAGTGATGGGGCACTATTCCTCCCACTGACACCAAGTATGGGGCACTATTCCTCCCACTGACACCAATGATGGGGCACTATTCCTCCCACTGACACCAATGATGGGGCACTATTACTCCTACTGACACCAATGATGGGGCACTATATCTCCCATTAATATCAACAATGGGGCACTATTCCTCCCACTGACACCGATGACGGGGAACTATTACTCTTATTAATACCATAGATGGGGCACTATTCCTCATACTGACACCAATGATGGAACAATATTACTGACACCAATGATGGGGCACCATTCCTCCCACTGACACCAATGATGGGGCACTATTACTCTCATTAATACCATAGATGGGGCACTATTCCTCCCACTGACACCAATGATGGGGCACTATTACTCCTACTGACACCAATGATGGGGCACTATATCTCCCATTAATATCAACAATGGGGCACTATTCCTCCCACTGACACCGATGACGGGGCACTATTACTCTTATTAATACCATAGATGGGGCACTATTCCTCCCACTGACACCAATGATGGAACAATATTACTGACACCAATGATGGGGCACCATTCCTCCCACTGACACCAATGATGGGGCACTATTCCTACCACTGATACTAACAATGGAGCACTAATACACCCACTAATACCAATGATGAGGCAATGTTTACTCCCACTGACGCCATGACCTTTTTTTACACCCACTGGCCACAGTCCGGCCCCCCTAAAGTTTGAAAGACCGTAAACTGGCCCTTTGTTTTTAAAGTTTGGAGACCCCCTGCGGTAGAGGAATAAAGTGAGATACTTAGCTTATTGCTTGCTTCAGCAGGATCCCTCCAGCTGAGCAACCGATCCCCTGCAGCCGCCTCCTAACTTAAAGCGGAGTTCTACTTAAAAATTAGCTGCTGACTTTTAATAATCGGACACTTACCTGTCCCAGGGTCCAGCGATGCGTGGGGAGCGAAGCCCCACTCGTCTCCCCCTCCTCTCTGCGGCACGGGCATTGTAACTTTGGGTGCCCGGCTGTGGCTTCACAGCTGGGCACCCACTGCGCATGCGCAAGCCACGTGGCGTGCCATGCCTGGCCGGCAATCATCTGGGACCTGTGACATGTCCCAGATGATTGCCAAGAGGGAGGGAGGGGGGAGAGGTGATCTCCCTTCCGGTGCCGTGGTGCGCCGGGAGGAAGTGGGATCTGGGACCCTCTAAATGGAGGGTATCCGCTCCCCCCCCCCAAAAAAAAAATACATGCCAAATGTGGCATGTCAGGAGGTCACCTTCTCTTAAAGCGGAAGTTCCATTTTTGGGTGGAACTCCGCTTTAAGCTTTCTTTTTTAGGTTTGGATAGAGTGGAGAGGGATTAGAACACTTGTCAGTTTTTATTCCTGTCTGTGCTCCTGTTATAGAGTTGCACCCTCTCTATTTATCCTGTTTACCATTATCATTGAAAGTGAAAGAGAAAATCCCAAAATTTGGGTTGTCCCCCAAAAAATAAAAGAGGGGAAATCTTCTAATGGGGACACTAGTTCTGGTGACCCGGGGAGGAAGGGGGGGGGGGGGGGCTCCAAGGAATTTGCATCAATTTTCTCTCACTTCCTATTTGGCTATGGGACAGGAAGTGAAGGGAAATCTCTGCAATGGGACACAGATGGCAAAAAGAAACCTGACAGGGGTTATACTCCTCCCTTACTATAACCAAAATGAAGACAAAGCTGTTTTGCCTATAGCATTACTTTAAGGTGCCACTGGCCTTGGTTGCACACTCCCTTCCTCTACATACAATGCAGGGTTATTAGCCCTGAATTGTACCCAATGATGCCAAGGGACCACCCACAGAAGAGGACAACGCCAGGGTGGTAATAAGGTAAGACATGCAGTCTTCTCATCCCCCCCTAGACGTTATGTGCTATTAACCCTTGCAGTGTGTGTGTGTGTGAAGGGGGGGCTACTGCAAGGATTTTTTTCCCTTGGCGCCTGGAGTTGGGCTTCGAAGAGGATTTTTGGTAAAAAAAATAAATAAATAAATATCTATCTATCTATCTATCTATCTATCTATCTATCTATCTATCTATCTATCTATCTATCTATCTATCTATCTATCTATCTATCTATATATATATATATATATATATATAACATGTCTGATGCTTGAATTCTGCTTAAAGGACAACTTCAGTTTTAGTAAAGTTGTCCTTTAAATCTCCCCCCTCCCTCCTCACCCACTGTGAATGGAAGCCACATAGCAATAAACCTTTAGCTCTGCTCTGGAGATCTTCACTGTGCTGCCCTGATTGGCATCGCCAAGCCTTTGCATAAAAGATTCCTGCTGCGTGTTGTAGAAGAACCCAGGCTGCTGCCGTCTGCAGTAAAGATATAAGCCAAGTTTATTGAACGTATATACGTAGTACTCTTACATTTCAAGAATGTATTCATAGCATCTTGACCTTCTCTATGCAAAGAAGCTGATTAAACATTGGACCTATCCCTCATTAATACCAACCAAGCCCACTCTAGACTTCCAAACTCCTGGAAAATTTCCAGAAGACCGGCTCATTGCTTAGTCATAACAAGCTGGTTTGGAGCAATTTGGAGATAACCCAGAGTCTTTCTTGTTTGTTCCCACATAACAAACTATACCTTTCACACGTTCACATATTCTTGTTTAATAACTCTCTACAAGGCTGGAGGAGCCGAGGGGAGCAAGAGGTCATACCACCAGGCCTGTAGCCTAGATGAAGCCATGTTCAATATTCCCCATGCACATGGACATCCCACGCTTCATTCTCTCCTATGGCGGGGGGTTCATACTTATGGCAGCCCAGCTAGTAAAGTGAACCTGCTTTACAGGGCATTGATTGTTCATCTACTGGGAACATAAACACCCAGTACTTTGGGGTATGGAAACCATGTGGCTCACTCGGTTTCCTCAAATGGAACAGTGCTACTGATTTGTGACTTGCCGTTTAATCAGCTCTGGACCCAGCTCTGTCACATTGGGGTGGGAGACGGATTCCAGCCCTGTCTAAAGCCTGCTATTGATCGGTATATTTTTTCTTTTCTATCAGCCTGTAGGCTGAATTTAAAAATAAAACTAGAATATTCCTCCAGCCACACAAATGAGGTAAATGGAGGAATCCCACTAGCTGGGACATTATATGCTGACAGTGGGTCCTGTTGCTGTCAGAATACATAGATCAGCCACTGATCAACAAAGGTTTTCCAGAATGTCCCTTCGACAAAGGTTGATCAAATGATTAACTTCTATTGAACAGACTGGCCAACAGTGGTGGCTGGTGCTCCGAAATTTGGGGGGGGGGGGGGGGGGGGTTGCAAACAAACTGAAAAATACTTAAACCCCCCCCCCCATCAATTGCAGCCTCACTGTGCCCATAAAATGCAGCCACTGTGCCCATCAATTGAAGCCATTGTGCCAATCAAATGCAGCCACCTGTGCCCATCATATGCAGCCACCTGTGCCCATCAAATGCAGCCACCTGTGCCCATCATATACAGCTAATTGCCCATCAAATTAAGCCACTTGTGCCCAGTATATGCAGCCACTGAGCCCATCAAATGCAGCCACTGTGCCCATCGCCCCCCCCCCCCCACTCGCAGGGTTTGCGGCTCTGGCAGCATACCCCCCCCCCACATGCGCATGGCTCGCGGCTCTGGCACCCCCCCCCCCGCACGTAGCTCTAACCGTAGCTCTAACCAAGGGGACTTACTGCAGCACTGCGGCAGCTCCTCTCAGAGCGGCGGCGACCTCCGCTCCAGCGCGTGTCTCCTCGCTCCTCTTCTTAAGTGTCAGGCATCCAATAGGGTGGCCTGGTGCTTTGGCCAATCAGGAATCAGGTCTGACGTCCTGCCTCCTGATTGGGGGGGTGGAAGGTTAGTGTGAAAATAGCGAAAATGAATTCGCTATCGTCACAAAATTGGGGGGGGGGATCACTATTTTGAAGCCTATTAGAGCCTCTAAATATATACACTCGCGCTAATGGTGTATCAAACAACAAAAAATAAAAAAATAAAAATTCAAAATGCAGCTGCTATACACAAAGTGTTAATCACTTGAAAAACATATAAATATGAATATAGCGCTCGCAAACACAATAAGTGAAAATATGTTGACGAAAAAGGAAACAAAGTCCAAATGCAATAAGTGATAATAAAGTCCAAAAAAAGTGACTACAGGAGCTCCAATCCAAAGTGAAGGAAATGTAAGGTGCTTCAGAAAAATTCAACTGTGCAACACCCCCTCATGTATCCCCACTCACCAGATCAGAACAACCCCTAGCTTTTCAAGTCTGGTGGGTCATTTAAAACTTGGTAAAGAAATCCTGGGATGGCGGATATGGTGATAAGTCTGGTGGGTCATTTAAAGCTTGGTAAAGAAATCCTGGGATGGCGGATATGGTGATACCATATCCGCCATCCCAGGATTTCTTTACCAAGCTTTAAATGACCCACCAGACTTGAAAAGCTGGGGGTCGTTCTGATCTGGTGAGTGAGGATACATGAGGGGATGTTGATCACCTGAAATTTTCTAAAGCCCCTTACATTTCCTTCACTTTGGATTGGAGCACCTGTAGTCACTTTATTTGGACTTTATTTTCACTTATTGTGTTTGCGAGTGCTATATTTATATTTATATATTAGAGCCTCTGGCTCTAATCAGGTGCTTCAAAAGGTCCCACCCCCGCCATAAGAATCCATGCGTCCGGCATCCTGAAAGGGGCCGGGCGCATGGATGGGCCACTGCTGGCCAAACACTGATTGAAATTCAGACCACTCTTGCTGAACCAGCCAAACTTTGATCCGTCTAAGGCCAGTTTAAGCCTCAACTTGGGCTTGCAGGTTGGATCGTAGACATGGGTTACTCTCTTTGCCCCAATGGCCAAATTAGTATCAGTGAGCATGTACAACTAGGAAAGGTGGCCAGTTAAAAGAACCTTTTGCCTTGCCCTGCTTGAGCAAAACTCAGGCAGAAGCAGCCAATTAGAGCATGTGCCTTGCATGAATCTGGTCCTTCGCCAATACTGGAAATAGGAGTAAGTATGGATTCCAAGGGACCTTGCTCAAAGAAAAGAAGTGTTTGAGGTCAGGCAGCCGTTTTTTTTAAAGGACTCGGCAAGAGAAACCAGCCAACCTAAAGTCAAGTTTTGAGTTATAGTCTGCTTTAAATGAGAAAATTAAAGTCCAACTCTAGGCACACAAAAATTAAAGGTTCAATAAATCTAGGGGATTGCAGAAGAGGTTGTTTTACTTACCCTATTCCTTTCTCCAGCAGGCTCCCTCAATCCATGCGATCGGTCCACTCCTCTGTAAGCTGCTCCCATACCCTCCCAGGCATGATCATTCTCCTGCCTCTATCATGTACAATACAGGGATAATAGCCCTGCACTGTACATGAGAATACCGAGCCTCCCCCCACAGGCCAGAGCTTAGGGAAGAGAAGGAGAGTGCTGGAATGTGGAGTACAGGTAAGTAGTAGAGCCGTTTTTGTGGGGGAGTGGGGCCCACTGCAAGGGTTTTTTCTGTTGTTGTTGCTGTGTCCGGAGTTGGGCTTTAAAACAGTAGTTCCCATTCATGTCTGTAAGTCAAATTTAAATGAAGAAAACATTACCTGCATATTTCATCCTGTCACTAGCACGGGCCCTTTGCCCACCTCTTCACTTCACGTAATCCCTTGAGACCTCTCAGGTTCACCTCCCATTTCCACTCCCTCCCCAGGAGTGCCACTTGGTTTCCATGCCTTCCCTGGTTGCTGCCCATGTGTGTTGTCTCCACCGAACTGTCCACCACGGCTCCCGGTTGGAGGTGCCCTTAGATGGCCTGCGGCACCCAGCTCACATACCAACAATATACGTACCAGAGTAAGAAAGCATGCACCCGGTGTGGGGTTCTCCTTACCCTACCCCTGTTCATGTTCTTCATTTATTATTTTAAATCTTGATTATTCATATATCATTATAGATTCACCACGTGCTTTGCTCCTGACGAGTGGTTCAAAAGCCATGAAACGCGTAGAGCTAACACACGCCGTGTTTCTACCAACATCTACCCAGATCTCAAGTTACTATGCACTATTCATATATACAGGTCTAGTGAGGCCATAGGTCCTGCAGGCATTATTTTGAAAATGTTTTTTACCCTATTTTGCTTTGGTGAACTTTGGAATACCATTGCGGTTTTACCATGAGATACCAATGTTATTACTATGTTCATTGTTTTTACATTGTTTACCATTGATACCAGTACTATTTGTATGTATTACTGTAACAATCAATACATTTCCTTTACGTTCACTAATTCACTCTCTTGCTACCATGTGCTTCATGTAAAGTCCCACCTCCTTGCTCTCCTCCTTTGAAATCAATAGGGAAGGAAACACATGACCTTACCAGGCCATGGTTTCATTCAAAGTCCCTGGGATGGATATACATGGCCTTAACAGGCCTTGGCTTCATTAAAGTCCCAAACCAAACTCCCCCCATTTTACATTACCTGCATTAGAGTGAACCTTCAGCCCTGTGTGATCACCAGAAGTTGAGTAAAATATCTGCCACTTCCAGTTACAAGTGTGCATGTTACTTAATACTTAAATCACGTGATTGTTCTTATGCCTGGGATTGGTCCAGCACTGTCACATGGTACTGAGGAAGGGTCCACAGTCCTGTGTAAGCGCTAAAATGTTGTTAGAGCTTACACAGGTCTTTCTTTCCCTAGTCCTGTTATCCAAACACAGGAGCAGCGGAGCAAGGAATTCAGAGTATATGCTAGTAGGGGAGGGGTGAGCTAAGTGAGCCTTTTTCTTTGCACTACATGGACAAAGGTGTCCTCCTGCAAGGGTTGGAAGACAAACAGTGCTGGTCAAGTAGAACCTGAGTCTGTTAAGAAGGTCACACAAGACAGTTTTTTGACCAAAGATGAACAATACAAGCGCCTAAATGCCGACTTGGAGGCAAAAACAGCTGAGCTTGTTCGCAAGGCTGAAAAAAAATGATGAGACACTGTCAGAGCTGGGCTCAGCCCTTCCTTCTCTGAGCTGGCCGCACAGCTGTCGGCTAATTGCCAGCTCCTATCTCTCCACAGTGACTCACCTGTTGATGATATCCTGCTCGTCAGTCCTGCCTACTTAAGCCGTCCAGTCCAGATGATCTCTGCCTTCGCCTTGGCCACATCTCTAGAGACGCTCTCCTGTGTTCCTGTTAAAGACTTGCTTGGCTGACATTCCTTCTGGCTCCAGATCCTGCTTGCTGTTCTATTACGCTCATCTCTGGCTCCCTGACTTTTGGCTTGTCTGACTATTTGTTCCGGTTCCTGAACTCTGGCTATGTTTTGACTACATTTACCTTTTTTTATTGTTATTAAACAAGTGAGATTTAACTGTACTTCTGTCTCAGCCTGATTCATGGTTTCTGACAGACACATGCTGTGGACCTGTTCATGCTTATGGGAGATGGTGACACTAGGATTTGGAAACCTTGTCCAGGAGACACCAGACGAGGGGAATCCTTCTAAAGATTGCCTAGCTAAATGGAAATTGATCCTCTTACGGGACTTTAAAGGGAACACCTACTCACGGCTCATAAAGAGTATGGAAGATATGAGATTGTGTTGAAATGAATTAGGTGTTTATTAATAGTATAGATCTTCGAATAGGTCCTATACCTAATTCATTTCAACACAATCTCATATCTTCCATACTCTTTATGACCCGTGAGTAGGTGTTCCCTTTAAAGTCCCGTAAGAGGATCAATTTCCATTTAGCTAGTTTAACTTGGGATGTGGGTTCACCCTACCCCTTAGACCAACTCAGCACCAACCCTTGTTTATTCTAAAGGTTGCCTAGGATCTCTTACAAGCGTGTTTGACCCCCCTGTAAAAAAGTGTTTTCAACTGTTCTCGGTAAGAAGCTTTGTGTGGTGGTGTTTAAGGTGGCGGCCTCCAGTCTTGATTTAAGTTTCCTGTCTAGCTACCATCTTCTCCAAAGCTGAAGGACTTGAAACGGGTTATTCATCCACTTTGTGAACTTTTTATTTTGTCTTGGGGATACTCCTCTAATGCCGCGACTTTTCGACCGGACTGGTCCGGCGGACTATCCGACGGACTTTCCCAACGAACGGACTTGCCTACACACGATCACACCAAAGTCCGACGGATTCGTACGTGATGATGTACGACCGGACTAAAATAAGAAGGTTGATAGCCAGTAGCCAATAGCTGCCCTAGCGTCGGTTTTCGTCCGTCGGACCAGCATACAGACGAGTGGACTTTTTGATAGGAACTGGGTCCGGCGGAGTTCCGACGTAAAGATTTGAAACATGTTCCAAATCTAAAGTTCGTCAGATTTTCGACCGAAAAAGTACGCTGCAGGTCCGATGAAGCCCACACACGATTGAATTGTCCGCCGGACTCGGTCCGTCGGACCAGTCTGGTCGAAAAGTCCGCTCGTGTGTACGCGGCATTGGGCTAATGAACTGAATGTATATATTCCTTTATGATAAGCGCTGCATCCTATGTTTTTTTTTTTTTTAATGGACACAGGATTGGGTCACTTTAGGTTTTGGTGTAAAGAGCCTAGTTCTGTAGACTCCATGTGGCATTGGAAAATGCTGAACTGATAAGGCAGTCAACTTGTTGACGGGTGGAATAGTATTGGCGGACTCACCAGTGCTGCAAATATTCCTAGTTTGCCGGAGCACTGAGCCGGACATGCCTGCCAATCAGTAGATAGTGGGGTGAAGGCAGGCAGGCGTCTTTCCATTTTTATCTCCGAAAGTGGAAAATCTCTCTTTTCTTTTTTTTTTTTCCCGCTATGACTCTTGTTGCGACTCACCCTCCCAAATTTCCTCTAGCAGGAATGCTTTGCAGTTCTATCTTGGAAAGCGAGCATGGGTGTATTCTCCTTTCTTAGATATTCTCCAATATTTTATTCCAGGCAGCGTTTTACTGTTTCTATATTTGTTTTTTGAGCCACACAGCATCTTAGACAACTGTGCCTTAGGAGGAATATTCAAATTTAATGATATTTCTGCTTCCAGAATATAATGCTTTGTAGAACATGAAATTACCATAGAGATGTCGTGTTGGATTACACTGCTGCCTGCCATATACAAAAGACATAGTGAAATGCTCTGGGGGGGGAAGGTGGTCATGATCACTACCTGCTGACAGTCCGTCACCCCCTCTGGGTTCTCTTGAACCCACTCAGTTTAATGCCTAAAGTGTTACATTGATCCGTAGTCACATCTGCAGCCAACATGTTCACAGTGGCTCAGCAGTGGATAAGAGGACCGGCTTTATGGAATAATATGACATCAAAAATGGTCATTGTAACCCACTGAAAAAAAATATATACACTCACCGGGCCACTTTATTAGGTACACCTTGCTAGTACTGGGTTGGACCCTCTTTTGCCTTCAGAACTGCCTTCATTCCTGAATGGCATAGATTCAACAAGGTGTTGGAAACATTCCTCAGAGTTTTGGTCCATAGTGACATGATAGCATCACGCAGTTGCTGCAGATTTGTCGGCTGCACATCCATGATGCGAATCTCCCGTTCCACCACATCCCAAAGGTGCTCTATTGGATTGAGATCTGGTGAGTGTGGAGATCTGGTGAGCGTGGAGATCTGGTGAGTGTGGAGATCTGGTGAGTGTGGAGATGATGAGTACACTGTAGTCATAAAGGGATGGACATGGTCAGCAACAATACTCAGGTAGGCCGTGGGGTTTAAACGATACTCACTTGATGCTCGATGCTCATCCATGAAACGGGTCTCCCATTCCACTACATCCCAAAGGTGCTCTATTGGATTGGGATCTGGTGAGTGTGGAGGCCATTGGAGTACAGTGATCTCATTGTCCAGTGGTGAGATGATTGGAGCTTTGTGACATGGTGCATTATCCTGCTGGAAGGAGCCATCAGAAGATGGGGACACTGTAGTCATAAAGGGATGGACATGGTCAGAAACAATACTCAGGTAGGCCGTGGTGTTTAAACGATGCTCAATTGGTACGAAGGGGCCCAAAGTCTGCCAAGAAAATATCCCCCACACCATTACACCACCACCAGTTGATACAAGGCAGGATGGATCCATGTTTTTATGTTGTTTACACCAAATTCTGACCCTACCATCTGAATGTTGCAGCTGAAATCGAGACTCATCAGACCAGGCAACGTTTTTCCAATCTTTTTTTGTCCAATTTTGGTGATCCTGTGCGAATTGTAGCCTCAGTTTCCAGTTCTTAGCTGATAGGAGTGGCACCCGGTGTGGTCTTCTGCTGCTGTAGCCCATCTGCTTCAAGGTTCGATGTGTTATGCGTTCAGAGATGGTATTCTGCATACCTTGGTTGTAACGAGTGGTTATTTGAGTTACTGTTGTCTTTCTATCATCTCCAACTAGTCTGCCCATTCTCCTCTGACCTCTGACATCAACAAGACATTTTCCTCCACACAACTGCCGCTCACTGGATATTTTCTCTTTTTCGGACCATTCTCTGTAAACCCGAGAGATGGTTGTGTGTGAAAATCCCAGTAGATCAGCAGTTTTTGAAATACCAGCCCGTCTGGCACCAACAACCATGCCACGTTCAAAGTCACTTAAATTCCCGTTTCTTCCCCATTTTGATGTTCGGTTTGAACTTTAGTAATTCATCTTCACCACGTCTAGATGCCTAAATGCATTGAGTTGCTGCAATGTGATTGGCTGATTAGCAATTTGTGTTACCAAGCAATTGAACAGGTGCACCTAATAAAGTGGCCGGTGAGTGTATATTGATGTGGAGGTTCTTCTATGTCAGAAAGATTATCGTTTTTAAAGTTGAAGGAAGATCTAAAATGCACAATATAGTGTACTTCTATAGCCACTGCAAAGCAATGTAAGTACCTGAATTTGACCTGGTATCAGCCTTTTGTAATCCCTGTACAGCAGAGCTCAGACTCAGGGAGGGAGAAGCAGCACTTTAAGCTGATCAGTTTATACGCTGATAACCACTTGCGGACCGTCGCACGCCGATATACGTCCTAAATTTGAAGAGGAATATCGTTGTAATGGCAGCAGCTAGCTGCCATAGCCCCTGTATCTTCTTCTTCGGCTGGCGGTCTGCTTTCCAATAAGAGTGGTCTCTGCGGCGGATTCACCGCGAGAACGCTTTTATCGGCGGCGGGAGAGGCCCCCCCCCTCCCGCCGCGCTCCGGTGCCCTCTGCCATTTACTGGAGTTGTGGCGGAGGCGATCGGATCTTCACCCTTGCTGGGCATGGAGACGAGTAAGGGGAAGATGGTCACCAACCGTCTCCATGAGGGCAGAAGCGACATCAAAATGTCACTTCTGCCCATAGCTCTTAAAGGGCCATTTAAAAAAAAAATTTAAATGTCAACTTTTTTTTTTTTTTTTTTGCATTTTAGTGTAAATATGAGATCTGAGGTCTTTTTGATTCCAGATCTCATATTTAAGAGGTCCTGTCATACTTTTTTTCTATTACAAGGGATTGTTACATTGTAATAGGAATAAAAGTGACACAATTTTTTTTTAAAAAAAAAAACCAGTGTAAAATAAAAAATAAAAGGTAAAATAAATAAGAAAAATTTTTTTTTTTTTTAAACGTGCCCCGTCCCGCCGAGTTTGCATGCAGAAGCGAACACATACGTGAGTAGCGCCCGCATATGAAAAGTGTTTAAACCACACATGTGAGGTATCGCCATGATTGGTAGAGCGAGAGCAATAATTCTAGCCCTAGACTTCCTCTGTAACTCAAAACATGCAACTGTAGAATTTTTAAAACGTTGCCTATGGAGATTTTTAAGGGTAAAAGTTTGTCGCCATTCCACGAGCGGGCGCAATTTTGAAGCGTGACATTTCGGGTATCAATTTACTCAGCGTAACATTATATTTCACAATATAAAAAAAAAATTGGGCTAACTTTACTGTTGTCTTATTTTTTAATTTAAAAAACCGCTGCGCAAATACAGTGTGAAAGAAAGTATTGCAACGACCGCCATTTTATATTCTAGGGTGTTAGAAAAAAAATGTATAATGTTTGGGGGGTTCTAAGTAATTTTCTAGGGAAAAAAAACTGTTTTTAAAGTGGAGTTCCACCCACTTTTACAACTCTTCAGCATCCCTCACTAAACTGTGCACTGTAAACAAATTGGATATTTTATTTTTTTTCTCAGCACCTACTGTATATCTGCTGTATTCATTTTTCACTTCCTCCTCCCTGGCCGCGGCCCATCACATCATTTCCTGTTTGCAATGCCTTCTGGGAAGGGGCGGCAACTTCCTCTGAAACTGCCGTTGCTATGGAAACCTGACCTGAAACATATAACACTGCTTGTGCTGCACTGAGCATGTGCGAGATCTGCAAGGATGAGATCCAGGATGAAATACATCTATCTGGCTTCAGATGCCCAGACTTAAGATGGCCTTTGCCTGCTGTAAGTTTATAAAATAACAAACTACTGCTATAAACTAACAAAACAGACCTTAGTTTACAGACTAACTTTACTAGAATACATTAAGCTTGTGTATTATAGGGGTATTTTTATTTAAAATGTATAATTTCGGCCGGAACACCACTTTAACTTGTAAACAATACATCTCAAAAAGAGTCTTGGTCCTTAAGTGGATAAGGAACATGCTGATAGGACAGAGCAAAGCGGAATTATCAGCCTCTGGTGGGGTCTCCCATACACACCGCCATAGCCGATTGATTGCCACATTGAATTTCCATATTGCCATTCATCTCTCCAATTAGCTACTTCAGGAACTATGAAAATAAAAGATATAAAAGAAAATATAACAGAGTAAAACAGAACAAAATGGGATAGAATAGAATAGAAAATATTATAACAGAAAATAAAAGATATAAAAGAAAATATAATAGAGTAAAACAGAACAAAATAGGATAGAATAGAATATAAAATATAACAGAAAATAAAAAATATAAAAGAAAATATAATAGAGTAAAACAGAACAAAATAGGATAGAATAAAATAAAAAATATAACAGAAAATAAAAGATATAAAAGAAAATATAATAGAGTAAAACAGAACAAAATAGGATAGAATAAAATAGAAAATAATATAACAGAAAATAAAAGATATAAAAGAAAATATAATAGCGTAAAACAGAACAAAATAGGATAGAATAAAATAGAAAATAATATAACAGAAAATAAAAGCTATAAAAGAAAATGTAATAGAGTGAAACAGAGCAAAATAGGATAGAATAGAATAGAAAATAATATAACAGAAAATAAAAGATATAAAAGAAAATATAATAGCGTAAAACAGAGCAAAATAGGATAGAAAATAAAAGAACAGAATATAATGGAACAGAATATAGATTAGATTAAAGATTATAACCATCTTCTGAAATGCGAATAGAATAGGAAAGAATAGAATTAAAAAAAACAATAGAATAGATTAGAATAGAAAGAATATAACCATTTTCCAAAAGTCTAATAGAATCAATCTGAATTTGAATAGAATTAAAAAGAATAGAGTAGAACAGAATAGAAAATAACACAATAGTATAGAAAAAACAATAGAATAGAATGAATATAACCATCTTCCTATTCTACTCTATTCTATTCAAATCCAAATTGATTCTATTTGAACTTTGGGAAATGGTCATATTCTTTCCATTCTAATCTATTCTATTGTTTTTTTTTAATTCTATGCTTTTCTATTCTATTATAGTCTATTCTGTTCTTTTTTTCTGTTCTATTCTTTTCTATTCTTGTCTTATGTATTCAAATTAAAATGTGAAGGAAATGGGTGGCCTCTAAAGATAATAACAATGAGTGTAAAATTTAGAACAGCGGTTGTACCATCATCCAAAACTTAATGGAATAGGGGTTTGGGAGCCTGGTCCCCAGCCAAGGCTGGGGACCAGGCTCCCAAACCCCTATTCGAATTAAAATGTATTCTATTTGAAATTCGAATTTCAGAAGATGGTTATATTCTTTCTATGTTATTCTATTCTATTTGTTTCTATTATAGTCTAGTCTGTTCAGGTCTTTTATTTTCTATTCTATTTTGTTCTGTTTTACTCTATTATTTTCTATTCTTTTATTTTCTGTTATATTCTTTTCTAGTCTATTATTTTTTTTTCTATTCTATGCCTTAATTTTCTATTCTATTTTATTCTCTGTGGAAATTGGAAAGCTATTCAAATTCATAAAGTATTTTGAAAACGATTCGAATTTGAATCTCGTCCCATTTTTTTTTTCGTTATTCCGTATTTGTTTTTAAATTTGGTACTATTGTAATTTGGAAATTATGATACGTCCGAATTTTCCGAACAACGAAAATTCGTCCGAATTTTAATTCGGAACGAGACGAACCGCACATGTCTTCACCAAGGTGAGGAAAATAAACACCTGGAAGGATGGGTTAGAGGTGGGAGTCAGGAAGGGGGGTGGGAAAAAAATTTAGATTTTTACCCAGAATCTGCCTATAACTGCTGCAGATAAAGGTCTACGTCTTTTTTTTTGTCATTGCCAGACAAGACTGTGCTGTGTGGACGCAGCTGTGTAAATTCCAGGACTGGATGGACAGTAATACCCGTCTATAGTAGAGTAGATGATAACGGATTACACATTTCGGAGGATTGGCGTGACAATAGCCATAGCAGCCCACGGCGTGGCTGCTATGGGGCCTGAGGATGGAAGGGGGCCTTGTTAGGGGGGCTGATAAAGCAACTTAAATTAAAAAAAATAAAAAAATGCGTGCCTATCCATCCCTGTAGTATTAAGCATTGCAGAGGTTGCTTCTGATACTGACCCTGTACTCCCTGTGAAATTTTTAAGATCTGACATCAGACATACAAGAGGAAATTTCGGAATCGTGCCTAGAAACAGATCCCACTTTGCAGGATATGGAGCTGGAAAAGGAAATCCCTTTTTTTTTTTTTTTTTTTTAAAGAATAACGTTTATTGGGTTTATACGGGGATCAAGTTTATTATCTGGGATTAGAAGGGGGGATTAGGGGCCCGAGAGAAAACTGCCCTTTTCCTTTAAATCTAAGAAAGTGAAGAGGATTGGATTTTGGCAGTTCTATGACGGCGGTGTCCGATATCACGGCAGTAACGGCATAACTGCAACCAGCTGTGCTACGACGGGCTGTAAAAGAGTTGCGAAAATCATTATGACATGGAGCTAGAATAGGGGATGATAATTATTTCTGGCGTGACAGTGCTAATGTGAAAATGTGACCATAAAAAACAAAAACAAAAAAAAAATATATATATATCTATCTATCTCTCTCTCTCTCTCTCTCTCTCTCTCTCTCTCTCTCTCTCTCTATCTATATATATATATATATATATATATATATATATATATATATATATATATGGATAGATAGAGAGAGAGAGAGAGAGAGATTTATAGAAATATATTAATGGAAGAAGCAGCCAAGTTATTTAAAAGGAATGTAAAATCTTGTTCACATCTTTTTTTTATTAGATACACAAGAGAAAGTGATCTGTTTTAAATATGATGGTTTAAAACAGGGGTCTCCAAACTTTTTAAACAAAGGGCCAGTTTATTGTCCTTCAGACTTTAGGGGGGCCGGACTGTGGCCAGTAGGAGTGAAAACTTTCCTGGCGTCAGTGGGAATAATCATCGCCACATTGGGTATTAGGGAATGAATAGTGCCCCCATCATTGGTGTCAGTGGGAGGAATAGTGCCCTCATCATTGGTATCAGTGGGAGGAATAGTGCCCCCATCATTGGTATCAATGGGAGGAATAGTGCCCTCATCATTGGTATCAGTGGGAGGAATAGCGCCCCATCATTGGTATCAATGGGAGGAATAGTGCCCCCATCATTGGTATCAATGGGAGGAATAGTGCCCTCATCATTGGTATCAGTGGGAGGAATAGCGCCCCATCATTGGTATCATTGGGAGGAATAGTGCCTCATCATTGGTGTCAGTGGGGGGGAATAGTGTCCCATCATTGGTGTCAGTGGGCGGAATAGTGCCCCATCATTGGTATCAGTGGGAGGAATAGTGCCCCATCATTGGTGTCAGTGGGCGGAATAGTGCCCCATCATTGGTATCAGTGGGAGGAATAGTGCCCCATCATTGGTATCAGTGGGCGGAATAGTGCCCCATCATTGGTATTATTGGGAGGAATAGAGCCCCATCATTGATATTACTGGGAGTAATAGTGCCCCATCATTAGTATCACTGAGAGGAATATATCAGTGGGAAGAATAGTGCCCCCATCGTGAGCATCATTGGGAGGAATAATGCCCCATTGTTGGCATCATTGGGAGTAATTGTATCCCATAGTTTTTTTTTATTGGAAGGAATAGTACCCCAATCATTGGTATCACTGAGAGGAATAGTGCCCCATCAATAATATCTTTGGGAGGAATAGTGCCCCATCATAAGTATCATTGGGAGGAATAGTGCCCCATTGTAAGTTTTATCGGGGGGAATAGTGCCCCATTGTTGGTATCATTGGGAGCAATAGTGTCCTATAGTTGGTATGATTGGGAGGAATAGTGCCCCATTGTTGGTACCATTGAGAGGAATAGTGCCCCATCATTGTAGGTATCAGTGGGAGGAATAATGCCCCATTGTTGGTATCATTGAGAGGAATAGTGCCCCATCATTGTAGGTATCAGTGGGAGGAATAATGCCCCATTGTTGGTATCATTGAGAGGAATAGTGCCCCATCATTGGTATCAGGGGGAGGAATAGTACCCTGTCATTGGTATCAGCGGGAAGAATAGTGCCCCATCGTTGGTATCAGCGGGAGGAATAGTGCCCCAAGGGCAAGCGAACAACAACATCTGGCCCCTGGGCTGCAGTTTGGAGATCATTGGTTTAAAAAATCTGTATACTGTATATATATGTGTATGCATTGTGGCCCATGTCCCCACACAACTGTCAGATGGAGACCACCAAATGTGTCTGTGCAGCCGCTACGTCCCAATAGACTTGAATGGGACTGCCTGCCCATGGATGTACAGACCACCTTGTGCCGGCCCCTGACATGGGCTCTACAGATATGTACACCCTTGTTGTGAATGAGGCCTAAAGGAGGCAGTCTCATTCAGCTTGAGATACGGTCAGAAACTACAAAGATGATACAATACTGGGAGTATAATATATGACAAGCATGCTAACTATGAAAGCCAAACTCTGTGTACAAAAACGTTAAAAGCTGAGCTCAGCTAGAGAAGGATGGGAAGGCGCCTTGCACACGTGCAAAGTGTGAACGGCCTGGAGGAGGATGGGAGAGCGCACTGCACGTGTGCATCCCAGAGCGCCCACTAGGGGGCACAAATGTCCAGCCTGGTCCTGCAAATGGCAGGATTGAGGGGGGTTCGAGGAGCCAGTGGTTTTTTGGGGAGAGGCCACTAACAGCTGCATTTATAATGAAGGAACATGCACCATTTAAAACAAGAGGAGCACCGTAAAAAGCAACAGTCAATGACACAGAGGTGGTCCATTATTATCTTTTATTATTGAATTGTAATTATGTTAGCGAACTGCGGCTTGGAAATTCAAATGTATCCTGAATTCTTGCAATGGAGGCTCATTCTAGACGTCAACCTTGCGGACCGCATTTTTCTCCCATTTAAAATTCTTTTTATTTATCATATTTACCTCTTTTGCTGCATTTCTGCTGTGCAGCGAAATTGTCTTCATTTGTATATTTTTCGTGCATCAGCACCCCGGGCAGAGGATTGTGAGATCCAGCCATTAAAAATATGATTCATCAGCAGCACATGGCTGAAATGTGCTAACTGCAAAGAAAAAAAAAAAAAAAAATACTAGACGGCCTAATAGGAGGCTGAATTATAAGGATGTCATGTGATTTCCAGGATTTTGCAGGCCAAAGTGAGTTGGAAGCAAAACTTGGCTTTCATAGGTCACGCTATCCATAGACGTAGATGCGTGTTGCTGCTTGATTACCATTGTGGTAAAGTTGAGCCTTCTCTGGTGCTCCCCCCCCCCCACCCCCCCTAAAATAAAACCTTTACTTTTTTTATTACATGCCTCATTTTAGCCACTGTGACATCATCACAGCTGCACTATTAATTGTTAAGAATCGAGATCGCGATCCCCCCCCCCCCCCCCCAGCAATCTTAAAGCATTTTCCCAAGAGAGTTCTTGGCTCAACCTGACAGTTGTAAAAAAAAAAAATGTCAGTCTGACAAGTGACAAGTTTCAGAACATTCCTCAGCCGCTGAGCTAACTATAAACATTGTAACGTTTTGTTCTTTAGATCAAAGGAATGAACTTCGGTCTGTAAATGAGGGAAGTTCAACCACTTAAAGACTAAACCTTTTTTCTGACACTTGTTGCAATATCAGGAAGGGGATGACAGACAGAAGATGTTGTTTACATTCTCCAACCTCAGTTTGCAGGCACAAAATGATGTCAGCTACACTGCTAGGAGTTAGATCACCCTATAGCTGCACCCTCCCCCCAGGGGGTCCCCTTACCTGCATCCGCTGGAACTCCTCCTCTGACAGAGCCTGCGTCATATTCCTGCCTGACACCGGAAATGCACCTTCACCGTTCTGCTCAATGGTATCCTCGTAGTCCTGGTTCCCATCTTGGTGCTCCTCATGTTTCCTGTCCCTGTCACTTATGGTTCGGGAGCAGAGCCATGTCAAGCTAACCAAGATATCCCATAGATGTCAATGGTAAATGTTACTGGATCCGTGCCATGTCAAGCTAACCAAGATATCCCATAGACGCCAATGGTAAATGTTACTGGATCCGTGCCATGTCAAGCTAGCCAAGATATCCCATAGACGCCAATGTTAAATGTTACTGGATCCGTGCCATGTCAAGCTAACCAAGATATCCCATAGACGCCATGGGTAAATGTTACTGGATCCGTGCCATGTCAAGCTAGCCAAGATATCCCATAGACGCCAATGTTAAATGTTACATGATCCGTACCATGTCAAACTAACCAAGATATCCAATAGACGCCAAAGGTAAATGTTACTGGATCCGTGCCATGTCAAGCTAACCAAGATATCCCATAGACGCCAATGGTAAATGTTACTGGATCCGTGCCATGTCAAGCTAACCAAGATATCCCATAGACGCCAATGTTAAATGTTACTGGATCCGTGCCATGTCAAGCTAACCAAGATATCCCGTAGACACCAATGTTAAATGTTACTGGATCCGTGCCATGTCAAGCTAACCAAGATATCCCATAGACTCCAAAGGTAAATGTTACTAGATCCGTGCCATGTCAAGCTAACCAAGATATCCCATAGACGCCAATGTTAAATGTTACTGGATCCGTGCCATGTCAAGCTAACCAAGATATCCCATAGACGCCAATGTTAAATGTTACTGGATCCGTGCCATGTCAAGCTAACCAAGATATCCCATAGACGCCAATGTTAAATGTTAATGGATCCGTGCCATGTCAAGCTAACCAAGATACCCCATAGACGCCAATGGTAAATGTTACTGGATCCGTGCCATGTCAAGCTAACCAAGATATCCCATAGACACCAATGTTAAATGTTACTGGATCCGTGCCATGTCAAGCTAACCAAGATATCCCATAGATGCCAATTTTAAATGTTACTGGATCCGTGCCATGTCAAGCTAACCAAGATATCCCATAGACTCCAAAGGTAAATGTTACTAGATCCGTGCCATGTCAAGCTAACCAAGATATCCCATAGACGCCAATGTTAAATGTTAATGGATCCGTGCCATGTCAAGCTAACCAAGATACCCCATAGACGCCAATGGTAAATGTTAATGGATCCGTGCCATGTCAAGCTAACCAAGATATCCCATAGACGCCAATGTTAAATGTTAATGGATCCGTGCCATGTCAAGCTAACCAAGATACCCCATAGACGCCAATGGTAAATGTTACTGGATCCGTGCCATGTCAAGCTAACCAAGATATCCCATAGACACCAATGTTAAATGTTACTGGATCCGTGCCATGTCAAGTTAACCAAGATATCCCATAGATGCCAATTTTAAATGTTACTGGATCCGTGCCATGTCAAGCTAACCAAGATATCCCATAGACTCCAAAGGTAAATGTTACTAGATCCGTGCCATGTCAAGCTAACCAAGATATCCCATAGACACCAATGTTAAATGTTACGGGAGCAGTGCCATGTCAAGCTGTACTCGCTTGCACCACACTGCGCATGCGCGAGATCGGCAGGTGCATGCTGGGTAGCCAGCATGCACGGAATCCAGGAAGAAGGATACTGCGGCTTCAGATGCCCACACTGGAGATGGCCGCGCTGTGCAGGAACTTCACAAAGTAAGAAAACAATGCTGCACAAATAGAAAACTGAGCATAGTTTACAGCATACCTTTGTTACATTGCGTAAGGCATGAGTATTCCAGGGGTATTTTTATCTTAAAAGTCATATTTTGGCCGGAACACCACTTTAATTTTTCCAATATATGGAGACTTTTGGGACACCCTATAGATATATATATATTTTTTTGATGCAGATGGCATATTTGCTCCACGCGTTTCAGTTGGGTCTTTAACTGTGTGACTCAAATTGTCCCATGAATTAGTATTCTCTATAATTCAACACCTTTTTTCTTCTGGTTTTGGAACATTCAGACAAATATATGACATCACAGATAGTTGCTGGGGTTTTCTACATTTCCCCCCCGCCCCGCCTGGTGGTTCCAGTCAGTTGCTTCTGGTCTGCTGTTGATATTCTCACGGTTCGATGCATTTGTTTTAGCTCCGGCTCCATTGTCCTCTGGAGCTCCGGTATTTAATTTGAAAAAGATTGATTGGGGGCTGCGTATTGAGGTCGTAGCTCAGCTACCGAACAGTTATGTCGGAGTGTCGCCGGGTCCCTATAAACACTTCGGAAATGAGTTTCTGTCTCAATCCTGTGTACGTTTACGAAATGTCATAGTGTTTTATTTTAGCCAATGGTCCAACACTGTTCTGGAGAGAAACAAATTTTAAAGGGCACCTGTCATTTATTACAAAGCACTGTGCTATAATGAAGAAAGGTTGGCTGTTCTTTTACGTTGGTGAAGATTTTAGCCCGGAACATAGATGCTCCACCTCTGAAGGGCTATACAGATTCTTAATCTAATAAAGTACACTCAACCAGGGTTCCATGACGCCCTAGGGTTCCTCTGGAGTTTCCTAGGGGTTCCTTGAGCAATGATCAATCTCTGCTTTTCAGTTCCCACTGACACCATTATCTTTTTAGCTATCTGTTAGGGGGTAACCCATCCCAGTGACCACAAGTGTAAAGCCGGCCATACACGATTCAAATCTCAGGCAGTTCAGCAGGAACCGGCCGAGGTTCGAACCATTAATAGGCAGGCTGAATGTACCAAGTTGATCGATCAATCAACTTGGGTACAACCAGCCTGCCGAATTTGCTTGCGATAGCCACTAGTGATAAATACTGTCTTCTCCCGGTGGGCATGGCATCCACCGCCCTTCCCCGACCGGGATAGGACAATGGCCCGGCAGGAGGGATTCCCATGTCTACACTGGCTGTGTTGATGGTGGAATCAAGTGACTTTCTTTCCTGCAACCTGTGGTTGAAGAGAAGAAATTTGCTCTGTGTATGGCCGGCCTCTAGAGCATTCTTCCCACTGACTATCACATTAATGTATCATGAGTTACACTAATTTCTTAACAGGGGTTCCCTTAGACCAGAAAGATATTTCAAGGGTTCCTCTGTGTTGAAAAGGTTAAATCTCAAAAAATATAAAAAGGTGGGACTTTAATGGTGCCAAACCTCAGAAAAAACACACATACAAGTTTTTTTAAAAACACATTTTTTCTATTAGAAAAATATTTCTAAATATAGAGAGTGCAGGGGTCAGGGATGCATAATGCACAGAGTGCAGGGGTCAAGAGTGCATAAATAATACACAGAGTATATGGGTCAGGTGTGCAAAATATAGAGAGTGCAGGGGTCAGGGGTGCATAATGCACAGAGTGCAGGGGCTATGTGTGGGAAATATAGAGAGTGCAGGGGTCAGGGGTGCATAATGCACAGAGTGTAGGGGCTATGTGTGGGAAATATAGAGAGTGCAGGGGTCAGGGGTGCATAATGCACAGAGTGTAGGGGTCAAGAGTGCATAATGCAAAGAGTGCAGGGGTTATGTGTGGGAAATATAGCAAGTGCAGGGGTCAGGGGTGCATAATGCACAGAGTGCAGGGGTCAGGTGTGCAAAATATAGAGTGTGCAGGGGTCAGGAACATATAATGCACAGGGTGCAGGGTTCAAGAGTGCATAATGTACAGAGTACAGGGAATAGAACTGAAAATCAAATAGAGTGCAGGGGTCACAAGTGGATAATACACAGAGTGCAGGATTCTGGTGTGCATAATGAAGAGAGTGCAGGGGTAAGCATTGCAGAATGCAGGGGTCAGGAGTACATAACACACAGAGTGCAGGGAGTCAGGAGTACATAACACACAGAGAGCAGGGGTCAGGAGTACATAACACACAGAGTGCAGGGAGTCAGGAGTACATAACACACAGAGAGCAGGGGTCAGGAGTACATAACACACAGAGTGCAGGGGTCAGGAGTACATAACACACAGAGTGCAGGGGGTCAGGAGTACATAACACACAGAGTGCAGGGGGTCAGGAGTACATAACACACAGAGTGCAGGGGGTCAGGAGTACATAACACACAGAGTGCAGGGAGTCAGGAGTACATAACACACAGAGTGCAGGGGGTCAGGAGTACATAACACACAGAGTGCAGGGAGTCAGGAGTACATAACACACAGAGAGCAGGGGTCAGGAGTACATAACACACAGAGTGCAGGGGGTCAGGAGTACATAACACACAGAGTGCAGGGGGTCAGGAGTACATAACACACAGAGTGCAGGGGGTCAGGAGTACATAACACACAGAGTGCAGGGAGTCAGGAGTACATAACACACAGAGTGCAGGGGGTCAGGAGTACATAACACACAGAGAGCAGGGGTCAGGAGTACATAACACACAGAGTGCAGGGAGTCAGGAGTACATAACACACAGAGTGCAGGGGGTCAGGAGTACATAACACACAGAGAGCAGGGGTCAGGAGTACATAACACACAGAGTGCAGGGGGTCAGGAGTACATAACACACAGAGTGCAGGGAGTCAGGAGTACATAACACACAGAGTGCAGGGGGTCAGGAGTACATAAGACACAGAGTGCAGGGGGTCAGGAGTACATAACACACAGAGTGCAGGGGTCAGGAGTACATAATGTAGATAGTGCAGGGGTCAGGAGTGCATTACGCACAGGGTAGTGTACAGAATACAACCAAAAATTCCTCTCTCCTCACATCCCTCCAAGCCAATATTCCCCATAGTACAGATCTTTACAACAGCATTATTCCACCCCCAGTACAGATTTCCCCCCACAGCCCTAACCCCCCCCCCCCCCCCCCCCCTAGCTAGCCTGCTCAGTACAGACTCCCCCTCCCAGCCCACCCCCTCAGTAGAGCACACCCCCAAACTTCACTTACTTACTGAGGAGATACAGCAGTTCACAGTCAGGTGTGTTACCAAAGAAAGGAAATTTACACCTTTTTTTATTCCAAAAAAAAATTTAGACGAACTGATAACCTTATCATAAAGGGACAATTCATGCCATATTTGAGAAAAAAAATCAAAAAATGTAGGCCGTTACCAATACAGACTCATTAATGCTTTTCACAGTCTGTCCGTTGCCCATCATGATATCAAAACTGGACCCAGTTGGAAACCTTTTACAGATACTTTGAAAATTGTGTTCTGAGAATCGCTTTAAGGTATAATTATGTTGGAATTTCTATATTTAATACTAAAAGAACAATGTTCAGCCCATTTGACAGTTCTTTGACGTTTTAAATGTAATTATTGAATTCAAAAGACGAGGTTTTAGAAACCGGGACCGAGATTTGGGCCTATCAATAGTATTTACACCTTGGTGTTGCCCACTGTGATACTATAATTTGGATCCAGTCGATATTTATCTGTGGATTTTTGGATGTTGTGTTTACATTTCAAAAAATCCTCACAATGGTGGATTTTTTTTATTTGTGAAGTTGCTCGGTCCGGGTGGCAGTTTTTTTTGAACTTCAGATTTATCCAGGCATTCTTCTCTCCCAAACTCAGCAATGTAGGGATTACATTTGGATACCTTAGTTAGCAAAATTCCATTAAAATGAAACCGTTTCATCCTCTTGTTTGTCTCGCTTGACCGTAAGATTTATTTTGAAGATGTACCGGCATGCACAGATAAAAAGACATCAAAGAATGAACCTTGACGCCTTTCACACAATATGCTTACTCGTAACTCGTAAAGTCTACAGGCTTGGAAATATCAGTTTGTAAATGGATAGAAAACTGGCTAAAAAACCGAATTCAGAGTAGTGATTAATGATTCTTACTCTCAATGGTCTAAGGTTATCAGTGGGGTACCCCAAGGTTCAGTGTTGGGACCCTTACTCTTTAATATCTTTAAAAATGATATTGGGTCTGGGATTAAAAGTAACATTTCTGTCTTGCAGATGACACCAAACTATGCAGTGGAATAACGTCCTTACAGGATGTCTCCAATTTACAAGCCGACCTCAATGCACTAATTGTGCAATGTCTAATTGGGCGACTAAGTGGCAGATGAGGTTTAATGTTGATAAATGTAAAGTTCTGCACTTGGGGGCTAAGAATATTCATGTATCATACATACTACGGGGAGTACAACTGGGGCAATCCATAGTAGAGAAGGATCTGGGGGTTTTGGTAGCTCATAAGCTCAATAATAACATGCAATGCCAAGCTGTGGTTTCCAAAGTAAGCAAAGTCCTTTTTTTGTATTAGGAGAGGTATGGACTCCAGAGAGAGAGAGAGAGAGAGAGAGATATTTTTTTGCCCCTGTACAAATCATTAGTAAGACCTCATCTAGAATATGTAATTCAGTTTTGGGCACCAGTTCTCAAAAAGGATATCGGGGAACTGGAGAAAGTGCAGAGAAGGTCAACCAAACTGATAAGAGGCATGGAGGAGCTCAGCTATGAGGAAAGATTAGAGGAACTGAATTTATTCTCTCTTGAGAAGAGGAGATTAAGGAAGGATATGATCACCATGTACAAATACAGAAGTGGTCCATATAGTGAACTTGGTGTTGAGTTATTTACTTTAAGGTCATCACAGAGGACAAGGGGCACTCTTTACGTCTAGAGGAAAAAAGATTTCATCTCCAAATATGGAAAGGTTTCTTCACAGTAAGAGCTGTGAAAATGTGGAATAGACTCCCTCCAGAGGTGGTTCTGGCCAGCTCAGTAGATTGCTCAGTGGTTTCTTTCCTAAATGTACATAATATAACTGGGTACTGACATTTATAGGTAAAGTTGATCCAGGGAAAATCCGATTGCCTCTCGGGGGATCAGGAAGGAATTTTTTCCCCCGCTGTAGCGAATTGTATCTTGCCTTGTTGGGGTTTTTTGCCTTCCTCTGGATCAACTGTGGGTGTAGGCTTGTGTATATGGGATTGTATGATATTATTTTTTATTTATTTTTTTATTTATCTTTACCTTTACCTTTTATTGGTTGAACTAGATGGACTTGTGTCTTTTTTTCAACCTGACTAACTATGTAACTATATGTAATGTACTGTATATCTAACTGCCAGCAGGAAACAATGGTGAGATAAAACTCTGTTCTATTTAATCAAACTATTATCAACATAGCAGATGCTTCATTCGTACGTATCAAGAGTTCAAAAGAACATTTTAATGCAAATAAAATATCAGTTACTTTAACCCTTTCCCGCCAACGCCTCCTGGCCCTTTAAATCTAAATCCCGGGGGGCGGAGGTGGGCATTCGGGTCATGTGACCGCCGTGATTGGTTCTCACAGCGGTCACATGATTGGAAAGCTGCCGATCGCAAGTAATGCATTGGGAGCTTTCCGGTGCCTGCTGGTGACTGTGCCGGGAGTGCGCAGGGCGTGCGCTCTCAGCGCAGTTTAATGTTTACACAAGGCCGCATGCGTGAAGGCCCACTCGCCAAGAGGCTGCGTAAGTGTGTTTGGCCAGGTGCAAGAGCTTAACCACTTGGAAGGAACTTCCAGGTTTAAAGGTGCGTGCATGCCCCCTGCCTCTCGTGCTTCGGTTGGACACAACATGAGTTCGTCAGCAGGCTCGCAGCCAATGATTTTGGCTGTGAACCTGCTGACAACCCAGATCTGGTTATTGTTTTCTCCCCGATTTCACTTATTGTTCAGAGCTGAAATCAGGAAGAAAGTCCGGCCAATCTGTAAGTGATTAAAATCAGCACAGATACCCTTGTTTAGCACATAGTTAACCCTCTGATTGGCCTCCTGCTCACCCCTTACATTAGTATAGTGTCAGTGTACAGTATTATCATTGATCACTGTATTAGTCTCGCTGGCGACATCAGATAGTGTCAGTTAGTGTCCCCCCCAGCCAGTGTCAGTTAGCACCAGTCGCTGATTGTCCGCCACACTATAAGTCACTGATCATTGCTATTACTAGTATAGTGTCTATCCAGGTCCATATCTGGGAAGACTGTCCACAAGGTTTAGGAGTGTGTCTATGGGAATGTTTGACCATTCTTCCAGAAGCGCATTTGTGAGGTCAGGCCCTGATGTTGGATGAGAAGGCTTGTCTCACAGTCTTCGCTTTTATTTCATCCCAAAGGTGTTCTATCGGGTTGAGGTCAGGACAGGCAAGTTCCTCCACCCCAGACTCTCTCATCCATGTCTTTATGGACCTTGCTTTGTACACTGGTACGCAGTCATGTTGGAACAGGAAGGGGCCATCCCCAAACTGTTCCCACAAAGTTGGGAGCATGAAATTGTCCAAAATGTCTTGGTATGCTGACGCGTTAAGAGTTCCCTTCACTGGAACTAAGGGGCCAAGCCCAACCCCTGAGGGGCCAAGCCCAACCCCTGAGGGGCCAAGCCCAACCCCTGAAAAACATCCCCCACACCATAATTCCCCCCCTCCAGCCTTAGACAGGAGCCAACTAACCTACTACCATGTCTTTGAAGTGTGGGAGAAAGCCGGAGTACCAAGAAGTGGTGGTTGGGATGAACACAGGACTCTAGTGCTGCTAGGCAGAAATGCTAACCACCAAGCCACTGTGCCCATATCTTGCTGTCTTTGAATGAAAAAAAGGTTATAAGGAATAAAAACTGATTGAGCCCCCCCCCCCCCCCCTTACGTGCTCATACCATTAGTTTATTTTTCTCATATGAATGCTTCATGGTGTGCTTCTCTCTTTGGACACATCACCTCTGCCTGACATAAGGACGCTGCTTTAGATGCTGATGATGACTCTGTCGGTGGACAATCATTTTCTGGCGGCTGGGTAGGGATGGGGGTTGTTGGCGATGTGTGTCTGCATTATCAGTAGAAGGGTAAGCAGCGGGAAGTATTCCTATAGAATGGTAATGGTAAGCGAGAGCGCTGACTGTCCGGCTTGTTCCCTCAGGCTCATGTCCTGCCATTGTTGTCCTGACCTACAGGAAGGTCACAGCCAAGCTCTGCCTATGGAGAGGGACCCGTGTGTTACTGACCAGGATGCTGCTTGCCGAGCTGTATGGAGGAGATGAGAGGGCCAGTCTGCGAAGAGTCCACAACTTCTCATTCTTCATTTAACAATTAACCACTTGGCCTCCGGAAGGTTTACCCCCCCCCCCCCCCTTCATGACCAGGCCGCTCTTTGCAATACGGCACCGCGTTACTTTAACTGACAATTACGCTGTCCCCAAATAAAATTTATGTCATTTTTTTTCCCCACAAATAGAGCTTTCATTTGGTGGTATTTGATCACCTCTGCGGTTTTTAATCTTTTTTGCTAATAGCGCAAAAAAACCTAACAATTAAAAAAAAAAAAACTCTTTTTACTTTCTGCTATAAAGCATATCCCATAAAAAAAAAATCATAACTTTAGTCCATGTATTCTGTATATTATATATTCTGCTACAATAAATCAGGGATATGCAATTAGTGGACCTCCAGGTGTTGCAAAACTACAAGTCCCATCATGCCTCTGCCTCTGGGTGTCATGCTTGTGGCTGTCAGTGTCTTGCTATGCCTCATGGGAGTTGTAGTTCTGCAACAACTGCAAGTCCGCTAATTGCATATCCCTGTGCTACATGTTTTTGGTAAAAAAAAAATAAGCACATAGTGATTGGTTTACGGGAAGGTTATGCCGTCTACAAACTATGGGATATATACTGGAATTTTTATTTATTTATTTACTAGTAATGGTAGTGGACAGAGACTTATAGATATTTTGCGGCGGCCAAACGGACACTAACTAACACTTTTGACACTTTTTGGGAACCAGTGACACTAATACAGGGATCGGTGCTAAAAATATGTACTGTCACTGTACTAATGACACCGGCTGTTAACCACTTCCCTACCCGCCCATAGTCATATGACGTCCTGGGATGGGATCTCCCATCCTGGGTGGGCGTCATATGACGTCCTGGGATTCCCGGCCGTCTAGGAACCCGGGGCCCGGTGCGTGTGCCCGGCGGCCGCGATGTCCGCCGGGCACCCGCGATTGCCCGTTAACCGGGCCGGCATGTGGATCTGTGTGTGTAAACACACAGATCCAAAGCCTGTCAGCTCTGAGGAGAGCGATCTGTGTTCCCAGAACGGAGGAACACTGATCGGTCTCCTCCCCTTGAGCGTCCCCTCCCCCTTCAGTTAGTAATCACTCCCTAGGAAACATATTAACCCCTCCCCGCCCCCTAGTGGTTAACCCCTTCACTGCCTGTCACATTTACACAGTAATCAATGCAATTGTATAGCATTGATCGCTGTATAAATGTGAACGGTCCCAAAAATGTGTCAAAAGTTTCCGATGTGTCTGCCATAATGTCGCAGTCACGAAAAAAAATCGCGATCGCCGCTAAAAAAATAAATAATTTTTTTTTTTTAAAAATGCCATAAATCTATCCCCTATTTTGTAGACGCTATAACTTTTGCGCAAACCAATCAATATACGCTTATTGTGATTTTTTTTTTACCAAAAATATGTAGAAGAATACGTATCGGCCTAAACTGAGGAAAAAATTTGTTTTTTAAAAAAAAATTGGGATATTTATTATGGCAAAAAGTAAAAAATATTGTGTTTTTTTCAAAATTGTCGCTCTTCTTTTGTTTATAGCGCAAAAAATAAAAACCGCAGAGGCGATCAAATACCACCAAAAGAAAGCTCTATTTGTGGTGAAAAAAGGACGTCAATTTTTTTTGGGTACAACGTCACACGACCGCGCAATTGACGTTCAAAGTGCGACAGCGCTGAAAACTAAAATTTGGCCTGGGAAGGAAGGGGGTGGAATTGCCCTGTATTGAACCGGTTAAGGGGTTAAACATCTAGGCTGATCAAAGGGTTAAGTGTGTGCCTAGCCAGTGTTTTGGTGTTCACTGTGTGCTGCTTTTGCTAGGGGAAGAAATGGATTCTAGTCCCTGCTTTTCAGGAACACAGAACCCATCCCTTCCTCCCCCTGTCAGAACGGCGATCTGCCTCATTTACATAGGCAGATCGCCGTTCTGTGTTCTTTACCGACGATCGGTGGGTTTCCCAGAGGACATCTAGTTCCCGGCACCCGCAGATCGGCTTCTGCTGTGAATATTGAAAACTGTTATAGGGTGGTCAGCAGGTGGTTAAAGTGATAAATGTATGTATTTTTAACATAGGCTGGGTTCACATATATGCGAATTGTTTTAGCCGCATCCAATTAGCATAATATGTGAATGTGACCTTCTCTCAATGGAGCCGGTTCACACATGTCCGCGGCAGCCGGGGTGCGGTTTTGAAAAGGATCCTGTGCATTTTTGGGTCTGGTTCAGGTGTGAATTCAGGAAAAAAAATTTGCACCTGAACTGGTGAACAGATACACACCGGACTCCAGACTGCAAACCACAGCCAGGCATGCGTGAACCAAGCCTTGTTGGTTAGCACTTCCACCTTGCAGTACTAGGGTCATTGGTCTGAATCCCAACCACGGCACTTCCCGCACGGAGTTTGCATGTTCTCTCTGTGCTTGCTCTTACTCCGACATGCAGCGATCTGAGGCGGAGGTTCGGCCCCCTTCTTTCCCCACAGTCTTCTGGGACACATCACAGGTCCCAGAAGACTACTGGACCATTCACCAGTCTCAGCGTGGCTTGCGCATGTGCAGTAGGAAATAAGCTGCAAAGTCGTAAGGCTTCAATTCCTGTTTCCCTTACTTGAGATGCCGGCGGATGCACCCAAAGTTGATTGCAGAATCGGCTCTGGTGAGAACATTGCTGGATCCCTGGACAGGTAAGTGCCCTTATATTAAAAGTCAACAGCTACAGTATTTGAAGCTGCTAAATTTTCATTTTTTGGGGGGGTTGGGAGTCTGGAGCTCCTCGTTAAGACCAATAATAAGGCATGTGGGAGGAGGGCCTACACAGCACATAAAGTAAGATTATGTTGAATAGAGCACCCTTGCTTTGTTAGGGGACTCCAAGAGCCTTCATGAAGATCTTTAAAAGGTAGCCACATGTACCTTTAGTTGTCTTCATTTTGTATGAAATATCAAACCCCTTTCACCTGGATGTCTTCATTCTGTCTCGGCAGGGGATCCATAGACTGATCTAGTGCGGAGTCAGGTCATAATGGAAACTGATGTCACTTAAGTGTCTGCTATGCTTTTTACTCCATCTTGTAAACTCTTGAGTTGCCAGATGTAAACTGATGTGAGTCCATATATATGAGGCCTGAAAGTAATGCAAAAGTGGGCATAATTTTTTTTTTTTTTTTTTTAACTTAAATAGGTTGTTCAAATTTCACACGTTGGTAGAGTAATGCCCTGTACACACGACCGGTTTAGCCGTTGTAATAAACTCCGACAGGTTTCTCCGACGGAATTCCATTCAAGCGGTCTTGCCTACACACGGTCAACCCAAAGTCCGACCGTCCAGAACGCGGTGACGTGCAACACTTACGACGGGACTAGAAAAAGGAAGTTCAATAGCCAGTAGCCAATAGATTCCGTCTCGTACTTCAGAGCATGCGTCTTTTTTGGTCCGTCCGACCAGCATACAGATGACCGGTTTTCCCGATAGCAATTGGGTCCGTTGGAAATATTTAGAACATGTTCCATTTCTAGGTCCGTCAGATTTAAAAAAAAGTCCAATGAGGCCTACACACATGATCGGTATATACGATGAAAAGCTTCCGTCTGACTTTTTTTGTCGGACATTCCGCTCGTGTTTATGCGGCATAATTCTTCCTCTATAGTAACTTCTTCTTTTACAACAATGGATTCCAAGGAGAAGCAAGGTGCCATTGTTGAGTTTGTGATAGAGGAGGAGTGCAGGCTGTCTGACATTGATGGTTTCCCACTCCTTAGTTTGTCTTCAATGCTGGTGTCAACCTTCTTTAAACTTCTTCATCCATCTGTGCACATTACTCTTCTCAATGGTGGCATCTCCAAAAACATTCTCTAGCCTTCTGTGGTTGCTGGACAGCCTGTACCCCTCCTTTATCAAGAACTCATTGACAGCATGTTGCTTCTGCTTGGAATTCATGATTTACCTGCTAGGAAGGGTGAGGCTGGGTTCACACATGTCTGGCTGTGGTTTGCCGTCCAGAGTCCGGAGCGTTTCTGTTCACTGGTTCGGGTGCAATTCAGTTGCAAATTTTTGCCTGAATTCGCAACTGAACCACACCACGGCCGCCCCGGACATGTGTGAACCGACTCCATTGAGAGGCGGTCACAATTACGTTATACGAATTGGATGCAGTTAAAACCGCATCCAATTCGCATATATGTGAACCCAGCCTCACTCTAACAACATGTGAAATTTGAATGACCTGTATAAGTACAGACACAGTTCCCCATAAACGTTTACTGTACAAAATAAGGTCCGTTGGCATAGACCATAGGGTGAGTACATGGATTGAAAACTGGCTACAAGGGCGAGTTTAGAGTGTGGTGATAAATGGGGAGTACTCAGAATGGTCAGGGGTGGGTAGTGGGGTCCCCCAGGGTTCTGTGCTGGGACCAATCCTATTTAATTTGTTCATAAATGATCTGGAGGATGGGGTAAACAGTTCAATCTCTGTATTTGCAGACGATACTAAGCTAAGCAGGGCAATAACTTCTCCGCAGGATGTGGAAACCTTGCAAAAAAATCTGAACAAATTAATGGGGTGGGCAACTACATGGCAAATGAGGTTCAATGTAGAAAAATGTAAAATAATGCATTTGGGTGGTAAAAATATGAATGCTGGGGGGAGAACCTCTGGGGGAATCTAGGATGGAAAAGGACCTGGGGGGCCTAGTAGATGATAGGCTCAGCAATGCCAAGCTGCTGCTAACAAAGAAAACAGAATATTGGCATTAAAAAGGGGATCAACTGCAGAGATAAAACGATAATTCTCCCGCTCTACAAGACTCTGGTCCGGCCGCACCTGGAGTATGCTGTCCAGTTCTGGGCACCAGTCCTCAGGAAGGATGTACTGGAAATGGAGCGAGTAAAAAGAAAGGCAACAAAGCTAATAAAGGGTCTGGAGGATATTAGTTATGAGGAAAGGTTGCGAGCACTGAACTTATTCTCTCTGGAGAAGAGACGCTTGAGAGGGGATATGATTTCAATTTACAAATACCGGACTGGTGACCCCACAATAGGGATGTAGCACTAACCCTCAGTGGGGCTGCTGGTTTAAGCGGGCTTGTTACCTTCACTCTCGACACCTCTGTTTCACTGGCACCGGGTCTAGGGTTCCGTTGAATTTACCTCTGGACGATAAAAGCACCAACACTTGAGTACGTTTTCAATGCTTTATTGAACCAAGTAACGAAGGAAGTAGCAGGAAAGAGGCAGGAGGGAAACTGCAGGGAAGCTCAAATACCTTTCTGTAGGATTCTTGAGAACGCCCTTTAAAGTTGAATATTGTAATCAGATGCAATCCCCTTGTGGGACACACTCTTTGCTTGCCTGGATAGGCCTCTCTCACTTGCCTAGCAGCCAGTACATAGCACAAACAAAAGTCTCTGCCACAGACTTGAGTGAAATAAACCCGTACGATCCTCTGCCGCAGGATGTATTGGTTTTAGCGGTGAACGTCAGAAACAGTACTTGGACCTCTAAGCCAACCCGGCAGTACTATGCTGTAGAACTACTTTAGGATACGTCCCCCAACCGAGTCACCAGGCCCCTCTCCAGACCAGCACTCTGCGTGATCCTTCCATGACGGGTCCTCCCCTGGGATCTTCTCGGTTGTCCAGCTTCTTCACTCTGGATAGACAGTTCAGGACCATTCCTCCGCTGCTGTGGTAGGCCCCAGACAGGCTTATGGGCCCACCCACAGCGATGCGGGCCTCAGGAACAGAGGACCGCGAGATAGCACTCTAACGCATACCTGTCGGCCAGGAGGGCCAGCGGGTGGCTGTAGAACAAACCCTAAAACATGGTGTATGCCCCATAAATACCCTCTCCCAGAATGCAACTCGGAGGTCCACCTCCACCGAGTTGTCTCCGGGACAGAGGAGCACTCATACGCTTCAACACATTGCCTTTCCAACACCAGCCAACGGTAACAACGACACCCACCGGCTCAGTGTGGAACTACACGCAACGTCAGCCAAGCTGGAACAGAGGCAAATCTAACTTCCTCTAATAAGCAATTCACTAAATTTAGATCATAGATCTACCAGCGCTACAGGGATAAAACTTTTTTGCGGAAGTAAGTTTAATAAGACACATAGCCACTCATTAAAATTGGAAGAAAAGAGGTTTAACCTTAAACTACGTAGAGGGTTCTTTACTGTTATGCCCCATACACACGGTCGGATTTTCCGATGGAAAATGTGTGATAGGACCTTGTTGTCGGAAATTCCGACCGTGTGTAGGCTCCATCACACATTTTCCATCGAATTTACCGACACACAAAGTTTGAGAGCAGGATATAAAATTTTCCGACAACAAAATCCGTTGTCGGAATTTCCGATCGTGTGTACACAAATCCAACGCACAAAGTGCCACGCATGCTCAGAATAAATAAAGAGATGAAAGCTATTGGCCACTGTCCCGTTTATAGTCCCGACGTACGTGTTTTATGTCACCGCGTTCAGAATGATCGGATTTTCCGACAACTTTGTGTGACCGTGTGTATGCAAGACAAGTTTGAGCCAACATCCGTCGGAAAAAATCCCAGGATTTTGTTGTCGGAATGTCCGATCAATGTCCGACCGTGTGTACGGGGCAAAAGAGCGGTAAGGATGTGGAATTCCCTTCCACAGGCGGTGGTCTCAGCGGGGGGCATCGATAGTTTCAAAAATTAGATAAGCACCTGAACAACTGCATCATACAGGGATATACAATATAATACTGACATATAATCACACACATAGGTTGGACTTGATGGACTTGTGTCTTTTTTTAACCTCACCTACTATGTAACTATGTAAGTAAAAAAAAAAAAAATTATTATGCCCACTTTTGCTTTACTTTCGGTAAGCACTTGCGTGTTTACATCCATCCGGGTTCAAAAAAAGCAGACCTAGACCCAAACTTATTGCATTGGGTTTGACAAACCTCGATGCAAATGTTTGCACATCCGTTTACATCCAGCTGCCCATAGGGATACATTGCAGTCAGTTTTTGATCCATCTAATCACAGGTCAAAAGATTGATTGAGAAAACATCCATGTGAATGGGGCCTCATCATTCTAAAGACATCATATTACAAAAATGACTGGATTTTATGCATTAGCGCTCACCTCTTTTCTATGTACGGGAAAGATTAAGACACAATCTTGCTGAGAACTGATAACAAGCAAACAACAACAGTGAGTCAGTGACGAGCTTTTAAAGCCAGGTCAATGTAATGGTGGTGTCATAAGGAGAATGTTTATTGCAACCATTAGGCTGATGATCTCACAGAACAGAGATATCAGAGGCTCCTGAGTCATTGTACCCTTCTCCACACTTCTGAGAAGAACAGAGCTGAAGTCTCAAGTTCCCCAGAGAACAGGTCATCATCCTACCACTCCAGGCACATAGGTTAGAACATAATCCTTTCATTTAAAACAAAACTATGCCGGCCATAAAAAACATAAAATAATATAAATTGCCCAGCAGTTTTAAAAATTTCATTTCAGCTGTGCAGTACTCGAGTTGTTTCCGTCTGTGTCTCCTGCAGGAGCTCCTCTGGGCTGAATGACGGCCATCATCATTCAACCCGCTTCCTGTGCACCCAGGGCGTCATGGACACACCCCCTGGGCTTAAAGGAGAATGCTGCAGAAGAATGAGGCTTTCACTGCTACATAGAGGGCTGCCCACTGCTGCCATACCGAGAAGATGAAGCTGGGCATATACGTGTAAACAGCTCTGCTTCGTCACTAGCTCTCAAGGGGTCCTCCTTTCTTCTTCCTCCTGGGATCAGGGTACACACACATCTGAAAAAAAGGGAGACACTCCACCATATTGTGACTCTCCTGCTCCAGGCCTCAAGCCTATCTCCTCAGTCCTTCTCATTCCCCTGACCCAAGGCCCACCACCACCAATAAAAGAATATTTACACAGGTTGCTTTTTGTTTTACAAAAGCTTCATTGTCTTTAACCACTTGCCAACTGGAGATTTTCACCCCCTTCCTGCCCAGGCCAATTTTCAGCTTTCAGCGCTGTCGCATTTTGAATGACAATTGCGCGGTCATGCGACACTGTACCCAAACAACATTTTTATAGTTTTTTTGAGACAGATAGACCTTTCTTTTGGTGGTATTTAATCACCACTGGGGTCTCTCTAAGCATAATAAACATATGATGTACCCTGTTTCCCTGAAAATAAGACCTAGCGTGATTGTCGGTGATGGCTGCAATACAAGCCCTACCCCCTAGGGGTGCAACGGATCGTTGCCGATTCGTGATCCGTACGAAACACCCTCCGCGGATCGGCACACCCGCGATCCGCGGAGCACTTTTCGGCCTCAGCCATAGGAAAGTCTGCGGCTTCGGCCTAGCTCCGGAGCGACGGCCATCTTGGTACACCCGGAAGCGGCCGCTGTCTCGACAGGAAGTGACGTTTCGTCACCGCCATCTTGCTACACCCCACACTCCTGCACAGTACAATAATGATAGAGTGAGAAGGGGGCAAGCGGACATCTTGTTACACCCACCGGAGTTTTAGATTTAAAAGCCATTTTCAACACAAAACCGAGCTTATATGCACAAATACTGTATTTATGCATATAAGCTCGGATTTGTGTTGAAAATAGCTTTTAAATCTAAAACTCCGGTGGGTGTAACAAGATGTCCGCTTGCCCCCTTCTCACTCTATCATTATTTTACTGTGCAGGAGTGTGGGGTGTAGCAAGATGGCGGCGACAAGATTTGTGTGGTTTTTTTTTTTTTGCTGATCAGAAAATGATCCGATCCGTGACTCTGATCCGAGGATCAATCCGATCCGTGAGATTTGTGATCCGTTGCACCCCTACTACCCCCCAAATAAGCCCTAGTTAAACTCCTTGTAGGTCTTACTTTCAGGGTAGGGCTTAATTTGGGGGAAACAGGGTAGGGCTTATTTGGGGGGTAGGGCTTATATTGCAGCCATCACCGACAATCACGCTAGGTCTTATTTTCGGGGAAACAGGGTATCTAGGAATCATGGGGATGCTTGATGGTCTCTTATACAGAAGGAATTGTCACCTACTGTCTTCTCTGTTGGTGTGTCCCAGACACAGGAGGTCTCCCGATGCCGTTCTGTCAATCAGGGGCTTCTTTTGTTATGCGTTGGCTAATTTTTGAAAGGTTTTGCATGGGCTTGTAGAAATAACGAGTGACCCCTGTGGGCTAAACACAGACAAAGCCAAATAGCCTGTGTCTTGACGCTCTCATCATGCAGATGAGCTGTGGGAATGTTTGTCTGAACTCCATCTCCGGTGTGCGTTTAGAATTTCGATGGAGATTTGTAAATTTTTAGTTTTTTTTTTAATTGCGGAGCCTTGTTATAGATGGTTTACAGGGAACATCTCAGGAGGCCTCTTGGTTGGCACAGTTGAGACTCTCATCCAAGTGCTGGTGGGTGCCGTCACCTATCCGTACAGACAGCGCCGGTTTTGGAGCAGCACATTTGGTAGAGGTAGTCAACGAATAACTTCGAAACAAGTGCCAAGTAACAATTGTCAGGACAGGATCCCTAAATTAGGAAGATATCTGGTCGCTTATTGAACTCCCAACAAAATACCACATTCAGTCCTAGATATGCAGATTGTAAAGTAGATCAAAGCTAAGGGTGCTCAACCCGATGTGGACCTCTGATGTGCCCTGCGACCACAAACCAGGGAAGCGCATGCTCGGGGACAGCAACCCCGTTGATCGCGATCTGGGCTTGCCGACCCGCCATTCCCAGAGGATCAGAGTGCTTGGAGCCGGCGCCGCCACCGGAGGAAACTGGAGGCTGCAGAGGGAGCAGGAACTATATAAGCCAACGCGTCCTCTGCAGCGCCGCCTCCTGTCCCAGGTGGAGTGATACCAAGTGGACTTCACCTGGGACCTTTCTAGCAGCCTGGGGGGCCATGCCAGCGGAAGCTGGAAAAGGAAAAGGTTGGGGTATTAAACATCACATACACCGCACCCCGGGGTACTATGAGAATTTAAGGGCGAACTCTTGAAAAACAAAATATTTTGAAACATAGAAAAATGTATTATTTATAAATTAAAAAAATGGTGTAACAGAGCACCATACACAAAACAGTACATAATATACATATAGTATAAGGGAAACACTTCTCCTGTAGCCCGACGCGTTTCGAGGTGAATCCCTTCCTCAGGGACGTGGAGTAGATGATGGTTGGAAGTGCTCTGGAGCAGAGAAAGCAAAGTGTACAGTTCAAGAATATAAACATATTAGATAAGCACCTGAATGACCGCAATATACAGGGATATGTAATGTAATACTGACACATAATCACACACATAGGTTGGACTTGATGGACTTGTGTCTTTTTTCAACCTCACCTACTATGTAACTATGTAACATATAGTACAGTAAAACACTGGCTAGGCACACAGTTAACCCTTTGATCGCAGTAGATTGCTTAACCCCTTCCCAGCCAGTGTCATTAGTACAGTGACAGTGCATATTTTTTTTAGCACTCATCACTCTATTAGGCCCCTTTCACACTGGGGCGGTAGGGGGCGTCGGCGGTAAAACAGCGCTATTTTTAGCACTGTTTTACCGCGGTATTCGGCCGCTAGCGGTGTGGTTTTAACCCCCCGCTGGTGGCCGAAAAAGGGTTAAAATCACTCGTACAGCGCGGCTATAGCCGCGCTATAGCCGCGCTATAGCCGCGCTGTCCCATTGATTTCAATAGGAAGGAGTCGTGAAGGAGCAGTGAATACACCGCTCCTTCCCCGCTCCAAAGATGCGGCTTGCAGGAGATTTTTTCTTCTCCTGCCAGCGCACCGCTTCAGTGTGAAAGCCCTCGGGCTTTCACACTGAACAAACAGCGGAGGCTGTTTAGGGGCGGTTTGCAGGCGGTATTTTTAGCGCAATAACGCCTGCAAACCGCCCCAGTGTGAAAGGGGCCTTAGTGTCAATGGTTCCCACAAAGTGTCAAAAGTGTCATTTAATGTCAGATTGTCCGCTGCAATATCGCAGTCCTGCTGTAAGTCGCTGATCTCCGCCATTACTAGTATATAAAAATAAATAAATTAAACTTCCAGTATATATGCCATAACTTTTAGACGCTATAACTTTTGCACAAACCAATCAATATACACTTATTTTTTTTTGTAGCAGAATACATTTTGGCCTAAATTTATGAAGACATTTTTTTTTTCTAATGTTTCTATTGGTTTTATAGCAGAAAGTAAAAAAATATTGTTTTTTTTTATCAATGTTGCTGGTCTTTTTTTTTAGTTTATAGCGCAAAAAAACAAAAAAAACACAGTGGTGCTCAAATACCATCAAAAGAAAGCTCTATTTGTGGGAAAAAATATATATTTAATAAATTAATTTAATTTATGTACAGCATTGCATGACCACGTAATTGTCAGTTAAAGTAACGCAGTGCCGTATCGCAAAAAAAAAAAAATGTCCTGGTCATGCAGGGGGGTAAATCTTCCAGAGGTCAAGTGGTTAAAATGTATCTAAAGTCAGTTATTTTACATGGTGTGGATGGGTTAGAACATCTGGCAGGTTTTAATTGCTTGATACAGGAGTAGGGAAGGTGGGCATTCGATCGTTCTCAGGTAATTGCTCCTTGAATGATTACATGTGAGCGGCCATGATTACCTGCAGGAGCGGTCAGCCTCCTATTGCTTTCAATGGGGCTACCACCCGCAGCTAAATGGGGGTCTCCCACATGTAATTGCTAACAGCTCCATTTGTAAATGGGGCCTAAAAATCAAATTACGGCAGTCTGAGTGGCCTTCGGGGTCTTGGCTCCATCTGTTTTGTTTGGAATTAGTGGTTCGCTGAGTGGCATTGCCATGTGCTAGTGGTTTAAGTGGCTAAAACATGACTTTAGACGAGTTGGCAAAGAGAAACACTTCAGGGTAAATAGAGGGTGAAAACCATAGTGGTAAACCACAGGCATGCCGGGGTGGTGCTCTGCCAGATTGATGTTTTTTTCACATTGCGGTGGATCTGACTGTTCCAGGAGATCAGAGGAGAAAGTGATACAATATATCTAAAATCTTACTCTATATACACTATATTACCATCTATATTACGGAGATGATGGGGTTGTTCTATAGTCTTCAGAAACACTATATTGTCAAAAGTATTGGGACGCCTGCCTTTACACGCACATGAACTTTAATGGCATCCCAGTCTTAGTCCGTAGGGTTCAATATTGAGTTGGCTCCGCCCTTTGCAGCTATAACGGCTTCTACTCTTCTGGGAAGGCTGTCCACAAGGTTTAGGAGTGTGTCTATGGGAATGTTTGACCATTCTTCCAGAAGCGCCTTTCTGAGGTCAGGCAATGATGGATGAGAAGGCCTGGCTCGCAGTTTCTGCTCTTATTCATCCCAAAGGTGTTCTAGGTGTCCTTCAGGTCAGGACTCTGTGCAGGCCAGTCAAGTTCCTCCACCCCAAACTCGCTCATCCATGTCTTTATGGACCTTGCTTTGTGCACTGGTGGGCAGCCATGTTGGAAGGGGTCATCCCCAAACTGTTCCCACAAAGTTCGTAGCACAAAATTGTAGGGCTGAAACAACTAATCGATTAATCGACAACTAATCGATTATGTAATTAATCGATTACTATTTTCATAATCGATTAATCGGCCAGTAACATTATGGGCTTAAAAAAGGTAAAATTAGCCCTACATAGTACAAAAAGAGCAAATAATCTCTACTGTAAATATTACTTTCACTGTTGCACAGTAAAAAAAAAAAATTTTTTTTTTTTTAACTCCATTATGTTACTAAATGTCTTAGGCCTGGTTCCCACCCATGTGTTTTTTGGTGCTTTTTGCAGAAATGCACTACAGTTCATTTAACGTTCACATCTATGCTTTTTTCAGCTGCTGTGTATTTAGAAAGGGTCAAGGACCTTTTTCAATGCAAAACGGTGCTTTTTTTGGTTCAATATACTTCAATGGAGAAGCTGAAGAAAAGCATGTAATATTACAGTTCTGTTTGAAAATCTGCAAAACAGTCTAGAATTTTTTTTTCTTTAAATAAAAAAAATTGATCTGAGTCCAGATTCAACCTCTAATAGTATATAGAGTATATCTCTTCTGTCTGTCATTCTCAGAGAGGAATAAAGATTTTACTCCCTAACCGTATAGTTGGTTATTTATATTTGCCCCTGCATATAAAGATATTTAGGAATAAATTGCCTTTTTTTTAAACGTTACATATTAACTAAATTATACACCACACTATTTCTTAAGATTATTAACCGATTAATCGATTAATCGAAACAATAATCGGTCAACTAATCGATTATGAAAATAATCGTTAGTTGCAGCCCTACAAAATTGTCCAAAATGTCTTGGTACGCAGACACCTTAAGAGTTCCCTTCACTGGAACTAAGGGGCCAAGACCGACCCCTGAAAAACAACCCCACACCATAATCCCCCCCCCCCCCCTACCAAATTATTTGGACCAGTGCACAAAGAAAGGTCCATAAAGACATGGATGAGCGAGTTTGGGGTGGAGTAACTTGACCTCAACCCGATAGAACACCTTTGGGATGAGTTAGAGTGGAGACTGTGAGCCAGGCCTTCTCATCCAACATCAGTACCTGACCTCACAAATGCACTTCTGGAAGAATGGTCAAACATTCCCATAGACACACTCCTAAAACTTGTGGACAGCCTTCCCAGAAGAGTTGAAGCTGTTATAGCTGCAAAGGGTGGGCCAACTCCATATTGAACCCTACGGACTAAGACTAGGATGCCATTTGTAAAGGCAGGCATCCCAATACTTTTGATAATATAGTGTATATTTGCGTTTTAGCTCCCTGCTTCAGAGCAAGTTCAATCTCATGCTAGAGTTTAAAACTCCAGCCAAGGTGTATGGTTTTGAATCTTTGAGACATTGTGTAGGAGGGAGAGGACCGTGGCTGAGTTTATATTATTGATTTTGTACCCGTTGGGGAGACTTTCTGTTACTTCCTGTGTGGTCACTGAAACAAGAAGTAGGAAAAATTCCCCTCCTAGGGAAAAAGGGGGTTTTAAATTTTTTTTGCTGTAGTGCAGCCATTAAATTGGTTCTAAAGTTCTCAAGGTTTTTTTTACCTTCAAGCGTTTTATGCATAAAGGTAAAAAACCTTCTCTGTGGAGCAACCCCTCTCTAAAACTTACCTGAGCCCCATCACAATCCAGTGATGTGCAAGAGAGCCTCCAGGGATTCTCCCTCCTCATTGGCTCCCGCTGCCAAGGGGGAGAGTCACTGTTTATGGCACAGGGCTCTTAAGCACGGTAATGCCATTCTGTCAAAGCGCATGCGCCAGTGGTGTCACATCATAATGTAAAGGGGGCTGTGATGTAAAGGGGGCACTGTAATGTAAAGAGGGGCTGTGATGTAAAGGGGGCACTGTAATGTAATGGGGGCGCTGTAATGTAAGAGAGGCTGTGATGCAATGGGGGCACTGTAATGTAAAGAGGGGCTGTGATGTAATGGGGGCACTGTAATGTAAAGAGGGGATGTGATGTAAAGGGGGCACTGTAATGTAAAGAGGGGCTGTGATGTAATGGGGGCACTGTAATGTAAAGAGGGGATGTGATGTAAAGGGGGCACTGTAATGTAAAGAGGGGATGTGATGTAAAGGGGGCACTGTAATGTAAAGAGGGGCTGTGATGTAATGGGGGCACTGTAATGTAAAGAGGGGCTGTGATGTAATGGGGGCACTGTAATGTAAAGAGGGGATGTGATGTAAAGGGGGCACTGTAGTGCCGAGTACCGATCGTACGTGCCCGTTCGTCTCATCGTGTACCCGCGTACACCCGCTCGTATTAGCGTGCACCCGCATGCGTCCGTTCGCGTCAACGCGTCTCCGAACGCGTCCTCTGGCTCTACTGACAATAATTCTGTTAACCGATCTTCCGCCGACGGCTGAACTAACAGGACGTCTTTCATGACAGGGGCACTGTAATATAAAGGGGCATTGTAATGTAAAGAGGGGCTGTGATGTAAAGGGGGCACTGTAATGTAAAGAGGGGCTGTGATGTAATGGGGGCACTGTAATGTAAAGAGGGGATGTGATGTAAAGGGGGCACTGTAATGTAAAGAGGGGCTGTGATGTAATGGGGGCACTGTAATGTAAAGAGGGGATGTGATGTAAAGGGGGCACTGTAGTGCCGAGTACCGATCGTACGTGCCCGTTCGTCTCATCGTGTACCCGCGTACACCCGCTCGTATTAGCGTGCACCCGCATGCGTACGTTCGCGTCAACGCGTCTCCGAACGCGTCCTCTGGCTCTACTGACAATAGTTCTGTTAACCGATCTTCCGCCGACGGCTGAACTAACAGGACGTCTTTCATGACAGGGGCACTGTAATATAAAGGGGCATTGTAATGTAAAGAGGGACTGTGATGTAAAGGGGGCACTGTAATGTAAAGAGGGGCTGTGATGTAAAGGGGGCACTGTAATGTAAAGAGGGGCTGTGATGTAAAGGGGGCACTGTAATGTAAAGAGGGGCTGTGATGTAAAGGGGGCACTGTAATGTAAAGAGGGGCTGTGATGTAAAGGGGCACTGTAATATAAAGAGGGGCTGTGATGTAAAGGGGCACTGTAATGTAAAGAGGGGCTGTGATGTAAAGGGGCACTGTAATGTAAAGAGGGGCTGTGATGTAAAGGGGGCACTGTAATGTAAAGAGGGGCTGTGATGTAAAGGGGCACTGTAATGTAAAGAGGGGCTGTGATGTAAAGGGGGCACTGTAATGTAAAGAGGGGCTGTGATGTAAAGGGGCACTGTAATATAAAGAGGGGCTGTGATGTAAAGGGGCACTGTAATGTAAAGAGGGGCTGTGATGTAAAGGGGCACTGTAATGTAAAGAGGGGCTGTGATGTAAAGGGGGCACTGTAATGTAAAGAGGGGCTGTGATGTAAAGGGGCACTGTGATGTAAAGAGGGGCTGTGATGTAAAGGGGGCACTATAATGTAAAGAGGGGCTGTGATGTAAAGGGGCACTGTAATGTAAAGAGGGGCTGTGATGTAAAGGGGCACTGTAATGTAAAGAGGGGCTGTGATGTAAAGGGGCACTGTAATGTAAAGAGGGGCTGTGATGTAAAGGGGCACTGTAATGTAAAGAGGGGCTGTGATGTAAAGGGGGCACTGTAATGTAAAGAGGGGCTGTGATGTAAAGGGGCACTGTAATGTAAAGAGGGGCTGTGATGTAAAGGGGGCACTGTAATGTAAAGAGGGGCTGTGATGTAAAGGGGGCACTGTAATGTAAAGAGGGGCTGTGATGTAAAGGGGGCACTGTAATGTAAAGAGGGGCTGTGATGTAAAGGGGCACTGTAATGTAAAGAGGGGCTGTGATGTAAAGGGGGCACTGTAATGTAAAGAGGGGCTGTGATGTAAAGGGGCACTGTAATGTAAAGAGGGGCTGTGATGTAAAGGGGGCACTGTAATGTAAAGAGGGGCTGTGATGTAAAGGGGCACTGTAATGTAAAGAGGGGCTGTGATGTAAAAGGGCACTGTAATATAAAGAGGGGCTGTGATGTAAAGGGGCACTGTAATGTAAAGAGGGGCTGTGATGTAAAGGGGGCACTGTAATGTAAAGAGGGGCTGTGATGTAAAGGGGCACTGTAATGTAAAGAGGGGCTGTGATGTAAAGGGGCACTGTAATGTAAAGAGGGGCTGTGATGTAAAGGGGGCACTGTAATGTAAAGAGGGGCTGTGATGTAAAGGGGCACTGTAATGTAAAGAGGGGCTGTGATGTAAAGGGGGCACTGTAATGTAAAGAGGGGCTGTGATGTAAAGGGGCACTGTAATGTAAAGAGGGGCTGTGATGTAAAAGGGCACTGTAATATAAAGAGGGGCTGTGATGTAAAGGGGGCACTGTAATGTAAAGAGGGGCTGTGATGTAAAGGGGGCACTGTAATGTAAAGAGGGGCTGTGATGTAAAGGGGCACTGTAATGTAAAGAGGGGCTGTGATGTAAAGGGGGCACTGTAATGTAAAGAGGGGCTGTGATGTAAAGGGGCACTGTAATGTAAAGAGGGGCTGTGATGTAAAGGGGGCACTGTAATGTAAAGAGGGGCTGTGATGTAAAGGGGCACTGTAATGTAAAGAGGGGCTGTGATGTAAAAGGGCACTGTAATATAAAGAGGGGCTGTGATGTAAAGGGGGCACTGTAATGTAAAGAGGGGCTGTGATGTAAAGGGGGCACTGTAATGTAAAGAGGGGCTGTGATGTAAAGGGGGCACTGTAATGTAAAGAGGGGCTGTGATGTAAAGGGGGCACTGTAATGTAAAGAGGGGCTGTGATGTAAAGGGACACTGTAATGTAAAGAGGGGCTGTGATGTAAAGGGGGCACTGTAATGTAAAGAGGGGCTGTGATGTAAAGGGGCACTGTAATGTAAAGAGGGGCTGTGATGTAAAAGGGCACTGTAATATAAAGAGGGGCTGTGATGTAAAGGGGCACTGTAATGTAAAGAGGGGCTGTGATGTAAAGGGGGCACTGTAATGTAAGAGGGCCGTGATGTAAAGGGAACACTGTAATATAAGGAGGCATGCACTGTAAAGGAGCACTGTTACAGTGCCCCTTTACAGTGCAGTCCCCTTTATGTCCCAGTGCCCCCTTTACATCACAGCCTCCTTTACATTACAATGCCCCTTTACATTACAGTACCCCTTTACATCGCAGCCCCTTTTACATTACAGAGCCCCTTTTAAAGAGAAATGTAAAGGGGACTGTATAGTGTGACCAAATCCCCATATTTTTTAATATGTTCAGGTGTTTTTAACTAGCCTTGCAGGATAAATGTCATTTTTGTACGTGTGCTGTAATCTGCTTTGCACTGTAAAGCGGCACCGTAATGTATAGGGGGCTGTGATGTTAAAGGGAACTCAGGACACTTTGGCACATGATGAGATCCCAGCATTGGATTCAGTGTAGAGGAGGGACAGTTGACAACAGATGCTCCATAGTAAGTCTATGGGTGATGGCAACAGCTCCCACAGTGACAGGAAGTACAGTGGTACCTTGGATTACGAGTATAATTCATTCCAGAAGAATGCTTGTAATCCAAAGCACTCACCTATCAATGGGAGTTTCCCCATAGGAATCAATTGAAACTCAGATAATCTGTTCCACAGTGACTGCTATTGCATGCAGTACCGCATGTGGCCAGAGGTGGGGGGGCACCGGAGCTACTGGGATGCACTCAGGGACACTCGGGAACTGAGACACCTCTGGCCAAAGTCGGTACTGCACAACCCATTGGCTTGAATCCTGCTCGTCTTGCAAAAAAAAAGCTCGCAAACCGAGTCAGGATTCTTTAAAAATAATAGCTCGTATTGCGAAACACTCGTAAACCGCGTTACTCGCAATTCAAGGTATTACTGTATGTTATTCACAGGATGACCAGGTAAAAAATAGGGCTGAAAAAAAAAAGAAGACTAATGCAGCCATCATATCTAAGGATTGGTAAGCTCCAATATAATACAAATTTGTTTTTGGGTTTAGATACGCTTTAAAGAGATACTAAACCCACAACAGTAAAATCAGTTTGTATATGCAGTAAAGCATGCTTGTTATACTCACTGTGGAACCTAAGGAGTTAATCCAGCGCATTGTGTAAAAAGGCTGTTTGATCCTGACCTCTCTGATCCTCCTTCTTCCACTGTCCCCAATCCATCTCCTGGCTAGGACGCACTCTGCACATGCTCAGTTTGGTGTGTACTGCTAGAGAGTTGTTTCTTTCTTGGGAGAGTGCATTTGATCGGCACAGGGCCAATCAGTACTGTCCAGACAGAGGGTCAGGGGTCCTGCAGCCTCATAGGACAGTCAGGAGAAAATGAAAAAAATTGAAAGACCGCTTCGCAAATAGAGTGTGACATAAAATATTGCAATGACCGCCATTTTATTCTCTAGGGTCTCTGCTGAAAAAATGTATAAAATGTTTGGGGGTTCCTAGTTATTTTCTAGCAAAAAATACTGTTTTTAACTTGTAAGCAACAAGTGTCAGAAAAAGGACTGGTGTTTAAAGAGGAACTGCAGTCTGCTTACATAATTTGTAATAAAAACATCTTTGCCATTCTGAAGCCTCCCTCCAACCACTTTGCGTATTTTATATATACTGGGATTCTGTACTTGCCAAATAGGCTGCAGAAATCTCCCTCCACTGAATCTGGATGCATTCATTTTAACTGCGGGCAGCTGAAGCTGCTGCCTGTTCACTTCCTGGATTTACACAGAGACACAGAGGCACACCTCCCAGCTCTGCAGCTCTCATTGGCCCTCTTATGACTCATCCCCCCCTCCCTTCCTGGCAAACTCCCAGGAGAGTGAGGGAGAGAGAGCGGTGCATGATGTCATAAACCTAGGCTTTTTACCACACAAGAAACAGGAAGTGGGCTGTATAAGGTATTTACTGACAGGAAAAAAAAAGATTTTTTACTATCCAAAGTTAAACAACAAGGGCAGAAGATTTAATAGATGGAAAGATTAAAAAATTACTGAAGTTCCGCTTTAAGTGCTTAAACTGACCTCATTTGCAGACCGAAGTTCACCCCTTTGATCTAAAAGAACCAAATGATACAATGTTTCTTTTTATCTCTCAGCTCAGCTCTGAGCAATGTTGTGATAAACTTTGCAGGCTGCCTTTTTTTTTTTTTGACAGCTGTGAGCAGAGAACGGTTCTGCTCTTGTTACATGAATCGTGGAAATGCCAGATTAAGATCGTGAGGGGGGTTGAATCGAGATCGCGATTTTTTTTTTAACGATTAATCGCGCAGCTCTCTTGATAATCTCATTGTGTGTGCCAGGCTTAAAATGCAGGAAGCACAGCATCCTATCAAATGACTGAACAATACATTCTGAGTGGTTGTTGGGAGGTAATGCACTTTGGTCTATTATATAACCTTGGATACGATCCTTAGATAATACATCCATGGATTGGTGTAAGCAATCCTGAAATATGTTACGGTATAGAAAGAAATCGTATCTCCTCTAATGCCTTGTTTTATTTTTATCCCTTCCCGCTTTTGATGAATAATTTTCCATAAATATAGCAGGTGGCAACAATGCTAACAATGATTGTTGTTAATTACCTCTTTTAATTTAAATGACGCTCTGTTTATACCAACCATGTTTACAGTCGCTTCAACAGAGCAATCTCTGAGTTAACTCCATACGAGACGCGGGGAGATTACAATGGGCAATTTGAAGCATTTTAAGCTAACTCCAGACAGTAACCATATTCTCATCAAAGTTGAAGTGAACCAAGAGCCTCCAAGTCTCCAAGAGCACGTTCCATATTATGCAACTATACATGGTTCTCTTCTTCCCAACCAGCTAGAGTTGCCACCTCACCCCTCTAATCCCGAACACTCTTTGAATTACACGGGTTCTGAGGCTAATTTAATGCAGATAAGGCACCAAGTGAGTTTAATTACCACCTTAATCAGCCACAGGGCTGGTGCAAGGATTTTTGAAACCCTAGGCGAAACCTCATTTTGCCGCCCCATTGGCCCCACCCCTTACTCCACCCCCTTTGCCCTGCCCATGTGTCAGGAAGGGGCGCTATACAGGAAGCATCGGCTCTGCTTCCTCTAGCGCTGGCTCCAGTGCTGCGCCTCTAATTACACTACCTGTCGGACAGAACAGCTGCCTGAGACTGAGTTAGTTACATGCTGCAGCCTGCAGAGCATGTAGACACGGAGGGAAACCAGCAGCCGGGCGCCCTAGGCAGCAGTGCACCCTAGGCGGCTGCCTACTTTGCCTAGTGGTAGCACCGGCCCTGATCAGCCACAGAACCTGTGTAATTAATATGTGTTCGGGTTTAAAGGGATGAGATGGCAACCATACAATATGCCTCTTCTTTCTTCAGGCCTTTGGGCACCTTTGGCGTTCAGCTGAACTATCAGTATCTTACCAAGAGCAAAGTCTGTTCTGCTAAAGGACTCTACCTGCTAGCAATTTTTGGGAGGGGTAACCTTAGAACTACTCTAACTAAATGAACTGTACCAGTAACGGGAATACCGCATACCAAGATGCATATAATAGTCTTCCCTTATTAAAACAAGCCAACAGGAAAAAGTTCTTCTGACATGTTTTGCCTTAGGCACATCATTTTCTGAGAAAGAGCTGTGCCTAGGGCAAAGCATGTCAGAACATACTGTAACTTGTCCCCACTGGCTATTTTAATGAAAGAAGAATATTATTTGGTATCTCAGTGTGCGATATTCCTGTTGCTGGTACAATCAATTGCTTTGGTGGAGACGAGCAGAGCTAGCACCTGAAATTTCAGGGACTGGCTCTACTTGTTTCCTCCAAGCAATCAATTGTACCAGTGGCAGGAATATTGCACATACCGAGATGCCAAATAATACTCTTCTGCCTCGTACACACGATCGGACATTCCGACAACAAAATCCATGTTTTTTTCCGACGGATGTTGGCTCAAACTTGTCTTGCATACACACGGTCACACAAAGTTGGTTGGAAATTCCGATCGCCAAGAACGCAGTGATGTACAGCGCGTACGACGAGCCGAGAAAAATGAAGTTCAATAGCCAGTGCGGCTCTTCTGCTTGATTCTGAGCATGTGTGGCACTTTGTGCATCGGAATTGTGCACACACGATCGGAATTTACGCGAACGGATTTTGTTGTCGGAAAAATTTGAGAACCAGATCTCAAATTTTGTGCAACTGAAATTCCGATGGAAACTGTCCGATGGAGCCTACACATGGTCGGAATTTCCGACAAAAGGCTCCCATTGAACATTTTCCGACCGTGTGTACGGGGCATTCCTCTGTTAAAAAAAAAAAAGCCAATAGGCGCAAAGCAAAACCCAGCGACGATACCTAACTCCACTAATAAAAATCACCTTATTCGCTCAGCGTAATCATTCGGATTGCTGGAGAAATTGTGGTGCCGTAGGATCCCTTTTCCATATCCTATGGAGTTGGCCACTTCTGACCACCTTTTGGTCTCTGATCACTCAGATTTCTAACATTCCAATAACTCCTTCACCTGACCTAGCACTTCCTAATCTAAATATAGACACTATTCCCCATCATTTCCACAAAGTAGTCACGCACATCCTACTAGCAGCCATGCGAAACATCACCAAACTCTGTAAGTCGCCCAATCCCCCAAAGCTCCTGGATGTAATGAAACTGGTTCAAGATCACTTCTCTTATGAATCCATCCTGACCACAGATAGACGTATCTTTCTTGGGATCTCTCAGGCTTGGGAACCTTGGTCACTCTGGTATAAATCTTATGTAAAAAGATAATCACTTTAACATTATTTTTAAGTGTACAATGCATACTCTATACTCCCTTTCTCCCCATTCATTTCCCCCTTTCCTCTCTCTTTCCCCTTCCCAGCCTTTCTTTTCCTCCTATGGGCTCTTCTTAGCCATTTCTATAATGTTCTTGACTCAGAAGAAATCTTCCTCTCCAAAGGAATTGTTATGATTATTGAACGGTTGCCTTGAGATATATATTGCTACTATATTGGCAGTTACGCCAATTGGCGGTTTAGCTAGAAGCTAAAGATATTGTGTGTTTAATGTTGACTGTTACTGTAACCCTGACTACTTCTGAGATTTACCTTTTGGAAAGGTTTTTGATTGTTATATTTCATAGGTTATTTTATAGAGATTGTACATCAAGCCAGTTTGTCTTATGAGCCTTCTCACTATGTCCATTATGTTCATACTTTCTAAAACTCAATAAAAATGATTGTAATAATAATAAAAAAAAAAGACAACAGGCATTAAGGCAGTCTATACATCAACCCATCTGCAGCCTCACCATTGCCATCAATGCAGCCTGATCAATGCCCATCTGCAGCCTCACAAGTGCCATCAATGCAGCCTCATCAGTCCCCATCAATGCAGCATCCCAAGTGCCATAAATGCAGCAGCCTCACCATTGCCATCAATGCAGCAGCCTCACCATTGCCATCAATGCAGCAGCCTCACCGTTGCCATTAATGCAGCAGCCTCACCATTACCATCAGTGCAGCCTGATCGATGCCCATCTGCAGCCTAGAGGGGACAGGGAGGGGGGCGGGACGAGCGCCGACAGATTACATACAGTGAGAATCTCCTATGATAGACAGAACAGTGGTCCAATGGCGGCTCAGGAGACGGGACTTCCTATTACGGAGGCCGCCAACTAAACAGGAGATTCTCACTGTATGTAATCTGACGGCGCTCCTCCCGCCCCCTCTCCCTGTCTCCTCTGGGGCAGCGAAAATTGAAGTATTGGCGTATAACACGCACACGCGATTTGCACCCGATTTTCATGGTGAAAAAGTGCCTGTTATACGCCAATAAATACAGTACTTCACCAAGACATGGGTTCAAGAAATCCTTCACCAAGACATGGGTTCAAAAAATCCATCACCAAGACATGACTGCTGAGGTGCAATAAGCCCAGGTCCCAACCATACCACTTAACATACCTTACCCCTTCTTCTCATCCAATAAAAACCACATACAACCATTAACGTTGGAAAGGGCAAGGCCACAGCTTTATTTAAATCAACATAAACATTAACTCTTTAAGATCGTGCCAGTCACAGTTGTACTGTGAGCACTCAACTACAAATGTAAAAGGGAGATGAAGGAGGGGCCTGTCCTTACCATCAATGCCGGACCGGCCGTCAATCTCCCAATTACCATCCGGGCATAAAAGGGGTTCCATATTTGCTGGCAAGGTCACCAAAACCGCAACACGCTGTGACATACCATCAAAATTAGGGCGGGAGGGTGGGCAGCTCTTCCATGCTTCCGTCCGAAAAGGACCATAATCCCCTGGGGTGCCAAACTCCTGAGCTCAGGCCCAACCCTTTTTCCCCCTTGTACCAATCCTGAGTTATACCAATTTAACGGCAACTCCTCCCTGGCCATGCCCCCATCAGTCAGGGCTCTCTTTCCCGAAGGGCTCAAGAGGCTCTCATGGGTTCAAGAAATCCTTCACCAAGACATGGGTTCAAAAAATCCTTCACCAAGACATGGGTTCATTGGGCATTTGACAGCTCACTAATGAGACAAAATTACATTTTTTTTACTAAGCCTTAAAAAGCTCAGAATGTCATTTGAATTAAAATGCACAACCACTCTAGGTGTGGGCATGTTGAATACTTTATCTGCAGTTTTGAATAGTTGGGGCTTTCAGCTATAGTGCCTGCAATTCAAAATAAAAAGCTCCAAAACATTGGAATTTGCTTTGCTGATTAGCTGGCAATGACATTTGGCAATGACAGAATTTGAAAGAGCAATAGCGATGTCAGCATCGTTTTAAAGCAGAGCTATGAGTAGGATTTTTTTTTATTATTATTATTGAAGAGACACACATCTGGCATCGACTGAAAATATGAAAACCACAAGTTGAAGGTTTTAGTCTCCCTAGTATAAGGGCTTGTTCACACGTGAGGTTGGGAGGCAATAAAAATCTTGCGGCTGGTTCTGCATTTTTACCACCCCCAGCTGCTACCCCCTTTAGCTGCAGAGGCAGCGGTCAGGGGTGTACACATGCCAGGATTGCAGGAGTTATACCCCGCCACTTTGGGCGGCGGTAGCGCTTGCTGAGCACAACCCATTCAAGTGAATGGGGGTGTTCTGCAAGCATCCCTCAACCATGTGCAATGCACACGGTTGTGCCCCGCTAGTGCGGGGTTCAAGGGGTTAAAGCAGGCGGTGAAGAGGTGATACAAAGCCTCTTCACCACCTGTCAAATGCTCTCTGACAAGTGATCCGAACGCAGATTGTTCTTCATAAAAGAAAGCAAGTGTAAATTAGCCCTTATTCCTTTTCCAATTTACAGGCAAAAAATATCAGCATTACTCTTTTTCGCTGTTTTGCAGTCAAAGCGACAATTTATTTCTGCAGGAATTCCATTTTACAGGCTTTACTATTAAACTTTCCATATTATATGCTTTACTGGAAGCTGCATCAAAGTGCTGTTTTCCAACATACTCGCAAAGCACCTAAAATGTGTGGTTTGAACATGGGCCTTAGAGAGCAGACACAAACAATTTGATATCCTTTGCTGCTAAACAAAATCCTTTGCATGCTCCTGACATTGCCTTTGTGTACATGTAGCTGCGGGGCAGGGATTCCCCAGCTCGCAGGTGATTGGCCCAGTAGTGACAGCTTCCTTCCAGGTTCAGACAGAACTGAAGTTCAATGACATCGACCCTATATAACCATGTGGCCATATTCAGTCTATGGTGTCATGAGCATACCTGCCCCCTTTGGGTACAGGGAGCTGCGGGGCAGGGATTTCCCTGCTCACAGGTGATTGGAACAGTACTGACAACTTCCTTCCAGGTTCAGACAGAACCCAAGCCCAATGACATTGACCTTATATGGCCATGTGGCCGTATTCAGTCGATGGTGTCATTAGCATACCTGCCCCCTTTGTGTACATGCAGCTTCGGGGCAGGGATTCCCCTACTCACAGGTGGTTGGCCCAGTACTGACAGCTTCCTTCCAGGTTTGGACAGAACTCAAGCACAATGACATTGACCAAGGTCATGATATTGACCCTATATGGCCATGTGGCCATATTCGGTTGGTGGTGTCACAAGCAACCTTGCCCCCTTTCTGTACGTACAGCTGCGGGGCAGGGATTCCCCCACTCGCAGTTGATTGATTCCAGTATCGACGGCTTCCATCTGGGTTTGGACAGTACTCAAGCTCAAAAGCATTGACCAAGGTTAATGACATTGACCCTATATGCCCATATTCGGTGAATGGTCTCATGAGCATCCCCATCCCCTTTGTGTACATGCAGCTGTGGGGCAGGGATTCCCCCACTTGCAGGTGATTGGCCCAGTAATGACAGCTTCCTTCCAGGTTTGGACAGAGCTCAAGCTCAATGACATTGAACAAAATTAAAGACATTGACCCTATATGGCCATGTGGCGATTATCAGTCAATGATGTCGCAAGCAACCCTTCCTCTTTGTGTACATGCAACTGCAGGGCAGGAATTCCCATGCGGCCATATTCAGTCAACAGTGTCATGAGCATCACTGCCCCTTTTGTGTACATGCAGCTGCGGGGCAGGGATTTCCCCACTTGCAGGTGGATGGCCCTGTAATGACAGCTTCTTGCAGGGTTTGGGCAGATCTCAAGCTCAACAACCGTGACCAAGGTCAATGGCATTGACCCTATATGGCCATGTGGCGATTATCGGTCAACGATGTCACAAGCAGCCCTTCCTCTATCTGTACATGCAACTGCAGGGCAGGAATTCCCATGCCCAGTTATAACATAGGTTTGGACCGAACCCAAGCCCGAACTCAAGATCATTCCTACACAGCAAAAGTGAAGACCATAACCACCATTGCCGTGTAACAGTGCTTGGGCCTAGAGCAGTGGATTCTGACAGATTATGACTAACTGAACCTTGATTCGTGAAACGCGTTAAGCTTGCCATGCCTGCATAGAGGTCTCATGATGTCCTAAGATGTATCTTGATGGATTTTTATCTTCTATAAAGTAATCATCACTGCTTATTACCTGGGAGTGCGGTCAACCTTTCTTGAACCATTGGCTCTTATTCAGAGTGCGCACTGGACCTGCACCACAAGGTTGAAGGGAGCAATCATTCCCACCTGGAGCGGCACAGCTCTGTCTTTGCTAGAGCAGTGGATGTCCACCTATGAGCTAAAAGGGGCCACAAATGCAGCCCCTGACATCACCAAAAGGGTCGCACATAATGTTCAATATATGTAATGCTTGAGAGGATTGTCAGAGACTGCAGACCTAATAGAAGAAATGAGGGTCAGAGAGTGTGGACAGGATACATATTTGGCTCGGGATTTGCTGCAGAAGACAATATGAAACTGGGAAGATGTTACACAAGGCTGATGGAGATCAAAGCCATTATCCTAATCAATGTTTCCACTACAAACTGCTGAGGTCCAAGGGTCGCGCATCATATACCAAAGGGCCGCATGTGGCCCTTGGGCCGCAGGTTGGTCACCAGGCCTTAGAGTATGGCCCAAATGCCATTCTAGGGCATTTTTCATTGGTGGCAGCAGATAAAGGACTGGTGGTGGATCACCAGAGAGGTGAGTTGGGGTTGGGGAGTTGGGTCGGGGTTGGGGGTGGTTGGGGAGTGGGCTTTACACAATGACGTGAATGGGCAAGGTGACAGCATCTCTTTAATTTACTATAAGAAAAATAAAACTCAAGATTTCTGAGTGTCTTTATTTTAAAAAGCAAACTCAATACGTGACAGCACTGGGCGATGAACGGTATCCAGACTTGGAGCTTTTCTGCTGCCAGCTCTGTCCTCTGCATGCCTGTTCTCACATTTCAGCACAGAATGACGGCACCGCTCCACGATCGTCCTGCCAAGTGCGTCTCCAAAACGTAGCTGGCTGCTACTTCATCTCCTCCGAAGGATGCTGTGTCAAATCTCTGATCGCTGTTTGATCGGGAAAATATATTATGAGTCATATGTGGACATCTATCAACAAAGCCGAGATGATAATCTCCTGCAGAGCGTCTATGTACACACATCCTGATTCATCCCTGTCTTTATATCCTCCTACAGAACAAGAATCACTAATAAGGCTTCTCTGCACCGCCGCTGTGTACGCTGATGTAGAGAGATGAGGGAGTTCAGCAGCCTTACACTAAGCCAGAATCTTAAACATGCAGATTTACATTAGGAAAACCTCCAACACCAATATTAATAAAACCCAACAAATAACATCAGAAGGCAGTTCAATTAAAGCTGAAGTTATATCTGCTTACCTTTTTGGCCTTCCGTGGTTCTTCCCTTCACCCCTTCCTTAACATGCTAATAAAGTTTGAAATAAAACTCTTCCATTTGTAGCGCACCCCTTAAGGAACCGCTGGTGAATTTCGCCCTATTTTCCCCTTAGAGCCCACACAGCCGGGCATGCCACATTTTATGCACTCTTCCACTAGTTCAAGTCTAGGGTTTTTTATTTTAATTGGGAACTTGGATAGGGGTAAGGAGCAGTGCCGGGACAAGGTCATCTAACGCCAAGGGCAAAGATGTCAAACTGTGTCTCCCCCCCCCCCACCCCCTTCTTTTAGGGTTAGAGTTAGCAGTGATGCCAACTTGTCACTACTCCTGTCAGTCTTGTTACAGAAGCAACTGGCACAGGACGCCCCCATCCCTGCAATAAACCATTCCATCCAGGCCAGCCACCCCTCCTGCCCACCCCTTGTCCCAGTCCTGGTAGAGAGCATGGGATACCCTGATAAACTTCAAAACTGAACAACTTAAGAACTCCTCAATTTCTGGCTGTGCTGCACAAAAATGAATGTCCCACAAGGCCTCTATGATGCTGGTGACCTGTACTCTTTCCAGAGTTAAAAGCTACACACAGTCACTATTCTTCAGCACTGGGGTCATCTATTTGCTCATCCACAGGATCATCAGTTGTCTCCTGCCAACATCCACCAGGCTCTTCCAAGTGAGGGAGATGCAGACTCACACCACCATAGGACAGTTGGACTCTTTCCCACCGCCCTCCTGGCTTTCTCCATTGAGCTTCTACAGACCCTACTTGATCTCCAGATATTGATTAGCCAACAGGCCCCCCAGCTAAACCTAGCTGGGACCTCTGTGTCTTCCTGAAGACTTCCTCTAGGATCCTGCACCAGGAGGCAGAGCCCCATGCACAGGGGTCTTCTCCTGCAGGACTAGACCCAGGAACATTGCATAGACTGCCCAGGCCCAGACTATTTATGGGCTCTCTCACCACCAACTGCGCACACCTCACCAGGGATTGGCTACAGTCCTGTCCTTCCTCCCACAATGATTCTAGAATCCTCTAGAAGACACGGGTTAGTAACAGAGCAGCAGCCTGAGAAACATTGAGCAGCCCTAGATAATCAACCCCTGCTGCACTGATTACAGGGGAGACAAACTAAATTTACCTAGCAGCCTACTCTACACTAAGAGGGTGCTACAGCCTTCCATGGCTCCTCCCTTCCCCCCTCAACAAGCTAAGGACATTTTAAATAAAACCCTTCCATTTGTAGATCACCCCCTAAGGAGATGCTGGTGAATTTGGTGCCCCATTCCTGCAATAAACCATTCCTCCCAGGGCAGCTGCCCCTCCTGCCCACCTCTTGTCCAAGCCCTGATAGGGAGCATGGCAGACCCCGATAAACTGCAAAACGGAACGACTAGAGGACTCCTCAATTTTTGACTATGCTGCACAAAAATAAATGCCCCACAAGGTCTCTATGTTGATGGTTAACTGTACTCCTTCCAGAGTTAAAAGCCACACACAGTCACTATTCTTCAGCACTGGGGTCATCTACTCACATAGCCACAGGATTATTGGTTGCCTCCTGCCAACATCCACTAGGCTCTTTCTAGTGCTGGAGATGTAGACTTACACCACCATAGGACAACTGGACTCTTTCCCACCGATGTCCCCCTGGCTTTCTCCATTGAGCTTCTACAGACCCTACTTGATCCCCAGACATGGATTGGCCAACAGGCCCCCCCAGAAAAACCTAGCTAGGGTCTCATTGTCTTCCTGAAGACTTCTTCTAGGATCCTGCACCAGGAGGCCGAGTCCTCATACAGGCGTCTCCTCTTGCAGGACTGGACCCAGGAACACTGCATAAACTGCCCAGGCCTCAGACTATTTATGGGCTCTCTCACCACCTATTGAGCACACCTCCCCAGGGATTGGCCAGAGTCCTGTCCTTCCTCCTACAATGATTCTAGAATCCTCTAGAAGACAGGGGGTAGTAACAGAGCAGCAGCCTGTGAAACACTGCCATAGATAATCAAGCCCTGCTCTACTTATTACAGGGGAGCCAAACGAAATTTACCTAGCAGCCTACTCTACACTAGGAAGGTGCTACAGCCTTCCCTGGTTCCTCCCTTTCCCCCCTCATCAACATGCAACATGAAATTTTAAATAAAACCCTTCCTTTTTTATTACATACATTTTAGACCTGGTGGTGTCATCACTGGGTCTCTGTGCATCTCTATGCAGCACAGGAAGGTCATGGCTGGTGGAAGATGCTGCCAGGGTGCTGTACATAGCTTCCTCTCAAGAGCCCTCAGCCCGGATGCAAGCAGCGGGAGTTTGTATTTGCATGCAGACTGCTCCAGGTAACACCCACAGGTTATGTTGAGCCTCCATGATTAGTAGAGCTTAAATCCAATAAATGAAAGTGTGTGTGTGTGTGTGTGGGGGGGGGGTTGGCTAGGGACAGTCAGGCTAGTCAAGAAAGGGATAGATTAGGGGTGTCAAACTCAATTTCATCACGGGCCACATCAGCATTATGGTTGCCCTCAAGAGGTTGTATCTGTAAGACTAGATGTCCAGAGCACCCCACTCCTCCTAACATCAGGTGTCAAGAGCCCCCCCCATCATCAGAATTCAAGAGCCCCCCCACCCTCCCTTACATCACAGTGCTTCTGCCCGAAATAAGCTAGGGGTGGTGCTGGGAAGCAGAAAGTGTAGGGTCTGGAGGAGGACTAGAGGAGGGGGACTACTGAATGGTGAGAACAAGGGAGGAGGAGACAAGGGGGTGCTGCGGCTGCACAGAGAGACGCAGGATCTGTAGGAGGTGTTCAGTCCTCCTCTTTTCTGCGAACTGCTGAGACCGGGGTTTTGGAGAGAAGGAGGCAAGTCTCTCTATGGCTGCATGGAGAAGCGCAGGATCTTGTGAAAAAGTTCTGTCCTCCTCTCGGCTGCCCACTGCTGAGACAATGTGGAGGCGAAGACAAGGAGGGGGGGGGGGGATTGCCGCAGCTGCAGGAGAGGTGCGAGGGCCACAAGAAATGACCTGGCGAGCCAGATTTGGCTTTGTGTTTGACACAGGTTTTTTTTTTTTTTTTGTTGAAAAGCCGGTGGCGTGAAACACAGCTCAACAACTTCCACCCGGTGCCAAAAAAAGTGCACACACATAGAGAGTGACACACAAAAACGTGCAACGGGTGTTCAGAGTCCTCCACGAGGGAAAGACCTTACCCTGATCCCCCGGGGCATTAGGCTCCAGACAGGGACTGAGGTACTTATACAATGGGTCCATCTGGCCGAAACCAGGCGAACCCCCGTTTACTGGAAGGTCTGCCAAAACAGACCATCCCAAGTACAGGTGGGGCTCCCCCGAAGGGAGGCCCCCAAGGGAGAGGGCAAACCAAGCCAAAAGGCCTATGTCCACCCCTTCCCAAGACTTTCAGGGTAGGCCCGAGGACCCACACCCTACTCGCCACACAGTGACAAAACATGTACACACATCAAACAAAAAAAATACAAAAAAGTGACAAACGGGGGAATAAATAAAAAGAGTGGGGGGATAGGAAGGTGGGAGAGTGAAAGTGACCATTGTGAAACACAATGGCCGGCCCTCCGGCCAGGAATAAAAATTTCCCCTGGTCCCAGCCAAAAGGCTCGGCCCAAGAGGCAGGTGTGAAAAACGTGTGTAGTGGTGAAGTTGTACGAATTTACGAATGTATGAATTTACAAATGAACGAATGTAGGAATTGCGATCATAACAAATTTTCGAATTTACGAATGTACGAACTTACGAATGTAACAAATGAGCCAAAAAACAAAAACAAAAAAAAAACCTAAAATGAATGAAACTAAAACAACTTTAACCACTTGCTTACTGGGCACTTAAACCTCCCTCCTGCCCAGACCAATTTTGAGCTTTCAGCGCTGTCACATTTTGAATGACAATTGCGCGGTCATACAACACTGTACACAAATTAAATTTTTATAATTTTTTTCCCACAAATAGAGCTTTCTTTTGGTGGTATTTAATCACAGCTGGGGTTTTTATTTTTTGCTAAACAAACAAAAAAAGATGGAAATTTTTGAAAAAAAAAAAATCATGTTTAATAGTTTGTTATAAAATTTTGCAAACAGGTAATTTTTCTCCTTCATTGATATGCGCTGATGAGGCGGCACTGGTGGGCACTGATAGGCTGCACTGATGGGCACGGATAGGCACAGATAAGGCGGCACTGATAGGCACAGTTAAGGCGGCACTGATAGGCACAGTTAAGGCGGCACTGATAGGCACAGTTAAGGCGGCACTGATGGGGACAGATAAGGCGGTACTGATGGGCACAGATAAGGCGGCACGGATGGGCGGCACGGATGGGCGGCACGGATGGGGGGCACTAATGGGGGGCACTAATGGGGGGCACTGATGGGCGGCACTGATGGGCACTGGTAGGTGACACCTATGGGCACTGATAGGTTGCACTGATGTGGGTGCTGATGGGTGGCACTGATGTGGGTGCTGATGGGTGGCACTGTGGGCACTGATGGGTGGCACTGTGGGCACTGATGGGTGGCACTGATTGATGGCACTGTGGGCACTGATGGGTGATGCTGGTGGGCACTGGTAGGCAGCACTGCTGCCTATCAGTCCCGATCATGGCCGCCGGTGATCGGGTTTTTTTTTTCCTCCTCACGTTGTCAGCGCGAGGAGGAAAAATAGCCGATTACCGGCTCTGTTTACATCACATGATCAGCCGTCATTGGCTGACAGCTGATCATGTGGTAAGGGGTCGGGACCGACCCCTTACTCTGATCTGTGATCAGGCGAGTCATATAGATTCGCTGATCACCGAGCGCGCCGCGCGCGACCTGCAGGGGGCGCGCAGGCCGCTTGTGCGCAGGACGACGTCAATAGACGTAGTCCCGGCAATTTAGATCCACGCTGTTGCCGTCATTTGGCAATGGCCTGGATCTGAAGCGGTTAATGAGGATAAAAATATTAGCACTGCTAGGTAGACAACCCAACCCCTTAGCCACCATGTGGCATGGCTGTTATGGTGGCACTAGTCTTAGGACCAGTGAAGGCTGCCATGTAGAATAAACTATAAAAGGACAAAAAGGAATCCTACATTATTGGTTAGTGAACCATGAAGGTAAACTAACCCACCGATTCGCCCTTAGGGCGGTATATCTCCAGAAAGCATGCAGCCTAAGACAAAAAAGGGGGTGAGGGGGAAGGGTTAAGAGATAACCCTAAGAAACAGTCAAAGGAGATCAGCCACGGTATATTAGATTAAATAATAGAAGCTTTATTGGTGAAGTACAAAATTATTTTACAATATACCAATCCAGGCGGAACAACCCTACCCTGGTTGAATAGTATTCATGTAATTTGCCAAAAATTCATGAATTGTTAATATAAAAATACACTGTAATAAGACAATATTGTCACAATTTAAAACAGCGCTAATACATAGGCCCCACTATATCAAGACTAAATACCAAAGAGGAATAAATAGACTTGGAGAAAAGATGAGTTCCCCAAGGATGACACCCAAGATAATTGAAGCAAAGGTGTCTCCAGCTTTCAATTGACTGCAGAGTTCTGCTATTTCCTGTGGTTGACTGATATATATATATATATATATATATCATGGAATATATTTGGGTTGAAGATGATTAACATCCTATTAGCTGGTTCGGTCAAATGGGAAGCTGGATCAAGGGGAACAATATAAACACATTAGAGTAAAAATTCCGGTTTGTGTTGAATCAGTACCAGTAGCATAGGCGTTTGTCAAGGTGTATACGGTCTCATGTAGATGACAATTAAACTGATATCACTACAGCGGAGAAACCATCAATGGCAGAGTATGTAGCACTTGGCTCATCTGTTGGCTCCAAAGTAGGAATTGTATCCACCGGTAAGCAAAGTCTCAGCCCTGGCTGCATACAACGAAACGGGAGTGAAATTGAACAATATTGGCCCGTACATGGGTGTCTTACCCCGATCGTACCGCAGCTATGAGATGGACTTCCAGATTCAGTCTGCTGAGATGTCCTTTAGATCAGTGTTTCTCAACTCCAGTCCTCAAGGTGCCCCAACAGGTCATGTTTTCAGGCTTTCCATTATTTTGCACAGGTAATTTGATCAGTTTCACTGCCTTAGTAATTACCACAGCTGGTTCATTTGAGGGAAATCCTGAAAACATGACCTGTTGGGGCGCCTTGAGGACTGGCGTTGAGAAACACTGCTTTAGATCAATTGATACTGGGCTGTGGCACTAGCTCGGTTAGTGTCCGCAATTCTAGCCGTTATATCATTAGAAGATAGGGCCCAAAACTGCTGTTTTTTAGGAGAAAAATCCAATCATCCCAGGCATAGCGCAGGACACATGCAGAGATATTGTCTGTGAGGTGCGGCTTGAATAGCCCAAGTAGCCTCCAGGTGGATATCAAGTAGATGTCAAATGAGCCCTTTAAGCAGTCCAAACCCCCGGCGTGAATAGTAGGCAATTCTGCCTTATCGCTTGGACTTGGGGGGTCATCAGGATATGTGGGGACATGTCAGCGCTACCCTCCGTCTTGCTTCCATAATGGGATCCCTAGATTATAAGTGGCCCATGTAGAACACATGGTTAGACAGCTGTTCATAAACAGAGTCGGTAATGCCATTCCGGCAACGCTTTAGACATGTGGTTTGTGCCATGGCAAAGTCCACTTGAGTGAATTCGGGGTAACACTGTTTCATTATAGGGAACCTTCTCCTATTTATATAACATCTTTCTTTATATCAATACGATAATCCATTTAGCTATAGCTCTAGTTTTAATTAAATCTTCAACTTTTTCTGGTACAAAAAAGAAATAATAATATGAAATTTGAGCACGGCCTGCTACTTGGCAATCCATCCTGTTATGGTCTTCTGCTGTCAGTTCTCGCTGTGCCGAGTATTGATTGATGTGACAGCGCAGGGGGAGGGAAAGGGGGGGGGGGGGGTAAAAAAAAAAAAAAGAGATTGTAAATGTGTTCCGAACGTCAGTGCCTGTTACATCAGCTGCAGATGATTCTAAAGATGGCGAGATGACCTAAAAGTCTGGATCTTAAAGGCAAACTCCCATCTGATCACTGTACAAGCTAAAGAAACTAAAGAGAACCTGTCACCAACTGATTAAAAAAATGCAGATAAAGGCACAGAAAAAAAAAATCACCATACCATGTATGTAATGGGGCCCCTTTCCCACTAACCACCAGTATGAAACGATCTTTTTTTCCCAAACAATGAAAAGCACAGAAGGTTTTTTTTCGCCTTAATGCATGTATCAGTGCGTTGTGTGTGTGCAACCATTCACCATGATCTCCAGGCCCTTACAGGGGGAACGGACCTTGTTTTAGGAGGCCGGATGAACTAAAACAATCAACTTCAAGTGTGGTGACATCACCGGCCTGCTAGAGACGCGAGGTGCTGAGTCGATCTGCCACAGTGGCAGATGAGATTTGTAGTCTCCCCATTCACAGATCCCTATTAATGGATAATGCAGCAGATGATCCGGCCCATAACACACGTACTCTCTGGGGACGGACGGACACTGACTGTAGAGTGTCTAGAGGGGCAGCGTTGTCACCCTTTAACAAGAAGCATGTTAGGACTACAGAACGACTCCCCTTCCTTCTAAAACTAGATAGGTGATAACATTGTTTGAGAAAATACTGCAGAGGGCGCTGGATTTCTGGCAGGATCAACCGTTTTTTTTTTTGCTTTTATTGAACAGGTACATTGAACATTATGCCGCGGCAGGTCGGCACGATCCCGCGAACCGTCGTAGCTATATGTCAGCTTGCGGGGTCGGGATAGCAGCGGGGGGGTGCCGATGCTCGTGGCCGACGGTCGCGATGATCGCTTGCCACGAGCGATCGCGGGCACGAGGGACAGAACACGGAAGTGTGTGTGTGTAAACACGCAGAAATCCCTGTTCTGTTCTGAGAGGAATGACAGATCGTGTGTTCCTATTAGCTAGGAACCACGATCCGTCACTTCCTCTAGTCAGTCCCCTCCCCCTTTCAGTTAGAATCACCTCCCAGGGAACACAGTTAACCCTTGATCGCCCCCTAGTGTTAACCCCTTCACTGGCAGTGACAGTTTTACGGTAATCAATGCATTTTTATAGCACTGATCGCTGCATAAATGACAATGGTCCCAAAAATGTGTCAAAAGTGTCCGATGTGTCCGCCATAATGTCGCAGTCCCCATAAAAATCGCCGCCATTACTAGTAAAAAAAAATTAATAATGAAAATGCTATAAAACTATCCCCCATTTTGTAGACACTATAACTTTTGCGCAAACCAATCAGTATACGCTTATTGCGTTTTTTTGTTTTTTTTTACCAAAAATATGTAGAAGAATACATATCGGCCTAAACTGAGGGGAAAAAAATGTATTTTTATATATTTTTGGGGGATATTTATTAGAGCAAAAAGTAAAAAAAATATGTTTTTTTTTTCAAAATTGTCGCTCTTTTTTTGTTTATAGCGCCTAAAATCAAAACCGCAGAGGTGATCAAATGCCACCAAAAGAAAGCTCTATTTGTGGGGAAAAAAATGACGTCAATTTTGTTTGGGTGCAACGTCGCACGACTGCGCAATTGTCAGTTAAAGCGACGCAGCGCCGAATCGCAAAGAATGGCCCGGTCATTCAGCGGCCAAATCTTCCGGGGCTGAAGTGGTTAAATTGTATATTTAATAGACCAAAGAGGGGAAAATGAGAGAAGTTAGTTGTTCAGATTTAATTATACTTTAACAATGCAATCACACCATAAAATGGACACTTAACTGAAACAAATCCCATTAACTGGCGCTTCTTCTCATGCAAAACATACAATATTAATGACTGTTTAAGTACCAGTATTGTGATCTCACCCTGACCTGGCTGCATTGCAGAGGAGGCAGGGATGTCAATGTAAGTGTTCCAATCACAGTGTGCAGTGCAGGTCGCGATGATCTGCGGTCACTGCAGCCTTTGCTAGGGTAGGTGCCCGAGGGTACAGACAGGGGGCAGTCATGGGTGGCAGGAAAAGTGCTATATTCCTGGACTAAGGGGATAACGGCGAAGGTAAGGTTCCAGTAGATATATATATATATATATATATATACACTACCGTTCAAAAGTTTGGGGTCACATTGAAATGTCCTTATTTTTGAAGGAAAAACACTGTACTTTTAAATGAAGCTAACTTTAAACTAGTCCTAACTTTAAACAAATATACTCTATACATTGCTAATGTGGTAAATGACTATTCTAACTGCAAATGTCTAGTTTTTGGTGCAATATCTACATAGGTGTATAGAGGCCCATTTCCAGCAACTATCACTCCAGTGTTCTAATAATACAATGTGTTTGCTCATTGGCTCAGAAGGCTAATTGATGATTAGCAAACCCTATTGCAATCATGTTCACACATCTAAAAACAGTCTAGCTCCTTCCAGAAGCTACAAAACTGACCTTCCTGTGAGCAGATTGAGTTTCTGGAGCATCACATTTGTGGGGTCAATTAAACGCTCAAAATGGCCAGAAAAAGAGAACTTT